>SRMA01026955.1:17251-83589 GCA_007224835.1 Danionella cerebrum | reverse complement strand
TTCTCCATCCACGCCAACCTGCCTGCACTCGTCTCTTCACCTCTTTTCCACACTCCCCGTCACACTGGACTGTTGACCCCAAATACCTAAACTCCTGCACCTTCTTGACCTCAGCCCCCTGTAACCTCACTGTTCTATTTCCCTCCCTCTCGTTCAAACACATGTATTCTGTCTTGCTGCGAGTGACTTTCATTCCTCTTCTTTCTAGAGCTGACCTCCAACTTTCCAGGTTTTCCTCCACCTGCTCTCTGCTCTCACTACAAATCACAATGTCATCTGCAAACATCATTGTCCGCGGAGATTCCTGTCTGACCTCATCTGTCAACCTGTCCATCACCATAGCAAATAAGAAGGGACTCAAAGCTGATCCTTGATGTAGCCCCACCTCCACTTTGAACTCCTTTGTCTGACCTACAGCACATCTCACTGCTGTCTTACTTCTCTCATACATATCCTGAACTATTCTGACGTACTTCTCTGCCACTCCTGACCTCCTCATACAGGACCATAGCTCTTCTCTTGGCACCCTGTCATACGCTTTTTTTTTTTTTTTTAAGACGCAGTGAAGCTCTTTCTGACCATCTCTGTACTTCTCCATTAACAATCTCAGAGCAAAAATTGCATCAGTAGTGCGCTTCCTGGGCATGAAGCCATACTGCTGCTCACAAATATCCACTTCTCTTCTTAGCCTAGCTTCCACTACTCTTTCCCAAAGTTTCATTGTGTGGCTCATCAACTTTTTACCTCTGTAGTTGTTACAACTCTGCACATCTCCCTTGTTCTTAAAGATTGGTACTAGGACACTTCTCCTCCATTCCTCAGGCATCTTCTCACTCTCTAAAATCCTGTTGAATAACCTAGACAGGAACTCCACTGCTGTCTCTCCTAGACACTTCCACACCTCCACTGGTATGTCATCTGGGCCAACAGCCTTTCCACTCTTCATTCTCCCCAGGGCCTTCCTCACCTCATCCTTTTTAATCTTTTCAACTTCTTGCTCTACAATATTCACATCTTCCTCCCTTCTTTCCTTTTCATTCTCCTCATTCATCAACTCCTCAAAATACTCCTTCCATCTTCTCAGCACACTCTCCTCACTTGTTAGCACCTTTCCATCCCTATCTTTAATCACCCATATCTGTTGCACATCCTTCCCATCTCTGTCTCTCTGTCTCGCTAATCTATACAATTCCTTCTCGCCTTCCCTAGTGTCTAACCTGGCATGCAACTCATCATATGCTTTCTGTTTGGCCTTTGCCACCTCCCTCTTCACTCTGCGCTGCGATTCCTTGTAGTCCTGTCTACTTCCTCATTCCACCACCATTTTTCTTTATCTTCTTTCCTCCTTCCAGCTGACACACCTAGCACCTTTCTTCCTGTCTCCCTGATCACTTCTGCTGTAGTTTCCCAGTCATCTGGAAACTCTTCCTGACCACCCAAAGCCTGTCTCAGCTTCTGTCTAAATTCCTCACAATCTTCTTCCTTTTTCAACTTCCACCACTTGGTCTTCTTTTCAATCTTTCCTCTTCTCTTCTTCCTGACCACCAGAAACATCCTACACATCACCATCCGATGCTGTCTGGCTACACTCTCTCCTACCACTACTTTACAGTCTCTGATCTCTCTCAGATTGGCTCGTCTACAAAGGATGTAGTCTACCTGCGTACTCCTACCTCCACTCTTGTAGGTAACTCTATGTTCCTCCCTCTTCTGGAAATAAGTATTAACTACAGCCATTTCCATCCTCTTGGCAAAGTCCACCACCATCTGTCCTTCTAGGTTCCTTTCCTTAACACCGAACCTGCCCATCACCTCCTCATCACCTCTGTTGCCCTCGCCAACATGCCCATTGAAATCTGCTCCCACTACTACTCTCTCTCCTCTGGGAACACTCTCAATCACCTCATCTAACTCACTCCAAAATCTCTCCTTCTCTTCCAACTTACAGCCTACTTGTGGAGCATAACCACTCACTCCATTCAACATCACCCCTTCAATTTCTATCTTCAAACTGATCACCCTGTCTGACACTCTTTTCACCTCTAAAACATGCCTTACAAACTCCTCCTTCAGGATCACTCCAACTATTTCTCTTCCTATCCACACCAAACAGTTTGTATCCCCCTCCAATACTACGCGCTTTGCTACCCTTCCACCTGGTCTCCTGCACACACAGAATATCTACCTTCCTTCTCTCCATCATGTCCGCCAGCTCCCTACCCTTCCCTGTCATTGTACCAACGTTAAGAGTCCCTATTCTTAGATCTATACTCCTGCCTTTCCTCTTCTCTTTCTGTCGACGAATCCTTCTCCCTCCTATTCGTCTTCGACAAACAGTAGTCCAATTAGCACCCTGTAAGTCAACAGCACCGGAGGCGGTCGTTGTTAACCCGGGCCTCGACCGATCAGGTATGGAAATCGATTTAGTGACTCGCATATTTGGTTTTTGGCATATTTTATGCCGGATGCCCTTCCTGAAGCAACCCTCTCTAGTTATCTGGGCTTGGGACCGGCACAGAGGTCACTGGCTTGCAACTCCTGTGGCTAGATTCTTCATCCATATTGTATTAATAGCACAAAAAAAAAACATTAGGTGGCGGTAAGAGTTCCACAGTAAGAGGTCCATAAACAAAAGCTTCAATAATATTTGAGGTTTTGCCATCAAGCAATACTCTTTATTTTCTGTTTATAGAGAAAAGTGTTTTGTTTGGAGCTTGTGATTTTGATCATTTGTTTTTTGATTTATTGCATTTAAACAACCAAAAGAACCTGAATAAAACCTCAACTTGTACCAAACCTTCTTGTCCATCTACTGCCTGACAACAGTAACCTAAGACCCTCTCGTGCTATCTTCCCACAGGATAACTCAATAAATAGTTTTAATATCATCAATAACTTCTGATCTTTCCTTGCCCAGGTATCTCTGCTTGAGCTTGACTGGATCTCATCATTAGATAAGAAGACAGGATTTAGGTCCATTGGTTCACTTTCACCTCTCTGACAGCGGATCCATTATCCAATCAATCCTCCCATGCTCCAGCTCTCAGCATACAGACTGGTTTAGAAGCCAGACACAAGGTCAACCAGAAGAGCAGAATTATGGGCAAAAAGGGGACCCCCTCCAGCTGAGTGCAATTGGGATTTAAAGGAAGTTAAACACTTCCCAAGCACAAATTTCAGCCTAGGAAGCAATGTGAACATCCCATTCTCCTCGCAGCACACTTAGCCTTACGAGAGGTCATCTCCATCACCAGCACACACTAACAAACACTCAGCATCTTCCTGCAAGGCCTCATGCTGGTGCACTGGTCCTCAGCCCTCAAACACTGCTGTCAACACTTTTACAAGTGCCCTTGACTTTCACACCACTCACAAAGGCTGAAAGAGTGGAAGGACAGAGATTAAAATGAAAAGGGGACAGAAAATGCTAATGGAAGGAACAGAAATGCTATTTGCTGATTTAACTAAAAACTAAGTTGAACTTGGATCGGTCATTTTGGTTTAAGTCAAACACTTTAAAGTGAAAAAGCTCAGCTAGAATTATGTGGTAAAGTAAAGTTCTCTTCTTGCATTCAAAGCTCAATTCTATTTGCTTAGGCAGAGTTTGATAAGGGCACATTTTCTACTGTTTTTTTGGTGAAGAAACACGTTTTTAAAAATAGAAAACTAGTCACATTCCTCCATTGGAAAATATTTGCAGAAATGACTCGTGACTGTTGCAGTGATTATTGAAGAATACAGTCACGCTCATAAATGTCTGATTTCTTGGCTATATTTCAGAAAACATGAATAAAAACACAAAAGCTTATTTTCACTTTTTTCAAAAGCTTGTTTACTCTTTTAAAACCACAATGGCGGCAGAAACTTTCCAAATGACCCTGATCAGATGTTTATTTTGGCCTATTTTGATTTTGTGATTTTGAAAGTGATTTTGGTCTGATAACATTCACAAAATCTGATGCAAAAGGGTTTGAGTAGATAGTGAAGGTAACCATCCTCACCTCCACAATGTTTATGCAGAAAAGGTATCCAGTTCTGAATAGACCCTTGCCTCTTTCATCCAGTGGTGCGCCGACATTAATCAATTCTGAGAGCCTTAACAGGATCTACAGAAAAAGATGAACTGTACAAAACAGGAAATGGATATTAAAAGATCTCAAAGGAACAGGGAGAAGAAAGTTAGGGATTTGTTCGAGTCCAACAAACATTTCTGCTACAACTGCCAGAAAAATTGTATGGGATGCAAAGAAAAATCCACAAATAACTTCAGGTGAAATACAGGGCTCTCTGAAAATGCGTTAGGAGCATAATAAGGAGACACTTGAAGAGAAATGGTTACATGGTCGAGTTACCAGAAGAAAGAGAATGCCACAAAGTAGCAAGTCTCCAAACTTGCTGGTATGCTTCTGAAACTTCTTTATGTTATTTTTGTGTCTTCTTTAACATTTATCAGGATACAATTATCATTTAGTCCCATTTTTATTAATAACTTTGTAAAAAAATTTGCTCTATTTCACTTGGGATACAAGAGATTAGACACTCAGAGAGAGCAAGATTAGTGCTGCCACCTAGGGTGTGGCATTAAGTTTTTTTTGCTTTAAAATAGCATTTTTCCAATGACCACTCTGAAATAAATAGTTATAATACTTACTTTAATACCAATTTAATACTTAGTTTTAAACAGCATTATCAGATTGAGTTTTTCAGCAATACAAACATACCACCAACAGTGTAACTTACTAGAAATTACTTGATCAGGAGCCATGCAGGGGATTCTCTGCGACACCCTTTTCATAAAATATGGAAATACATCAGAAATGTAACACAATTATCAAAGGAGATAGCATTCTGGTTGGGTGCCTCTCAAATGCCAATGTACTGATGAAAGAACATAAATCAACATAAAAACCCACATATAAAGTATTTTTACTTCCTCTCAGGCTCATCAGGTCAGTTTTATTTTTTTATAACTGTTAGCCAACTATGCTTTGTGTCTACAAACCTGTGCTGCTGCCGCAGTGGAAAAATCTATACAGGAAGAGGACGGCATCACTAAAACAAAGAGAAGTGTGTTTACAAGTACAAAAACAAGCACATTACATTCAAACAATGCCCCCTCAGCCTCAATCCCCCTGTCAAGCTCCCTCTCCCCAGCACATGCCCGGGGGGATCCCAGACCTTCCTTCATGTGCAAAGATTATCTGTTAATCCAAAATGTGCCTGAAACTCAGCAGCAAAAAAAGCAGGAGCTGGCCAAGAATACGAGGGGGGCTCGTGGAGACAACAGGGTGTTTGTTTGGACTTTATTTATTTGTTGGCTTTCAGATTAATCCTTTGGCGGAAACACATTTTTCCCTTCTTTTGGGGGGGTGCGGGGGTTTTTGATGGGGCATGTGTAAACGTTTCAGAGCCATTAAACAGAAGATGAAAGTTTCAAAGGATAGCATGCGAGAGTATTAATTGTAAAGGCCATTATTTGGTGTCCATGAGGCTGAATCAGCTTACCCACTCCATTCCCCCATTTGCATACAAAATGCTTTATTTTGGCAATCAATGAAAGTGCTCCACTGTATGTGTGGCTTATCACATGCTTGCAGGGAATGGATTCCTTCGCCATCTCGTTAAATTCTGTTGATGCAGAACAATTTGAAACATGGCACAGGCTGCAATGACATTTAAAGATGCCTCGGCTTAATTATATTTTGCAAACATTTGGGTTGCTTGTCCTCAGGGATAAAGTGTCTCCACTACAAAGTTAACTTGTTAATAATAGCGTGAAGAAGCACTCTCTGCTTCTTCCTCTTTTTTGGAGCGCTAATTATTAATATGAATTAAAGCTGGTTAAGGCCACTCAAGGTGCCTTTCATGAAGAGCTCACGGATGATGCAGTACCCTCGACTTCAACAAAAGACTCCGCTGACTGGCATCTGTAAAGGGTACAACTGAATTGACTCAGAGATTGCGTTGTACAAACTCACTTTTTAGTAGTGAGTCAGGCATGTGATCTGGAAAAAAGTCAACTACACTGTCAAAAATAAACCATAAATTTTACATTAATATATCGGCAGCTGTGGTTGCCAGAACTTTACTGTAAAAAATACGGTAGCACAGCATCCGCAGTACTGTAAAATTTTTTGATTTTTTACTGAAAATAACAAATATATTGCTCTAAAAACAGTTTAAGCCTGTCCAACTTTAGGGTTTATTTATGGTACATAACCGTCTAGTTTAAAGGTGTGTATTGTAATAATTACGGTTCATTACTATAGTTTTACGGGTATTAACTATCTAGTTTTAAGGGTTATGTTGTAATAATTACTATTCATTGCCATGAATTATTTGTTTGTTGAAATAATAATATCAAAACCTTTAATTATTTTACAAAGCAGACATTTTTTTCACATTATTTTCACAAAATGCTATTCTCTATTATTTTTAGAACAACTATACGTTTCAAATATGAACAGATTACAAAAACACATTTTGCTATATTGTTTTTTTAATAGCTTTTTTTTTTAAAAAAAGCCAAAACACATTTTGCACATGTAAAAAATATGTACTTTTGTATTAGGGCATACAGTATATTGTTAAATTTGCAGCAATAAGCCACATTTTTATATTTTTTAATGGTTAAATTTAAGGTCAAGCTCCGTAAAAACAGTTCACTGTAAATTCTACGGTTAAGTTTTGAAGAATAATATTTTACTGTTAAAGTTTATAATTTTATACAGTGTAGTCTAATGGCAATGTCCAGATATACCCAGGTATTTTTTTCTTTTAAACACGTTATTCTCACGCGGTGTACAAAAAAAAACAAGACCAAACCATGTCAAATAAGCCCTCTGCACAATGTTCCACATGGCTTCTCGGCAGGGTGCTTGTCATCTGAGTCAATGAAATATTGACGCAATGAAGCTCCCTGCCTGAAGATGGCGTTTGCGGTACAACAGATGACACACCAAACGGGGAAACAGGAAAAAACAGCAAGAACAAGACGACAACAACAGAGAAGAATTCAAAGAACACATAAAATGTGGAGAAAAGAGAGGATTTGTAGAGCAGTATTTCTTTCCTGTTTCCTGTGTAAAGTTGCATTGAAAATGTAGGGACACTGCCTCCAAGCAGGTTTTTTGCGTCCACCTCTTGTCATCATGAGAGCCAGCTTTCATTGAGTGTTCTCCTTGCTAAAAAGTGATCTGATATGGCAACTTCTTTCATTGTGATGTCCGGTTGATGCCCATGGTTTAATTTTGTGGCGTGTCGCAGCACAAAACTTCGCAATGAAAATTTGGGTCGATGTGTAGAGGCCTTTATACTGTGGGTGGCTGATCACAGGGAGCTGTTTGAGAAAAATGTGGAGGATTTGTGGTTCCAGAAACGCTATTCATTTCATGTTTCCTGTGTGAGGTCGCTATGAAAATGTAAGATGGATCAAAAGTGTAGTATGGGTGGGAATTTCGACGATATGATACGATGTTGGATGACCAATAAAGGGAATAATTTTATTGGTGAGCACACACAAAGTACACCTTAAGTGTTGCTTATTGCAGTAAACAAAAATGACAAACGTTGTCTTCAAATATTCAATAAATCTTCTGAATGTCAATTCAGTACAGAACAATCAAATAAAACAAAATACAAAAAACTTGAAAACTATAGTAACATTTCTGTAAGAAAAACCCACTCTGTAATTAAGTGACACAAAAAATGATTATTTACCGGGATTTTTCCACTTTGCATATTTTGTGAAACCAGTGGTGACTGTTTTGGTGATGTCTTTCCAGCGTTTGTTTTTGTTGTCATATGCGGTAAAAGACGCAGCAATTTATTATTATTTGAAACCATTTTAATTAACCACTCCACCATAATATGGTAGAAACTATGGCTAAAAGTTGACTTTCCCGTAGTCACTGGCCAATTTGACATCGATGCTATGGACGATGGCGTCGTCCCAATCACCAATTTAGATTTGTTAACAGACCCAATGATACAGAGAGCATTGCTGCCTAATAAATGGTTATGCAGCAACATTAGCGGTTATGATAACTAACCAAGCACTGCACAAAACACCTGAAATCAGTTAACAATGTCAATGAAACACCATTGGACAGAATTAACACAAACTTTAATTAAACTAAAGTTTATTAACTATATCTCACGTCAACAGCACGCAAGCTCGCTAGCATACACAGACACTGAACTGCATGAAGCGTGTTTTTATTTCTACACATTTACAGTGGATTCATTAGTTTGTGAAGTGATGAGACTTACACAGAACTCTTCAATGCACTTTGGACTTTATTAATGTCTCTTTCCAGCCTGGGCTACCCACAGAAAACTCTTAATTCTCATTCAAACAGCCTTATGCCCTTCTGTTTGACTTGCGACTGACTTCCATTACGCACAATATTACCCATGATTGTCAAACTACAATTCCCAAATGGGGCGTGCCAAAAGATAATGGTTGCGTGTAGCTAGCTGCAAACAAAGTGAGATACAGAGGAGACCGTGAGAAAGAGAAACATACGACAAATGCAGGGTTCTCAAGTGTGACGCACATTTTACTGTGTTCAGATGCCACACGTTTAGTTTCTCACGCACAGAAATTAAACCACTATCTAATAACAGCAGAAAGACAGCTGTGAGTTTTAAAAGTGCTGGTTCAATCACAGACCGTCAGCCAATCAAAACTAGCCAACAGTGGGGAAATATCTCTTCTCAGATTTCTCACTCAACTTTGTTCTAAACCCAACCTAAAATTCCTGTTCAATTAGCTTGTTTTTACTCAGAACATGATGAAAAGTTAATGTTGCATTTTGTTTGATTTCAAGACTGCAGTATATTTTGTACTTTCTAAAGTTTATTTTTAGTCACTAAATGGCAAAAACAAAATAAATTGAAAGCAACACATTAGTCAATAGTTTGAAATATAACCCAGTTGTTAATGCAGCTTAAAGTTAAGCTTCTAAATACAAATCAACGTATCTCTTATAATAACACTTTCCCCTGACATTAATGAAATGCGGAGGGGTGATCTCATGCAGAAGTTGTAACCAAATCGTGAGAACCCTGTACTTTTTTAAAAATGCCACACTAGGACTAAAACAGAAACTAGCTTTTATAAAAAGTCAAGTTTTCAACAGACATATCACAACAAATCTATTTGAACATCTGTATTCTTGCTTATTATTTCATAAATTAGGTAACACTGGTCAAATGTTTTGAATTGTACTCAATTAATTCGTCTTTCATTGATTACAAGCAGGCAACTAGAAATAAATTGCTGTAAATAGTTACAGTTCTCGACCTTCACTTCACATAAATTATGGACCTCTTTCAATTTTAGTTGCATACCCCTGTGATATGGCAAACCCGAAATTCGAGCACTCATTCAGTCCGATATGAGATGTCCCGTTGGTGCCCCTGGTTTTCGATCGAGGTGCTTCGTCCCTCAAAACTTCGCATCTAAAATGCGATCGGTGTGTAAAGACCTCTGGAGTTCTTGACAATCAGCTTTGTGTCACATTTGAAGACACCTTGTTCATTTGAAGAGCTGGCATTCCTCACAGAGAGGCATGTGTGAGCGTGTGATGCCCCCCTAAATTCTGATAATGTGTCGGCCTACATGTTTATGCAAAAGCATGTGTGTTTGCGTGACTGTGAGAGTATGTCACCAGCATTTCAAGCAAGTACAAGTGAACCTGTAATTTCACAGCACATCTCTGACTCTGTTGCAGTGCGTTGCTGCTGAGGCACCTTAAATAATGCCATTTCCCCCCTGCTGTTTGAGATCAAAGCTTCTCTGAGCTGTCCCCCACCCGGGCAGCCAGTGCCCTCTCCGCCGGCCCACTCACTCTCCACCACATACAGAGTCCACAACAAAGATGCATTGCTCCAGCAAACAGCTCCAGATGTCAAACAAAGCCAATCAATTGCTTCTTTCCAGTGTGTGGAAACACAATCAGTTCTGGTTTACCTTTCGAACCAGAGGTCGAGCTCATATAATTATCTTGCTGGGGGGAATTTGCACCTCTGTTAAAATACAGCAACATTTGCACCATGTACATAGTTTGTCTCTGAGCAGTTTAATGAAAAGTGACACTGGGTTTATAAAGTGTTTCCCTGCTAATGTAATGCTAGCTGCGGTAATTGCTGGTCTTGTTTTACTCCTTGAATGATTTTTGGAGTGCTCGCTGCGAGCCAGTCAACAAAAGCCCACATAATCTAAAGCCAGAGGAGTGGTGAGGTTTTTTTTTTGCGTGGGTGGGGGGTTATGGACCTCAACTCAAATTTAATTATTGCCACAACCAAATGTAGTGGTCACAAATGCTGGGATTTAATTGGTTAACCCTTAAAAGTCCCTGCACTCACCGGTGCATTTACCAGTCTCCGCTGTTTTGAATTAAGTACAAAAGATGCATGTGTTTTTAACGAACATTTCAAGAGTTATGCCACATAATTTGCCATATAATTATTTGTTTTAAAGATTGGTGCCATCAGCACCATCTAGTGGTGAAATGAAAGTTTGACCCTTGGAAGTACAAGACCTGTGATATGGCCTGTGTTTTTCAAAATTCTCACAAAAGCAAAGGAAAAAAGTGTTTGGAACACTTTAAAATGTTTAGAAGAGGTTCCCTTGGTTTTTTTTTTTTTTTAATTTCAAAACAGATCTGATGCCTTTAATTGTATTTATTTATGTATTTTGGTACATTTTGATTGTTAACGCCTGTCGTCTCTGTTGTTTCCCCGCTGTTTCCCATGTTCCTCATCTGTTGTTGTATCCTCAAGTGTTACCTTCTCTGTTAAGTTAAAGTTTATATATGTGATAAGTTTAGGTCACCCAGAAAAATTTGTGTTTTCCAAGAAAAATCACTTTTATTTTCCACATGAGCTGTAATATGAATAGTGCAAAATGGAGTGTTAGCCTTCCTAATTCAAAATCCCTTTTACCCTGAACAAACCTTCCAGCACCAAAGCAACCCCAGACCATCACGTTATCGCCACCTTGCCAGTCCTTTCTACTCTGGTTAGAGCCTATTTGTGCTGTTGTCTGAAGGGAGTAGTAATTAGCAACTTCTTGTATGGAATACCCTTCATTTCTAAGAACAACAATAGACTGTCGAGTTTCACACGAAAGTTCTCTTTTTCTGGCCTTTTTTAAACATTTTATCGAGCCCATAAATGTGATGCTCCAGATACTCCACCTGCTCAAAGGAAGGTCAGTTTTATTGCTTCTCTAAGCAGCTAAAATCAAAACATGATGAACATGGGTTTTCTAATCATTCATTAGCTTCTCCCACAATGAACAACCACATTACACCATTAGAGACTGAAGTGATGGTTGCTGAAATGGGCCTCTGTACACAAATGTAGATATTGAACCACAAACTAAACATTTGCGACTAGAAAGGTCATTTACCACATTAACACTCTATAGAGTGTATTTTTCGTTAGTTTAAAGTTATCTTCGTTGGGAAAAAAAGCCTTCAAAAATGAGGAAAGAATTCCTTCTTTCTGACCCCAAACTTTTTAAATCATGACCAGCTAGTCTTGCTGTTGTGTTCTTTTATTCTTATGCTATGTTTATACTGAAGCACTTTGATTTCCTTTGAAATGTGCTACACAAATAAACTTGACTACGGACGGGAGTATGTGTGCCCCTGCATTTTCAGCAGACTGAAGCCTAAAGAACCCAGAGATGCTGTATTGACGTAACAAAACATGTAATGATGGTATATTTTCTATTAAATAAGATTCGTATTATTTCATTAAGCCCTTTACGATATTTATTCAAAGCTTTGCATGTATTGTTCAATCACCATAAAAAAAAAGATAGCAGAGCACTCGAGTCTTAATTCAACAAAATGCGACGTCCTACGCATTAGTAACAGTACGTCCTTCACGACACGCAAAGCCAGCTTCATTCCCATCAATATTAAATCAAAATTAAAGCCCACTCGATCTATGCCATGCGCATTGATTTAATATTTCACCCCAGCAGTGAAAGAAGCCCTTTCTCCTGCACTCAACTTGCAATTTGGAAATAAATTGACTGATTTGAACAGAGGCAGAAGGAGAGAGAGAGCGAGCGAGGGGTTCGATGGGAACCTGCTTCACCAACGCTGAGTAAGGTGACATTGCACAACAAATCACTCACATGAATATCGAGAAAGAAACCATTGCTATTTCTGAAAGCAATTTGGTGCGGTGGAGCTGTGTTGATTGCCATGTATGTGAATCTATCGCTCGTGTGACAGGAAGGGCCACCAGCCTTTCATAAGAGTCAATGGCAGATTGTGCTGCTGGCATAAACAATATCAGGGATTGAAGACACAACATTTTTATAAGAACAAAAAGTCTTTCTGCTCACAACTAAACTGTTTTTCTAGGTGTCAAGCGATGTGAATTTTTTTTGTTCCCAGGCTGTTAAACTGCATGTGCCCAATGAAGAAGACAATGTGTTAATAAGTGAGAAGCTTGGTATTGTAAACTGATAAAAGATTGTAGTTCAGCTGTCCACACACACTTTCTCCATCCCTTTATTTAATTTACTTGTTAAGGCCATAGAAGTCTGAGCAGATCCCCAATTGATTCTCATTTTTCACTGCAAAAATGCAAAACTAAGCAAAGCTGAAAATGTTTCTTATTTTAAGAAAATTGATCTAGTTTTAGGCTGTAGATTCATTCGATCATTTTCCAACCCAGTTATTCCGTTTTTGGGGTCAAGGGGGTCTGCTGGTGCCTATCTCCAGTGCACATCGGGCGAGAGGCGGGGGTACACCCTGGACCGGTCGCCAGTCCATCGTAGAGGCTGTAGATTATTTAACCTATTTTCAGAAAATATCTTGACTAGGAAAAAAAATGCTTGTTTTGATATTTTATTTAAGAAACTTGGTAAAACAAGCTTTTCATTCTGATACTAAACTTAAAACAAGAAATTTTAACTTAGTTCAAGAATATTACAGATGCCTGATTTTAAGAAATCAATATTAAGTACTGATATAAACACCCCTCTCGGAACAAGAAAAAAAAATGCTTACATTTAGTTAAAAATTTCTTTGATCAAGCAAAAATTTCCGTAAGAATTGTTAAAACAATAATAAAAGTCTTGTGAAAAAGAATCCTAAAACAAGGAAGTTACTTCCAGTTTTACGTTCCTGTGTATGTCAAAGATATTTTTTTTCATTAAATTTATTCATACTCTGCATTTAAATAGAGAAATTGGTTAAATTTCAAGCAGTAAGACTAGTGTAAGACTAAGATTCTATTTAAAAAAGAGTTTTAAGCACCAATGTCCTTATTTTTATGCCGTTTTTCCTAAAAATAGATTAATTAGTTCTTATAACAAAGAAAATGTGTTTCATTCTAAGCTATAATATGTAGTTTCAAGACAATACCATATTTCCTGTTACTATATACGAAATGCAAACACTTGTAAGTTAGTGCTGTTTTCTTACAATTTTACAGTTCTCATAAACTTGAAATTCTCAGTCCAGAGACCAGAGTGGTGCGGTGGACTGTGGAATGCAGTTTTACTTTCTAAACAGCTTGAAAACATTTGTTTTTAACATTTTTTGTCTATTTTTAAGATCCATCAGCATTTGTTGTCAGTAAAATATTTTTGCTAATTTGCCAAGTTAAACTTTCTTACCCCATTGGAATATATTTTTTGCTTTATTTATAGGAACAGTTTACTTTTATTTTATTGTTTTTGCTTTGGCTACAAGTTGTGGACAAGGATTGAATTGTGCCATTTCATCTGATGCAGTTGATCATTAGATGGCGCTGCGCCGCCATTCACTCCTCATTGACCTAAACGTGAAGAAGCATTAATGCAAAAAATGTAAACACTATGAAGTCATTGTCACTTTCACTAGGATAGAAATATTTATGTGTTTAGGAGATATGAAGTTAGCCATTTAGCCGAGGCTCATTTTCGACTGCACATTTACAACAAGTCTCTGCAAGGAAAGTTTGAGAGCCTTTTTTATCCTTCTGGCTCCAACCATGGATTATACCATTGTGCACAATGTGGGGTTGGTCACAGCTATACAGGTCTAAAACATCTCAGCACAAAAAATTAATGATATAAACAATAAAGCACATACAAACTCAAAATACAATTATTCACACCACAGAACAAACATTACAATACAAACAAGTTTACAGAGCTATGTGGTTGTGACTGATGATGTCATGATCCAAGATGGCTGACTAGCATGACGTGGTAAAATGACCAGGTGACTGCAATGAGTTATTATCGTATGGATGAAACGCAACAGAAGCCCTTTATAAAATACTATGTAGCAGCCTAAACATTACAAGATGCCCTAAAATAAAATTATACATCTGCAACAATCATGGTATTATTCGAGTTATTAGTGATGCACAGACCAATTAAAAGCTATATATGTTTTTATGAAAAAAAAAGAAAAAGGAACTGCTGCACCAGAAATATGGAGAACAAGCAACTGACAAAACTCCTCAACTCATGACGACTGATGAAGGATAAATTAAAGCAAAGCATTATGTGCGGTTGTGACATATGTTGGATTAAAATCAACAGTCAATTATGGAAACAGATTCAAAGTACTGTCTACCTCAATCAACTCTTCCTGAGCAAGTGAGAAAAAAATATTTCTTATAATCAGGACTGCGCTGACATCTACTGGATAAGATTGTGTAAAACAGCAAAAGCCATCCACTCATTGGGGCAAACCCCCTAAACATTGAATACTCATTGAGTACAGTGGTACCTCGAGATATGAAATTAATCCGTTAAAATTTGGCTTTCGTATGTCGAACATTTCGTATCTCGAAGGAAGTTTTACACCTAAAACACCTGAAAAATCTGTGCAACAGCTCTCAGAAACAACGGTATAAGTAGATGAAAAAAAAATGGAAAACCAGAGAAAAATCTGAAAATGTGTTTTATTCTGTTTCATTATCATTTATTAGAATTAACAATGTGTAGATTTAAGGATTGAAAAAAACGTTACTTGATTTTGCTCTGGTTTTCCATTTTTTTATTAACTTATACCGTTGTTTCTGAGAGCTGTTGCAAGGATGAGGTGTAAACCTTGCTTCGAGATACGAATTGTTCGACATATGAATGTCACCCTTGAACGGATTATATTCGTATCTCAGGGTACCACTTTAACTGTGTTATAGCAAAGACTGACAAAGGAAAAAGCACAAACTGAATTTTTATGAACAACAAATGACTTTGAGATTTCTTCGAGGAGAAACTCGAAAAGTGAGCGTTTATGAAGGGATTTCAGACAAGGATATTTAGGTGGACCACCCAGAGCTAACTAGTTAAACTAGCTAAAAGTACAATGGGTGAAATTCGGGTGTTGGAAATTTTCAAGCTTTGAATGCATTCAAAAACTCTTTTCATCATTACACAGATTCCATGTGCAATGAAATTGGTTCGTTGAGTCTTCATTCCCAATGAGAGACTACACCTCCAAAAGCAAAATGACTGCAAATATTGCGTTTCATAATCGTGTATTCAAACACAAGTAAGGTGTTATTAACGAAAATAGGCCTTCTCCTAATGCAGCAACTTCCGTTTTTATTGGACATCTGCTGGCAGTTAATCAGGGAGTGACTATTTTGATCTCTTGGACTCGTTTTATGGAATCAGTGTCTTATTTGGAAACATTGTATGCTATATCTTGTTTTGAGCATAAATTTAATTTGCAACTTTGAAAGGAAACACGGCTACTGACTTTCAGAATCCAAAATGTAATAATATTTTAAGGTAGCATTTGTTGAGTTATTCCCACGTAAGGACCACATGAGGTAAAGGTCTCTGTGGAAGGAGCATGTGTTTGTCTCATTTGTGCGACGACTGTGGCGGCGGTGGCCAAGCGGCACAATGTGGAGAGACATTTCACAACGGGTCACACAAGCTACCAACTATCCACAGAGCAGCGCACTGAATGGAGAAAAAAGCCGCGAGTTGCACGCAATGCCAGGCTTCCCAATAACTGAAAGAAACAGATATGAGATTTGGCGTCCAGTTCATGTTTAGTTCAATGTGTTTGTAAAATGTAAAAAGTGTTTATGTTAAAATGTTAACAATGTAAAAAAAAATTTTAATCTTAGCTCACTTTTTGTATTTATATGATTTATTATTTGTATATTGGGCATTTCCTTGGACTGTTGTGGAAGTGATGTTGTGTGACTGATTTGAAGTGTTTTGAACTTTTATATAGTTTTTTTTTTTTTCAATTTAAAAATTGTTAGCTCATTGTTGATATTCATTGTGAGAAATAATTAACATGATCATGTCTTTGCAGATATGACCATTCTTAATTTTTAATAAATTAAGAAGAGGGAATCAAAGTGGTAGCCTTTGCATTAATCAGTACCCAGGAAATAGCTCTCGGTTTCAAAAAGGTTGGTGACCCCTGGTCTTACAAACATTGTAAATGGATTCACATATTGATGCAAAAGAAAGGTTCTTTTAAAAGATCTTAGTCATTATATTTTATGGTGAAGTGTAGCATCAGAGACTTTTTACATGGATTTTATCAATATTTAAAATGTCGCTTAAATTTGCAATAAGAATAGTAAGTATTTGGTAATAAAATATATTTATGAAGCACATTTAATGCTTATTTATACCTATAAAGTCCGAGAGACAGAAATGGCACTCACTTTAGTAAATTAACTTCTTTTATGAGGTCACGAATCGCGTTTTATACACTACACATAAACAATTTGAAGTTAAGGTATGCATACTTTTAAAATAAGCAACCGACAGCACAAAAAAACACTTTGGTTTGGTTTAAACAATTTATTGGGAAAACACAGAAAAGCAGGCCCTTTTAGTTGTATTGTCATTTATAGTCTCAACAAATGGATTAGAAGTCAGGAATCCAGCATGACATCCCGAGGGAGTTTCGTGTATAATATGGTTGGTTGACGGCGCTCATCTAATCTCACCCGGATGATGGATTAATATTTTCTGTCATTTCCGCCTCATTCTGTGACACACGTCGAGTCGTGATGTTTACTCTGTTTGGTGTGCGGCTCGTTTCTCTCTCGAACTATTCGAAATGGCTATTTCAACATGTCAGAAGATCACTTTCATCTCTTGCCTTGTGCTCTGCATGTCTCTGTTCCTACCCAGACTATTTCTGCCCAGAGTGAAGACAGAAACCGTGCGGCCGGAGGGTAAGAGGATCGAGGCTGCGGTAATCCCCCCCGCGTCCATCACATCCACCGTGTGTTCTGTCCCCATCACATCCCGGATTTCCCCCATTTTACCATACATATCAAACTCATATTTATGTCTTCAAAATTATATATTTGTTTCAAAAAGGTTGGTGACCTGGTCTTACAAACATTGTAAATGGATTCACATATTGATGCAAAAGAAAGGTTCTTTTAAAAGATCTTAGTCATTATATTTTATGGTAAAGTGTAGCATCAGAGACTTTTTACATGGATTTTATCAATATTTTAAATGTTGTCGCTTAAATTCGCAATAAGAAAAGTACGTATTTTTTGTACAAATTTAAAGCATGTACTGCAAAAAGGGAAATTAAATCTTGATTTTCTTATTTTAAGAAGAATTATCTACTTTAGACTTTTAAGGCATAGAAAATATGACGTACATTTATTTGCAAACTTTTCATTTTACCACTAAACCTAAAACTAGAATCTTAAAACAAGAAATTGTGACTCAAAATATTCTACTTCAAGAATATTATGGACGTCAGATTTTAAGAACAAGAGCACAGTGGTTAAATTATTTCTGGTTTATTTGTATATCAATGATTAAACACAAACATCTTTGTTTCAAATTAGTTTGAAATTTGAATTCTGTCAAATTTTGCAAGTTTTTCTACACTGAAAAAAATTGAATTTAGAATTTATTTAAAAAAAAAACCTTGAAAGTATTTGCATTAACACTTTTTAAGTTAAACTTGCTTCTTAAACTTTAAAACTCACTTAATAGAATCATGTAAAATTTGCACATTGATTGAACAAATAATTTAAAAAATATTTTTTAAAACATTACTCTACAGCGCACATTGGGCGAGAGTCGGGGTAAACCCTGGACAGTTCACTAGTCTAGAATTTTTACAATGACGAGCCTTTTCACAGATATTGTACTTCCAAGAGTTATCCATTCTTTTCACTACTAGATGGCACTGATTTGGGGTCTGTAAAATGAAAGTGAGACAGTTTTGCATTTTCTAAATTTGAATTATATGTCATAACTTCTGAAATATTCATTTCAACCATAAATATCACAAATAACCTTTTTGAAACTCATAGTTGAAATCAAAATTAAACAATATTTCATATTTATTTCAATTCAAAACAAAAAAAGTGTAAAAGTTAAAAGATTACTAAAAATAATACAAAGCAGAATAGACTGGCAAGCTGTCCTAGGTGGACCCCCGCTTCTCGCCAATGTGTGCACCAGTAGACCCCTGTGACCCCGGAAGGGAATAATAAACTGGTTATTGATGAATACGGCAGAATTTCTTGTTTTAAGACTTTAGTCACAAAATATGCGAGTTCAAATTTTCTAGTTTCAATGCAGTTTAACTTTCTAAACAGCTTAAAAATACTTGTTTTGTCTACTTTAAGAATTCTTGCTTTAAAATTTTTGACTTTAAAAGTCAAATTTGCTCGCTCCATTGATAGATTTCTTTTTTTAGTTCCAAGAGTTTGTTTTTCAGTGTAGTCAACAGTGTTGTAAGCTTTTACCAAAGATAAAAGTGTATTTAATAGAAGGATTCCTATAAAATCATCTAGCTTTACATTTAATTTCATTTTCTTGTCGTTGAAGTTGGGCCGGGACACTTTCCTCCATCACGAGACAGCAACTCCTTATCAGAGGACCATGATCGCTGGGACACAGCTTCCCATTACATCAAACATTACAATCCTGAAGCTATCGCCAGAATCACAGCGGCCAGAAAACCCAGTCTCCTGGGCCAGGTCATCCCAGTCTATGGCTTCGGGATATTTCTTTACATCATTTACCTTTTCGTCAAGGTGAGACTTTGAGGAAGCGTCTTAATTCAATGTCAATGACACTTTGATGTAACTTTTTCACTAGGATTAAATAGTTAATCTGTAGTGTTCGATTGAATAATATTTGTAATTGCTGACGACTTAGATAGCTGCAACACATCCTTTAATTATAATTCTTCCAACAGCTGACCTCTAAGGACAAAGCTCATCGACAGGGCTACAGATTTCCTGCACTGCAGTCACATTACTCCTTTGAAGAAATGCGTAAGTTTCATATATATGAACCTAATGGCTGGTGATGCATTGACATCAGATTTGCAAAAACATGAACCCTACAAAGTAGTTTACTCACCCGATGATAAGCAACAGTTAACATGTTTAGTTTAAAATTTCATTTAAAGGGGCCATATCATATAAACAATGCGGCAACCATGTTTCGTGCACTGTCAGTCCCAATGGTTGTCATGTTGCCCTCGATATCCCACTTACGTGCAACAGACAGGAACTGTTCTTTACAAGCCTCAGCCAAATGACGCTCCTTAGTTTTTAATATAGTCAGTGCAAAAGACTTCAGTTCCCATGTGTCACTGATGTAATGTGCAGTTACTCTGAGGGAATTGTTGTCACTCACTGATGTCCAGTGGTCTCCTGTCAAGGCGATATAATTTACTTGAGCCAGGACCACATTCCTTTTTTCTTTTTCGTTTTCATAGAGCTCGTGGATTTTCGTCATAGCTGTGGTTCTGGACGGGGGCTTATAGAATGAGTCTTGAGATGATGCTTGCAAATCATTCATAAAGCCTGAGTCTTCTACAATGCTAATGGGTCTACAATCCTTTGCAATCCATTTTGCTATTGCGTTGGTCAAATAATCTGAAGTTGATTTTGTTAACGGTATGCGAACATTCAGCGTGGTTTGATGCAAACCACGTGAAGGCCGAGCAAACGCATGTTTAACATTGACGTGGTACCTCAAGCTTGAACAGCCCCGGTGAAATTGAAACTCCTTGTTACAAATAACTTTGTACTTATTAATTGTACCATCATTATTCATTTTCTATTTGAATCCCTCCATAGGCTCACCTTTCTCCATCTCTAGCTGTCCAACCACTTCGCTGACAAATAATTTGTCACACTGCGCAAGCGTGTAATGCGTTAAAAAATTAACGTAAATTTACGTAAATTAACAACACAAAAAAATTAACGTCGTTAACACGTTATTTTTGACAGCCCTAATATATATATATATATATATATATATATATATATATATATATAAAATCTACTGTTATTCACACCGTTTAATTTAAACTAATCTGAAGTAGAATCTTTTAACAGTTCACTATCACTCATGAGGCAGTTGCGCAGAGTAAGGCTAGCAAGTTGCAAGTGAACTAGTGAAGTGAATAGATCTAGAGCGATTATCCCGGAGTTAGCAAATAGTTTTAAAAACGCAATTAAATAATACAATTTTAACAGAATGAAGTGATTTTTTACTTTCCCCACTAACGTTTCGACATCCAATATTCCAACGTGTTTTCGTTTGAGGTGCTTGTGCATCACTGTTGTGCTTCCATGCAATGAAAGCTTGTCCCAGCATAGCATGCAGCTCACCGTCTTCTTAGGAGCATTTAATGAGAAATAATCCTACAGTTTTGAAGATTTTGGGCGTACACTTTTTCCTGAAGGCGACATTTTGTCCATTACGCCAGCAGGTGTGTATCTATGTTTGATCTGCGTGTTTCTGTGATGTCACATTATAAGGCCAACTAATCGCTAACGGCATTCGTTGACAACCAATTTTATCAATTAGTTGTTGCAGCCCTACTCGGAATCAAGTAAGATCTGTTCCGATCACATCATCAAGCCTTGTCGATTACCGTCCACCCGTAATTAACATTCAGAAAATAATTAATCCTTGATCAAATATGATTCATGGAGCAATTGAGCATACATAAACCACAGGCAGTAATGCATTTAACAGGTTTATTGACTATTCTACGACACACACAAAATTATATACTAGTTAGCTACTGCAGCTGTAACTAAACACATACGCGCACAAATTCACACAGATATAAGAAATGATAGGAAACAGTATTTTGAAATCTCATATCAAACAGCTTAAAGCTGATAACCATTAAATGCCAGCCTCATCAAACGACTGTCTGTAAGGATTCAGCTATAGATCAATTTGTTCCAGTCAGCAAGATATTTAATGCACTTTCTACCGTGTCCTTTGGAGTTCCGTAGGCCAGGTGATGTGCAGCTTGCGTTGTCCGGGCAGGGCGATTGCAGTCGTGTTTGATATTGGAGTCCACAAACATTGAGCAGGATCGAGTTAAGATTTGCGATGAATCAAAACTGCCGCTGCAAAGTTTGTCATTGGTCGGGGGCACACTAGAGTTTGTGTCGCTGAAAGAAACTCTCTGTTGAATGGGAAAATTCTGTGTTCCGAATGTTGGTCTTCATCTTTTGAACTCAGGCTCGAGTCCGAACATCGTAGGCTCGAGTTTGAACATCATGGGCTCAAGCAGTTAGGGCTGAGCAGCTCTTCAGAACTTTCTTTATTTAAGAAATGGTATTTCAAGCAGTATGATACCAAAGATGGTTAGTTTTATTGCCTGTAATCACTCATTTATTCACCTTTACTAACTGATAAGGTCTAAGCAAATCCTTTTGGGTACATTGGACACATCCACATGGCATTATGTGATTACATCTGAGTTTTAATCATATAAAAGTGGTGAAGGAAACTCAAGACATTCCTGTCTCAGGAATCTGGTTTTCGAACAGTGTCTAGGCTTCATCTTAAGGCAGGTTTATGCAAACACATGCTGGAAGCAATACCATGTTCCACTTCGACCTCCTGTGGATCCTAATTTAAACATGTTCCATCTAGACTGTCAAACTGTCTCAACTCTGCCCCTCTGGTGAGGTTCTGGTGCTCTTGTGGGATCTTGTTTCGGTGGGCCCAGCTTATAGTTGGTTTGTTTCGGCCTTGTCAGATCTTGATTCAGAGGGCAACAGGTGAAAGTTAGTCAACATCTTCATGGTGTTCTGTCCAGTGTTGTAGGAGTTTCTTTGATAGATGTTGGGATGTTGTTCGTCTCGGTTGTTGTGCCTTGATGGTTGTATAACCTTGCACACCTGGGGCGATAAGGTCTTGTTGGTATATGAGATGATGCTCTTGTATTGATCATGGACCTGGTACAGGCCTGCGCTGAGAAACCTGACTCTTTGGCTTTGTTTGAGTTTGCTCATGAAGTCGTCTTGAGCCTCTGACCAGGTGAAGGATTGGTCCTTGAGTGGTCTGGTGATGTCTGCGATGAACTGTCGGGAATAGTTGCACACGCTAAGGAATCTTTGTAGTTCTATGAGTTGGTGGGTGTTTTGATGTGGATTGCCTGGGTTCTGGTAGATTTGAGGAGGATCTGCGGTACTTGAGAGTAAAATCTGAGGTAGGGCATTTCTTCTGAGCCATCACTCGAGTTTGCTTGGATTTCTGTGGCTTTGCTTGTGATCTGTTGAATCATTTGCAGGTGTAGAGACCGCTTGGGTCTGATTTTGGTTGACCCAGACCTCTTTGGAGTTATCTTGCATTACTCTAGCATCGCTTGAGATCACTTGGGTTACTGCGGTGTCACTTGGCTTTTCTTGGCCTGCTTCGGTACCGCATGAGCTTGATTGGATTTCTTCGGTACTTCTTCAACTTGTTTGGGCAGATGTGGTGTATCTTGAGTCCATTTAGAAACCTTGGATTTGAACACCTTCAACTTTTTGGTGGGATTGAAACGGTGAACACTTCCAAGTGGACGTTTCCTGTTAGAACTGATCTACAAATCCTCTCTTTGAGTGTAGGTAGGATGGAGGTGATTGCATTCATTTGGCAAGGCCTGGTGAGGATTGTTTGGAATTCGTCTTCCTCCAGTAGAAATTGGGATGGTATTAGTCCAACGGCTGGTATCCTGAGGTCAAAGTCATAAAAGGCTTGACTTGGAGATGTTGACATAATTGGCAGTGCAGCTGTTGTTGTTGTGGTCACTCCATGAATGTGGATTGAAGTTTGGATTTTATGACAGTCTAGGGTTTGTGAAAATGCTTTGAGAGTTCACAAGAGAGCTGTACAGTTTCCGCCAGATGGTGACACTTCTGTGGCTGCCTGAGGGGTGAGCTTGTCTGTCTTTGTTGGACATGACATGGCTTCAGTGATGTGACACTTGACTTCAGCATTACTCAGGGGGTGGAATGAGTTCTCTGACCTGGGCCCAGATTTTCAGTCTCTTGAAGTTAATCAAGAGTTATAAGTGATTCAGTAGGTCTTTTCCAATTAGGAGATGATGGGCCTCTGCCGGTGAGACGTCCACAGCGTATCATGCTCATAGGTCTTACGGTCAGGTGAATAGGCGTGACATGTTCAAGTCGGAGACCAGTTTGAGGGTATGCTTGGCTGTCCAGCGTGCCCTTTGGAGCCTTAGGTTGGTGAGCCTCCTCTTGGTCTTTTCCTGGATTTCTTCCAAGAGTTGGGTGGACAATAGGGTTATGTCAGCTCCTGTGTTGACCAGTGCTTCCAGTTGGACATGATGTTCGAAGATTATGGGGAGGTAGAAATTCTTGGCCACTCCCTTTTTGATGAGGTTGCCCAGCAGGTGAGGGACTGAAGTAGGGTTAGGGACATGGATGATGTCATTGATGGGGTTTCGTTCTTCAGAGACCTTAGCAATAAGTAGTCGGTGATTCTGATTCTGAAGTAGGATCTCTCTTTCTTGTATTTTGACGGTTTGACAGTTGACTTGGCTTAGGGTACACTGGGCTTAGGCTTGCAAGCTTTATGTTTGTCAGCTCTGCTTGGGATTTTTTGGAATCTTGAAGCTTTATGTTTGTCAACTCTCCTTGAAATTTTCTTGGGTTTCGAAGCTTTTTGTTTGTCAGCTCAGCTTGAGATTTTTTTAAATCTTGACATTCCGTGTTTGTCAGCTTGGCTTGAGATGTTTTTGGAACTGGAGATGTAGTTTTCAGTTCCACTTGAGTTCGTCCTGAGACTGGAAGTTTTGTGTTTTCCAGTTTTGTTGGAGGTTCATTTGGATTTGGGAGAATGGGTATTTTCGTCTGTACTTTGGGTTCTTGGTGAGCCTGACTCAGGGGTGCTTGGCGAGCTTTCATTGGTATTGCTGTGTGTTGAGTTGGGAACCAGAATGTCTTTGTTCTGCTGCTCCGATTCTAGTCAGGAGTCTGCTTTGCTCTTTCGGTCTTTCCTCTTGTTCTGTTCCTCCTCTTTGATTTTGAAGAACTCCTTCATAAGAAGCTTTACTAACTCCTGTGAGTCAATCTTGGGTTCAGGTAGTTGGTGGTGCACAGTTTTGCATCTGGTTGTCTCTGGCTGGTGATGGTTGGGGTGTCTTCCCTGGTCTCTTGCACTGGTTTGAGAGTTATGCCGTCCTCTTGGGGTCCAGTTTGAGTCCCAGGAATTCCTTCCCTTGTGTCTTCCAGCAGAGGATCGTTGGTTCCAGGGCTTGCCATGATGCTGTTCAGAGGGACAAGGTTGTGATTGGGTCTTGTGCCAGGGTCTGCCTTGCTTGGGTTTGACACTGTGGTTTTGACTCCAGTTTCCATTATATGGGACCTCGTTCCATCCCTGGTTCCGCTGGTATGGTTGAACGGTCCCTTCCAGGGTCAGTTCTGGCTCTGATTGATTCACCTCTAGAACTCTAGGAATCCTGTTTGTCTTTTCCAACACCATTCTCTGTTTTGCATAGGCCTTCTCTATCAGGTTTCGTAACTGAATGGCTGTCATGGTTCGAGGGCATGCCATTACACCCAAATGGTGACTTACTCCGGGATGGAGGTTCCTTAGGAACAGAGCTTTGAAGTTCACATCCTCCTCCATGTAGGGCTCATTATGACTGCCAAAGTAGGCCTGTCTAAGTCGTGTGTAGTAGGCTTGAGGCTTTTCGTCTCTACCTTGCTTGGTTTCTAAGGCAACCATCAGTCCTTGTTCAGACTCTACGTCTCCAAACTCTTGGATGAGGTTTTCCTTGAGTAGACTGTAGTTTGATTTGACATGAGGGGGCTGTCTGTCCAAGAAGCTTTGTATTTCAGGGCTGGAGGTTATTCTGAGCAGATAGAGTTTGTCTTGGTCAGTCACAGAGGCTATCATCTCTAGGTGGAAGTCCAAGTCTTTCAGGTAGGCTTGAACATCCCTTCCACTTGCTCCATTTGGCATGAACTTGGTGATGTTTCTTGCCAGCATGTTTAGGTCATTCAGATTTCTTGTTGTCTGCTCTACATTTTGGCAATTTTCTTTCCTCCCGTGGGTCTGGTTGACTCTACTATAGGATTGAGAGAAGAGCCCATCATCACTAGACTCACTTTGCTCCTGAATGGGGGGTTCCTCCATATGTGGTATGTGCCAGGACAATTGATGTTTGGATTTTGTTGGATGAGCTTGTGGTTTATTCGCATACGCCAATTCGTCTATTGAGGTCCTTTCCTCTTTGAGGTCTGTCAGTTGTTCCTTCAGGCCTTGGATCTCAGCTTGTGTTGACTCGAGACATGCCTCAAGGGTTTTTATTCTGGAGCACCTCATTTTTAGATCCTCTTTTGCAGCTTTTAGAAGTATTTCAGCTTGTTTGCTTCTCTGCATTTCACTGCTTTGATCGGCTACCAGCTTATTAATTTGTTCCTTGGTAGCTATTAGATCGTCTGCTAGTGCCTTTATCTTTACTTGGGAATCATGTTCAACCTCTTCCAATTTAGCTTGTTGGCTTATAGCTTCTGATTCCAGGTGGGCATTGCGCTCCTTTGCACAAACCAGCTTGTTTTGCAGGTTGGTCATCTTTTCTTCGTTCAGCTTCAGTGTGGCTATCAAGGTGTGGCTCAGGTTTCCCATGAACTTTGCTAGGTCTTTGGCATAGCTCTGAGTTGGGTCATGTCCCATCATGCTTGTTAGGGCTTCATCTAACTCATCTTGGGAGTGATTGTGAAGTTTCATTGCTGCATCGGGTAGCATAGTGGCTGTTAATTCACTCAACCATTTCTCTACGTCTTCCCAGTGGGTGGCGGTCTCTGATGGATTAGCCATCTTTGAGGCGTAAGAGAGACTTGAGACAGATTGAGGGACACCTGGTTGAATGGAATAAAATGTAACAAAATAATAGAGAGGTGTTTGCTATAGCAGATTGATGATTGGCTAGCTGCTTGAAGAAATAAAAGGGAAGAAGAAAGGCAAGAAAATTGAAGAAATAGTTGAGATTAAAATGAACTATTTAAATCTAAAACAATAGAATTCAGAATTGATATGGTTATCGTCAAAGTCAAAGATAAAGTTCAGCTATAACTTACTTAGTTAAGACGTTAAAGGTATTCCTTAATCAGGCTTATTTCTTTTCAAGAATAGGACTGAGTGCATACACCAGAGACGTTCAGACAGCCAGTCGGGCGGTGATCAGTCGCTTTGTCGAGCCGCTTGAGGGTGGTTGCTTCTCAGAGGTGTCGCGATTTCCTATTATTTTCAAATAAAAGGAGAAGTAAGGTTAAGAGTCTGTAGCAGTTTCAGGGGTGACACATCTGATGACAGTGTTTCCCTAGTTTGTGGGTTTTATAATTTGCCTTATGATACACAACTGAACCTTTGAACTGGTTTGATGAGTCTAACAATTAGAGTTTCACGCTATTTGTCAGAGATTCAGCTCCAGTTGCCAGGATTATAAGGAAGGAAGGAAGTTAATGTGAGAGAAGAAGTCAGAGAGAAATGTGACTGCTTTTAGACTGTTAACAAACTAAAGGTATGGAGTTCAGAGTGTCAAGCAAAATTGATTTGGTGATGAGTGCTGTTGACAGACAAATCAGTAAGATCGGTTGGCAAAAGTTAGCCTAAAGTCTTAACAACTAAAAGATGATTAGGAAAAGGGACATAAAAACGTAAATGGAAGGTTGGGAAGCTGAAAGGAAGAAAACAGCCAACAAATGAATTTGGCATCAGAAGAAAACTATAAGATAATCAATAGGACTGGGTATTGTGACCAATTTGGCAATTTGATTCGATTCTTAATTTTATGGTTTCGATTCGATATTGATTAGCTATAAATATTTCATTTAAAATGTTAATTTTGCAGACACTGGATTCATATTTTGATATAAATGCTGGTAACTGAAACTCTTCTACTTAAGTTTATTACTGAAATACACAACTACATTAATAATAGGATGCACACAGTTGTTTATTTTAGGCAACTTTTATGTTAATGAGAGGTGAACAATAATATCCTTTTATGTGAAGGAGGTGGATTAACCCTTTAACTCCTACAACTAGTAGTAATTATAACAGTGTTGTATTGTTTACAATCATTTTGTCATAAAATAGTGTTTTGTTCAAAGAAAAATTCAAATCTGGCAAATATTTGTTGTTGTTATTATTATTATGTTATTATATAACGCTCAGAACAGTGTGTAAAAAGTAAAAAAAATGGAATTTTCATCAAGTTTCTCTTTAACTATAAATGTACAGCAACAAGATTTTTGAGATTACAGAAAAATCTATATTAAAAAAAGCAATAATATATAATGTCAATTAGAAAATTTACTCTATATATTGAAAAACATTCAAACATCTTACAAAGCTAGGAATATCCCCTGTGTATAAAAACTTTTCTTGCTTAAATATGACTGTGATTGAGAGAGTGCCGATGCTTGATGTAGCCCCACCTCCACCTTGAACTCCTCTGTCTGACCTACAGCACATCCCATTGCGGTCATACTCCTCTCATACATATCCTTAACTACTCTGACCTACTTCTCTGCCACTCCTGACATCCTCATGCAGGAGCATAGCTCCTCTCTTGGCACCTTTTTTCTAGAGCCACAAAGATGCAGCGCAGCTCCTTCTGACCATCTCTGTACTTCTCCATTAACATTCTTAAAGCAAAAATTGCATCTTTCTGGGCATGAGGCCATATGGCTGCTCAATTACCGTATTTTTCGGCTCATGAGACGCACTTTTTCTTCCCCAAAACTGAGAGGGAAAAGTTGGTGCATCTTATAGACCGAATGCAGAGCGCCGCGGAGTCCGGTCAAGGCCGTAGGAGAGGCGTAAGAGCTCCGGAGCTAGGCCGAAGCCACGGCCATATTTGTACACCCAGCGCTGCGCGCTGACGTCATCGCCCATCTCTGCCATAGCGTGGTCGTAACGAGAAAAAAAACTACATTTCCCACAATGCCTTTGGCTACGGTAACCGCAGCGGTGCTTCCGCATCCATACTCACGAGCTACAGAGCTGCCGTTTCTCACACATTGAACGTAAGACTCTCGCATTTGAGTGATCTCTCACGCTACAAACATGATTTCTCACGCTAAAATACATTTATACATCGATCTGCATCGTCTTCAGTCTGTGAGGGTTTTTTTCTGCTAAACATTCACTTGGACAGTTTCACAAACTTGGACAGTTTGATCCTTTATTAATGGATTGTCCGAATTGTCACTTAAATAAGCTATAAATAATGAGTTATTTAACATTAAGGAGTAGTTACATTTATTTTACATTAAAATAATTATTAATTCATTATTAAATAATTATTATTTTACATCTGGGAGTGCCCAGATTCTTTTAAAGGTTTAAAGGGGGACTCGACTAAAAAAGTTTGAGAACCACTGTATTATTAGTAATGTAGTGACAATGTTACTGGCTATTACGGTATTACTAATGTGGGGGCAATGTTGCACTGGAACAGTGATGGTGATAACGAATGGTGGACTTTAGAATGATGAGTGGGGGCAAAGAAAAACATTAAAGCCTTTTTTTTGTTACTTTTACTGTTTACTGTCTGTTTATGTTACATGTTTGGCTGTTAACTTTTACACAGTTGATATAAAATATTTTACAAACGTATTTGGTTCAGAATCTTTTTTTTCTAGATCTTCCTCTTTTAAAATTGGGTGCGTCTTATGTGCCGGTGCGTCTTATGAGCCGAAAAATACGGTATATCCACTTCCCTTCTCAGCGTAGCTTCCACTACTCTTTCCCAGAGTTTCAATTTGGGGCTCATCAACTTTATACCTCGGTAGTAGTTGGTAGAACACTGCAGATCACAATTGTTCTTAAAGATTGGTACTAGGACACTTCTCCTCCATTCCTCAGGCATCTTCTCACTCTCAAAAATCCTGTTGAATAACCTAGACAGAAACTCCACTGCTGTCTCTCCTAGACACTTCCCTCTCATTCTCCTCATTCATCAACTCCTCACCACCATCTATCCTTATAGGTTCCTTTCCTTAACACCGAACCCGCCCATCACCTCTGTTGCCCTCGCCAACATGCCCTTTAAAATCTGCTCCCACCACTACTCTCTACCATCTGGGAATACTTTCACCTCATCCAACTCACTCCAGAATCTCTCCTTCTCTTCCAACTTACAGCCTACTTGTGGAGCATAACCACTCACAACATTCAACATGACCAGATATATATATAATTTTGAAAATAACTAATATAGATGTATAAAAATCTGTATTTTTTTTTACATTATCCTTGATTAATTAAGAATAAGAAAAAAAGAAAGAAATAAAGCTTTTTAAACTTATTAAATTGATGTGATGCATAAAGAAGTTAATGATGTGTCAGGAAAAAGTAATTGCAGCTCTTTACATGATGCAAGGTTATCAATATATGAGTTTGAGAAAACAACTCCAAATAACATCAACTTAAAAACAGTTGAAAAGCATTTGATTTTAGATGTGTAAAGGATGTTTGTCATTTTAAATTAAATTGGTAATCTAGTCATCTTCATTGTTTTTGTTGTAATATGTGTAAATCTCCCTGAGATATAGTCATGTTAAGGATCAATATTATTAGAGGGTTAACTTTACTTTGAAATAACAGACAGATGGACATCCAAATCACAGCAGACTTTTTGAAAGGTGGTCCTGCCCCATCTTGGACAAAATTACTGCCCGTCTGCACCATAAATGAAACTTTATTAGCTCGTAGAAATGAGTTTCGCGAGCGGATAGAAACTGAGCGTGTAGAAACACCACCCACAGACACAAGAGTGTGTTTTGCGCTATGATGCTCATGGCAGATTGTAAATAAAAATCTCTTTTTTTAAATAAAAATGGTCTGTTTTCTGTGCGAAACTATTGGCATTGATTTGCCGTCATAAACATGTCCCAAAAACACTAATTCTAAAATTATCTTTGTTTTTAAAATGTCAGACTTTCTAGGAATAATTTGATCATCACCCTCCAAATATCTAGTTTCATAACTGTGTATTTCCCTGGGATATTACTTTTGATGAACTAAAACGAGTGGTAAACCAACAATTATTACCCATAACTAATAGTAAAGCATACCTGATTTTAAAAGTAACTGTTAACCAGAGATCATCTCGTAAGTGCTAGTTTGATATAATCTCCCTGCATACATTTTTTTCATGGTAAGAGGTAAAAGGAAGAGCATTTTCTGGATACTGCAGTACCATTTGGCATGTTCTTGTTAATGCAGTCGATATGTTGTTACCATCCCTGCACAGTTTAGCTTTAAGCTTCACAAAACACACTGATCACATAAAATAAAAACTTTCAGGCTTGTATGGAACTACAGGTGTATGCTTTGAAATAGGGTTGGAACCAATACAGGACACTGGCACTCCATAAACAGGGACTGGAACATTATTCCATTGTGGCAATGATGGAACAATGATGGAACTAAGTCACTCTGAATAAAACTAAATGTTTACCCGTCTTTCCTTTGCATTACTGGCACCTTGTTATACTGAATTATTGTTATGCTGAAATAATGAACTTTATGTTTTTATTATGTAATCACCAGTCCGGCATGATCAGAATGTGCACAACTAAAATGAATTTAGGTTAAATGGACATTTTAATTATGATAAAATCGTGTTAGTTTGTCGAATTCGGATTACGTGGAACTGATATTCACAATAAAATCACATACATCCATAAACATAAATGTTTACAGTTATTCATTATCTAAGTCTTTTATGCTTCATTACAATTAATGTGTGGTATTTATGCTATAAGTTACACAAAAAAACTCAAATTAATCAATGTGATTTCATTACAGCGAGGTTATTAACATAAAACAGAAAGATCGCCTCTCTGCTTTGCTTTTTTAGCACTTGCACAAAAAGCAGCACCAAGCAGTTCATTACAATATAATGCAAACATTTCTCAAACGAATATCGTACTACTCCATATTCAGTCTAATGCAAATAAAATATAAACATTTAAAGTTTGTACAATGCTGTACATTAATAAATTATTCAAATATTCACTGCTGTAAGCAACTTACATTTGGCGATTGCATTATTTTAAGCTTATATTTATTGTCAAACAATGTGATACAAGTAATTTTGATATCTACGCGGCATATAAGCAAAATTAAAATGAAAACATATTCACAAGTAATTTTTTTATTTGAACTCCCCTTGGCTTAGTCTGTGTAATCACGTGATTGAATGCGCGTTCACGCAGAGGGGAGTTGAAAAATGGCACAAAATGCGATACACACAAAATTATATACTAGTTAGCTACTGCAGCTGTAACTAAACACATACGCGCACACATACACACAGATATAAGAAATGATAGGAAACAGTATTTTGAAATCTCATATCAAACAGCTTAAAGCTGATAACCATTAAATGCCAGCCTCATCAAACGACTGTCTGTAAGGATTCAGTTATAGATCAATTTGTTCCAGTCAGCAAGATATTTAATGCACTTTCTACCGTGTCCTTTGGAGTTCCGTAGGCCAGGTGATGTGCAGCTTGCGTTGTCCGGGCAGGGCGATTGCAGTCGTGTTTGATATTGGAGTCCACAAACATTGAGCGATGATGAGAGAATCGAATCGAGCTTATGAGAAAGTTCACTGAGAGTCAGTTCAGACCAGTGGTGGTTTCCGGGCAGGATCGAGTTAAGATTTGCGATGAATCAAAACTGCCGCTGCAAAGTTTGTCGTAGCTCGGGGGCACAATAGAGTTTGTGTCGCTGAAAGAAACTCTGTTGAATGGGAAAATTCTGTGTTCCGAATGTTGGTCTCCATCTTTTGAACTAGGGAGGCGGGGCTCTGGCTCACCCAATGAGGGGACTTGGCGGGTTGTGTGAAAGCTGAGCTGTGTGATTACGTCACAGGCTCGAGCAGCCAGTTAGGGGAGAGGTGTTCTCCCTAAATGAGGGTGGTTTTGAATTGTTAGATTTTTCGGATTTAAATTACACCATCAAGGTTAAATGGCTTAGGAACTGTCTTATACCTTATAACATTTTCAAAAAGCTTGGTGGATTACGCTTCTTGCTGTCTTGTGATTATGCGATTAGCAAACTACCTGTTGCTTTATCCAGGTTTTATCAGCAGGCACTCAAGGCATGGAAGTTATGTTATGTTCACAATTTCTCCCCACATAAAACAACTTTATGGAATAATTGTTACATCACAGTAAATAGAAAATCCTTGTTCAAGCAGAGTTGGATGGATAAAGGTATTTATCTTGTGTCAGATGTTTTGGACCAATTTGGCAATTTGCTCTCTTATGAGAGTTTTATGAGTAAATGGTCATTTCCTATAAAATTCAAAGATTATAATTTGGTTATGAAAGCTATTTCTGAAGGTATACTACTATTGTTAAGAGGGCATATGATGTCATACAAAATTAATAAGACGGATCTGGTACTCAAATTGAATGGGATAGACTTTAGTAGTAAGAATTGCACTAATAAATATATTCGACAACTATTTTCTACAAAAAGAGTTGTTCAACCTCGGGGTACATTTTTCTGGAAGGTTTATTTTACTGATATAATTTGGAAGAAAGCTTGGCTGCTTCCTTTTAGATTTTATATATCTAATAGACTTAGGGAACTACAATTAAAAATCCTTCACAATATTTATGTTAGTAATTACATATTATCTAAATTTACAGATACTAAAGAAAACTGTTCATTTTGTTTAAGTGAGCCAGAAAAACTTCTGCATCTTTTTTATGAGTGTGTATATGTTAAAGAGTTTTGGGGAAATTTATCTTCTTATATTCAAGAGAAATCTACTCATAGATGCGATTTATCTGCTAAACATATTGTGATGTATTTTGAATCTAGGAGTGTGCCACTTGATTATATTTTAAATCTACTAATTTTATTTGGAAAATTTCATATCCATAAATGTAGAATTTCAAATTCCAAACCCTGTTTGAAGGTGTTTTTGAGTGATTTTAGATTGTATTTGGAGTCCTTACAGTTTGGTGAAAGTGAAAAATGCAAAGATACTTTGTTGTATGTCAAAGAGTTAAATTTATACTAATATGCAAAATGTAAACCCTTGTTGTATTTTTTTGTTCTCTTTTTTTGTTTTGTTTTGTACTTTTCTGTAAATTACTTTGTTCATTTATTGTTTTTTTGGATGTCTTGATGTTTATATGTTGTAGTTGTATATGTTGGCAATAAAAAAAAAAAAGGAGAGGTGTTCTTCAGAACTGCCATTATTTCAGAAATGGCATTTCTAGCAGTATGACACAAAACATGGATATTTTGAACGCCTGTAATTCATGGCTTTCATATCTTTTCTTGAAGAAAGTTTTACATGTAAAACGCTAATCCATGCAATGGCTCTCAGAAGCAACAGTACAGGTAGATAAAAAAATAGAACACCAGAGAAAAATCAAGTAGAGTTTATTCAATCCTTAAATCTAAAGATTGTTAATGTAATAAATGATAATAAAAAAGAATAAAACACATGCAAAATACGTAATATGTACACAAATGTGAAACCTTACCTTGAGTGAAGTGATGTGTCGGAGGAGGTGGAATGGATGGCAGAAAACATTACGCACCACGTATGAAAGTTAACTTTCTCAAGATATTAAACAAATTACTTAGATTAACCCAAGCGTAGACAGTAAACGAGCGTGTGAGAAGGGATGGAGAGACGCTTCTGAGAACGCGTCACTGGGTTTCTCTAACTTGCGATACACAGAAAAGCACTTTCCAGTTTATAAACGTTATTTCTTTTAGGACATCCTGACTCTAACATTTGTTATAGTACATTATTGGTAATCTATACATAATGTTTCGCTTGATTTAAAACTGATTTAAAGCATTTAAAGTGTCAGATCCTTTTAATTGTCTGTCAGTGGGAGAATGGAGCGCCACGACATGTCTCGAATCAAAACATTTCCCCAAAGACCTTTCGTATCTTGAATTTTTCGTAACTTGAAGCATTCGTATTTCGAGGTACCACTGTAGGTGCATATATAAATGTTTTAACTTTATAAAAGTGGTGAACAGAAACTTAAGACATTCCTGTCTCAGGAATGTGGCTTTCAAGCAGGGAAAGAGTGTCTGGGCTTTATCTCAAGGGAGGTTTGTGTGAGCGCATGTTGGGAGAGGGGCAATAAAAAGTTCCTCTTTGACCTCCTGTGGATCCTATTGTAAACAGGTTTGGGGTCGAGACCAGGTGAGACCTCTCCATCTAGTCCAAGGTGTCCTCCTTGTGAAATATGGGCTAACATTCCAAATCTGTGAAGATTTCTTAGACCAACCAGAACAGATTTTGGGTTAAAAGACAAGGCCCTTCAACTCTTTCTTACAGAAAAACATGCTGTGTGAAAAGAAAGATTATTGGCCATGGATTTTGAGAAGTCAAGATGCTGTGCATTTACAAACCAACTAGAAGAACCCTGACCTTAATCATTTACAGGGTGTCCGTGAAGTCGTAAAATGTATCAAAAGTTGATTTTGGTAAATGTAAGGCCCTTAAAAAGTGTTCAAAAAGTCTTTATTGCAATTCTGTGAGGTTTCATTTTAAATAAATATAAAAATACAATTACAAAGCAACTAAATAAGTTTTACGTTGGTCTATAAAAATGTATTAAATAAAGTTGCAGCTGAAATCCGTACATGGTGGAGCTGTTGTTATTTTGTTTTAATTCTAAAATAACTTCTAAAATAAATCAACACACAATGGATTGCAATATGATGTGTATAGAAATACAGAGAAAATGAATTGTTTGGGGAATTCTAATGCAAAATAACATTTGGTATTTTACTGCTAATTAACTATACATTTCTAGAGTCATTTTTTGAATTTCCTATTGTTTTTTTTTTTATTGCAGTTAAAGAGTAGTGCCTCATTAAATAATCACTGCCCTGTTTCAGCCCTAGACGGTGTGTTTAAGGCACTCATTCTATAGATTTAATCGCAAACATTTTAGTGAATTTAACTTTATGTTGCAGTAAGGTCTTGATATGATTGCGGTGGTCTTGAAAGGAAATTCGATTGAAACTCAGGGGTCCTGGATATTCCCAGATTAAGAATTGATCATGTTCATCTTTACTGAAAATCACAATCAGCAAATCTGTGGCTATACCACTTGGAAGTAACTAAAAACTTGTATTATCTTGTTCAGATTTGTAAAGTGCTGATTATTTAGCTTATTTTGAGAAAATATCACCCACACTTTATTTAGAAAAAAAAAACGCTTATTATAATCCTTTACTAGCTTGAATTAGGAACTTTATAAAACAAGCTTTAGATTTTCACACTTATGTTAAAGCTAGAAAACTGGCAAATCCTACAAATGTCGCAGAATATTTAGAATTTAAGAAAGCAGCTTTATCAAGAAATGAAAGAGTGAGATGTTTTTGTCTTTGATTGTCTTCTTAGCAGCTACTTGTCAGCTGATTCAAACCAGACAGAGTGAGAAGGCCAGAGAAAAGAGGACATTCAAAGTTAGCCAATCATCTGCCAGGTATTTTTCGCTTTCACGCACCCATTCAAGAGCTCACTATCATGAGCTGAACTACTCTATGAAGATAAACAAGTCAGTTTTTCTTATTTGTTACTTACTATAGTACATAAAACTGCTAATGCTTGTGTTCCAAGTCGTCTTTTGAATACATTTTACATGTATGCATTTAGCAGATGCCGTTATCCCAAAGAAATCAGTGACATCATGTAAGATCTGCAAAAATTAACAACCAACGTGAAAGCATTTTCTTAAAGTATATGTAAAAATAGCATTTCTCACCATTTGATTTGCTGAAACAAAAAAAGAATTGTAGCTTAATTTAAAAGTCACCCTGCATTGGGGTGAGAACTAGGGATGCCACAATACTCCGTTCGGTACACCATGTTTGTTCGGTATACCATGTTTTGTTCGGTACATGCTTTTTTTGCTGTTTTTTTTTTCGGTTTCTCATATGAATAACTCCTGTATTTACTATTTTTAGTTTATGCTTGTGACAAGGCAGATGTCAGGGTAAGAAACGCATGTCAGCGAGCAAATATTCAATCACTGAATGAGCCAGAGAGGAATGAGGAGTCAGCTCTATGAGGAGACGGCTGCAACTTTTTTGCCGGCTTAGAATGCAACAAAGATGGAAAAAGATCGTTTCCGTGTGTCAGCGATGTTTGATCAGATGTAATTATGCAAAAGGAAACATATGCGCCATCTTCAGACAACTGTTCCTGGTTTCAGGACCCCTAGGTGCCCGTAACTTTTGCCTGTCTTAAATCTCGCATGCAGATAAATAAATGCTACAATTGTTTATTTTACTGTTTTAATTTAAAGTGAAGATTTTTCTAGATGTGTCTTTATTTTTGATTTAGCAAAATAATGGAACTCTATGAAAATAAAAAGAATGATTTAAAAAACAAACATTTGCTAACCCATCAGAACCGATCAGAAAACCGTGGACCGAACCTTGAGCTTTATGTACCGTTGCATCCCTAATGACAGTTAAACAAAAGAATGCACAAAAAATGAACGACAACGATAATGGAATTATTTCATTGAGGAAGCTTTTTTGTGGCGCTAACAGGCTAAAAAGTTGACAAGACTCGTGCAAGTTTTCGTTATCAAAAATGAGAAAGGACCAAAATATTACTGCGTGGACGTTTACACGTTCAAAATGCATGACATTTCTGCTTTTCGTGATTTGTGACTGTAATCCATCAATCAAAATAACTCCCCGGTTGACAAACATGAGAATTTTCGTTCTTTTTGGGAATAATGGCGGGAGCGTCAACAAAACAGATTTATGGTTGGAAACAACGAAGTGATATCTGCTGCTAACACACCCGAGGAACTGCGGTAATAACACACGCAGCTAATGCACCATTGACTGCAACGTTTAAAGTTAGCAGCCTATTTTGGTCTGTAGTTACATGCAAAACTTTAAGCTATTTATGAATTCCTCTCAATAATTCTCAAATTAAACTATTTATACAATGTAGACCGGTTTTAACTTACCTATATCAGGGTGGTGAATATCCATTGTGTTAACACTTTATTTTGCATATTCCTTAGTAGATCATATTCATTCGCAGGGATTTATATTTCACCTTAAAATTCTATTTATATTTTTATACAATTTTCAGTGTGACAATGTGCTTCTGCAATTACAACTGAACTCATTTTAAACACATCATAACCTGGGGTGCCAATAATTATGGAGGGTACTGTATGTTTACGTTTCAGCGTGTTTTACACTCATTTGCTTCAGGTCATGGCGGGGTACAAGGAAACGAGAGGAGAGAAAGCTCAAGCAGTTGAAGGACATCACTCAGATGATGCGGGAGAGACAGATGAGAGAAGGAGCTACTCCGGAAGAGGAAGCCGAAGAGGCCCCCTATACTGCAGACTGGGAAGGTATACCTCAAGGCTCTGTGCTGTGTCCACTTCAGTTTGAGTTTTCATTCTAATTTCGTCTTTGCTTCGCAAGGCTACGCAGACGAGACCTATCCGAAATATGAATTGCCCTCTCGCAGACGCAGACTTCCCAGTGTTATACTGGAAGAACCGGACCAGGTCCTACCCACAGCTGAAGAACTTGCGGAGAGAATGGAGAAAGAAGAAGAGGATGAGGATGATGGGACTTCCAATGACCTGCATCAGGATGTAGAATTGATAGAAGAGAGTGATGAAGAACAAACAGAAGATGTTGAGGAAGTTGATGAGGAAGAAGATGAGAGTGATGATGATGATGAAGAAGATATACGAGAGGACCAGCCATGTCTTCCTAAAAGTATTGATGAAGATGATGAGAAAATTGAGGAATCCACTGAAATGGAGGAGAACGAAAAACCAAGCAGAAGACGACAAATCACCTTCAGCGATCACAGGCTTGTCTTCCATTATCCAAAGGGTGGCGCTGTTGGCTGTACATATGAGGAGGAAGAGGAAGAAGAACACGAAGATGAACAAGAGGAGGAGAAAGATGAGGATGAAAATGATGAAGAAGAGGAAGAAGAAGATGGAGAAAACCAATCGGATGTAGAAGGTCAATCAGAGGACAAGGAAGAGGAGGACCCTCTGATGGAGGCTGAGAGCCTGGGGTTTAATGATGCTGTGGAATGTGATTCAGAAGAACAGGAAGTAGGCCTGATTGACTTCCTGCAATCTTACCAACCTGATATCACCATCATCTCTAAGAAGGCAGAGTGTGCTACTGCTCCACACCCTGGCAATCTCAGAATGCGGCACAAGAAACAAAAGGTGAAGAAGTGATCCACCTGTGAAACGAATGATGTTATCTCTGTGATCATGAAGGATGTCCTGATGAGAAAATAAACAAGCGTAAATAATAGTTACACTGTAAAAAAAGTGAGTCATTATTTAAGGGGGCCTCAGATGAAAATGGCCTCACCCTGACAAATGTGGTCTACTTGTGAGCATTTAATGAGCTAGACTCCAAAAACAAGTTCTTTTCAACAAAGCTGTTCTTGAACACATAAAGAGGTGTTTTTACCAGTCTGATTTTAGAGCATCTTACAAACCTTTCACAAATAAAACAGCAAATTTTTGAGAAATGGGGATCTGATGTCCTTTTAGGTCCATTAAGAATCAAGTTCAAGACATTTCATGCTTATTTTTCAATATAAGCTATAAAATATTGCATACAAACATGTAACCAACAAATTGTGAACAGATTCTATCGGCAAATGTCTGTTTTTTGGTGGAATATCTACATAGGTGTGTAGCAACTATCACTTCAGTGTTTAATGGGGCAACGTGTTGCTCATTGTGGCAGAAGGCTAACACTGGTTGCACAAAGCAAGTGGCGAAAATTAAAATATATATATAGTTCTACCCGAACTTACAAAACAAGTTAATTATTCATACAGATGTTTTCTCATGTCACATATGATGCATATAATTAATATTACTATATTAATACACTGGTACCCTGAGATACGAATGCTTCGAGTTACAAATGTTCGAGATACGAAAGGTCTCGTGGGAATTTTTTTGCTTCGAGATGCGAAAAAAAAATTGAGATTTGAAGAAACACAAACAGTTCTGCTCTATTATCCGCTTGTTACTGGCGCTCCCTTATCTCATTGCAAAAAGTGCAAAAAGAGGATGAAACGCTTTAATACTCTTTAAATCAGTTTTAAATCAAGTAAAACATTATGTAACGATTACCAATAATGTACTATAACAAATGTTAGAGAAACCTAGTGACACGTTCTCAGAAGCGCTCTCTTCAGTATGTTCGGTACTGTCTGCGCTTGAGCTTGAAACCGTGTTGGTGTTCATAAATCGTGAAATATCTCGAGAAAGTTAACTTTCATACGTAGTACCGTAATGTTTTCTGCCATCCCTTCCACCTCCTCCGACACATCGCTTCACTCAAGATAAGGTTTCACATTTGTTTACATATTTTGTGTATGTTTTATTCTGTTTTATTATCATTTATTACATTAACAATGTGTAGATCTAAGGATTGAAGAAACGTTACTTGATTTTTCTCTGGTTTTCCTTTTTTTTACTACTTATTTTTATCTACTTATACTGTTGTTTCTGAGAGCCGTTGCATGGATTAGGCATTTTACATGTAAAACTTGCTTCGAGATATGAAATGTTTGAGATACGAACGCCACCCTGGAACGGATTAGTTTCGTATCTCAAGGTACCACTGTATTATTATTACAACATAAAAACAGTATTCATACTGATCTCATAAGACACGTGTAAACAAACAGAACTGTCATAGGTGGGTGGGTCAGAGTTCAACCACCATCAAGACCCCATCATGGACTTGTCTCATTGTAGAAGTAGAGAAATGTCCGATCATTTATGATCCTCTACATTTGCAATATAAAAACCTGCAGGCAACGGAAAAAACTTTGCGGGCAGTTGCACTAAAGACACTGCCGGTGTGAAAGCAAAATGGCTATGCAGTGCTTCTGCTATGTTGCTTACCTCGCTTACACTACGCTTGCAGTGTGAAATCGGCTTAATGGACGATTATAAAACCCTTGTGCATCATGTTAGCACCTTGAAAAGAGTTTAGCTGCTTAGAGAAACAATAAAACTGACCTTCCTTTGAGCAGGTTGAGTATCTGGAGCATCACATTTGTGAAAAATCAAAGTTTGAGGTGTTTGGATCACACAGAAAAAAATTTGTGAGATGCAGAACAACTGAGGCAATGTTGGAATGCACCCCCACTGATCTGTCAAGCAAGGTTTGTTCAGGGTAAAAGGGATTTTGAATTAGGAAGGCTATCACTTCATTTTGCAAAGGCATGCCGTAATCGATCTATCTGTAATGGCGTCACCTGATCTAAACCACATTGAGCAGTTGTGGGAGCAGCTTGACCGTATGGTATGCAAAAAGTGCCCAATTAGCCAATCACACTCATGGGAGGTGCTTCGGGGGGAATTTTTTCCAAATTACTTTAAAAATTGATTACCGTACATTCAAACTATTTTTCAGCACTACATTTTCATCCATATTTGTATTTGTTACATGAAAAAAACTATTGTTTTCCTCATTTTAAAACATCTGTAAATGTCAATAAATAAAATTTTTGTGCTGGCTCATGCGTGTTTTGTTAAGGAGGGAGCTTGATTGACTATCACCGCGCACAACATAAGACCGTCAATCAAGTGCCAGCTGAGTGAGATGCTGAGAGGAGCACATGAGGGAAGGGAGAGATAAAACAAGTTGGAGCACAGAGATGAGGTTTGAAAAACAATTAGAGCTACTAATAAACCAACAAAAAATCCCACACTTAACCAATAGGTCAGCTTTGATATTTGAGATGCGAAAAATCACATTCATTTTTATTTTTTTAAATCTTAAATACAGTACAAACACTGTATATTGAGCAATGTATACAATTTACAAAACTGTGTAACATAACAGTTATACATTTTCACTTTAACACAAGAGTGATGAGATTTTCTCAAACATAAAAAATAGTTGAGAGAAGTGTGTTTTTAGTGCTTTTACCCATTTCGAGGAAAAATAAATCTAGCGTTAGAGCATTGTGTTGTATACAAAGTGCTGGAATGGTTCCACAAGAACAAACGCTAAATTGTTCACTTTTGGCCACGTGTCTTTGTAATAATAAAAGGAATTTTTTTGCCTGGAGAAGTGAACTTTAAACATGAAATACAGATAAAAATCCCCTTTGTTGGGGGTCTCAAAATGTCTACATTGAAACAATTTGGATCAATATGATGACATTCTTTGATAAAAAAGCCACCAACACTTTGTCTACTGACATAACATCTGATAACTAGTAAATGCGTAGAGAAAGTGACCAAAACACAGTATTCGTATTTTAATTTATACTCATTTAACACTTGTATGTTCCAACTAAATCCTTTTCATTCTCTGGGTTTCCCACAGATCGAGCAGATTTGGTGTAACCCACACATGGAGCAATCATGTAAAATAAATAAATCAAAACTTCTTAAGAAGCATTTAAGCACATGATGGGTCCAGAAGAAAATTATAATGAGTATTGGCTAACTATTTGGTTAACTACCCCGTTTGATCATTAAAACCAGATAAATATGACTAAAATATTGTTAATTTAGTATAATATTATATTAACAGACAAAGTTATTAGTTCCCTTGTGAAATGGCTTTTTTTTTCATATTTTCCAATTGATTTTTGACAAAGCCAGGAATTTTCTGGAAAGCTTCTGGAGAACGTCTAATTTATTTATAAATAGTTGTGTAATTGGATTTGTAAGAAGTAACTACTTTAGCTCAGAAAATAAAACTCCATTTTAAGATTAATTAAATTAATCAAGATTTAAAATTGCACTTTATGGTTAGAATCTTGCAAAACAACGAGTAAAGTAGTATGCACCGCAATCGCGGAAAAGATAAACAATGTTAGTTTGAACTAAAAGATCAAAAAGGATACACACAATTATCAAAGTATTTTCAAGTAAAGGAACTGCAGTCAAAAGCAATAACAAGATGTTTAAAGAAGCCGACAGCAAGATGGACAAAGAAAGAAGAAGATTTAAAAAATGTTGGAAAGAAAATTAGTGAGAGAGGACCCAAAAACAACTGCCAAGACACCAGTGAATGACTCGATGTCTCATTGAATGCAGGAGCCCTGAACAGGAAAAAAAGAAAGACTCCACATCTAAAGCCAGTTTGCTAAAGACAACCTGAGGAAAAGTAATTCATACTGGAGCTATTTAGCTTTTTTAGCTATTGAGAAAGAAGGGAGGAGCCTTCAACCCAAGAACACTGTTCCAACAGTGAAGCATGATGGTGGGAGTGTAATGCTGTGGGGATGTTTCAGTGCACCTGGTACTTTGTCCTATATGACCTCTATGACTCATATGAGAAGACGCAGTGTATTAATTATTAATGACGCCTAACTCTTGGCACGTCCTGTCAAGCTGTAAGACTGCGCAGTAGTTTGTAGTTCAGAATGGTTCTGCATATAGTTCAGGGCGGTTACACTTCGGTGCAGGCATGTGTGCAATTTATCCACTGTTATGAAGCACATATCTTTTTATTTTGTTATCAAAACCAAGTCAAGCCACACCCAACCTATTCTGCGTAGCAGTACACGCCCATTTTTTTTTGCATTTTTTTAATTATCTCGGGCAGATGAGTCTTGTATCAGGCTGCACCTTTAAAATAATCTTAAAAGTAGAAAAACGTACTTAAACTTTGACAGATTTCTCTATTTAAATGCACTGAATGCACCAATTGAAAGAAAGACTGATTTTAAACAATAATGATTCGCTTAATCAGATTCGCTTAATTTCCTTGTTTTAAGATTCTTTTTCACACGCTTTTTCAAGAAATCTTACCAAGTCAAAATTTATTACTCCATTGTCCGTTTTTTTGGCTATATTCAAGCTTTTTTTCTTGCTCTAAGAGTGTTTTTTTTTATTATTAGAACTTGGTTGATTTAAAAAAAATGTTTTAAGGTTCTATTTAAGTTTCTCGGCAAGTTTAGGGGCTTGTTTTACAAAGGTTCTTAACTCAAACAAATAAATGATCAGAATGAGCATTTTTGTTTCTAGTAAAAAAAAATGGTCATACCCATAAATGGTCATACCCCCCCCCCCCCCAAAAAAAATTTATTCTATACCTAATTCTATACCCCACAAGTCGAAACTATATATATCTTTAAATTTATATTATATTATTTTTATATTTCAGGTTTTCTTAGGTTTCTGTTTGTGCACTGTATCTTCAGATGGGAAAGGCAAGTGTACATAAACCCCATAGAAAATCTGTGGGCCACACTAAAATCCAGAGTTTGTGTCAGAAGACCCACAAAGAGGTTTTGGGAGGTCCGTTCAGGAAGAATGGAAATGCTTGGGATTGGACTTGATGAGAGGCCGCCATCAAGCAAAACGGATTCAGAGGGCTAATCATTTTCATTATCAATCTTCCTGAATAACCTTCTTTGTTTAAAGACTGCGTTTCTAAAATCATCAGTTAGGCCTCCGCTGGGAAATATTTGTGGCTGTTTACTAGTGCTAGAGTTGAAAATCTCATGCCGTTCTTTAAAAAGCATGTTTTTTTCAGCTCCTACATGTCAAAATAAGGCTTTATTTTCTTTCTCCAATCATACGGATTGTGCTGTAAAGACACAAAACTGAGAAATCTATCCTCAACCAGCCAAAATGTAGTAGATGACTCCTGAAACGTGGAGATAAATTTCTGATTAGATCACAACCACTTCAAGTTCTTGATAGGAAGATCAAGATGAAGGTACGTTTTACACCAGCAGAAACAGAACTTTCGTTAAAGTGAACGTAAACATATCCCTAGACAAATAATTCACAAAGTACTGTATGTAGAACTGGAATAGAATCTTAGAAGCTCAACGGTAAACAAAGGACGAACAAAACCATGTAAAACCCACCAATTCCCAACATCACAAGTGTCTCATCCAAAGGCACATTATTTACAGCTTTCCCGCATTACTTTCAGAATAAAGTGCTCCGTTCAGTAGAGGGTCAGTATGAGATGATTGTGTACTTACCCTGACTTTGACCTTCAAACATGAAACTTCTGAAACAATTAAAGGAGATTTTCAGCCAAAAGGACTTCGTTTGTGGCATAGATAGCATCCTGCATTTGACCATTTCCCAAATGGTCCCTCTGAAAATATTCTCCATATCCCATTTCCCTCGGAAAATATAGGATATGGAGAAATCGTTTTTGAAATCTGGAACTGGCAAATGGCCTTTAACCAGATTTCAGATTGAGATATATCTGATTGTAGATATAAGTGATATCTCCAATATAATAGGGCACCAGTCATGTCCAATTGTTACATTAAAAGTTAAAAATAATTTTTAAATATAATTTAAAAGTTTAAACTGATGTCATGCGGTGCTTCCGGGGCCTGGCTCTCCACTCTCCCACTGACGGACAATGATAGAAGGCGCGGTTTTGTTTTTGGCAGCCAACAAAGTTATAGTCTTTAAATTATTTTAGTTTTAGTCACATTTTAGTCAATTAAAAATGTAATAGTTAGTCACGTTTTTGTCAATGAAAATCAAGAGTCTTTTGAGTTTAGTTTAGTTTTGAGTTTAAGTCTAGTTTTAGTCTGCAAAAATTAAAAGGTTTTAATCTAGTTTCAGCTGTTTAAAAGGCTTTAATAGAGTAATGTAACTTGTTAGAGATGGTATGTTTAAAAGTAATTAATAAATTAACGCTTCGTTTTACATTGCAAAATTGTTGATACATTAATAAATAAAATGGTCTACTGAGGATTAGTGGTGAACAAAGAACACAATCCAAATACTTGAATTAAAGTAGAGATAGACTTGGTAAAATATTACTCCAGTAAAAGTGCTCCAATTTGAAGTATTTTCAAATGATTCGGAAGTAAATGTTTAAGAACATTTATATACTTATATATTTAAAAGCAGTAGGAAAATATAGCAATTTATTCTTAAAAAATTTTGAAATTCTCTGAAAATCGTAAACAACCAGGGGGGAATAAATACCACCTGAATACCTTCAGAAGCACCTGAAGGCTCATCACCCTGATATTTTAGGTAAGTTCCAGTTTACCAGTTTTTAATAAAGACCTTTATAACTATGATTTTATTTGAGATTAATTCATAGCAAGCTGCTAATTTTATTAGCTAATGTCAGTTGCAGTCTGTGGTCTATTAGCTTGTGCGTTATTACCGCAGCTATGATTGACTGCCTGAAACATATGCAAACGCAGCATTTTAGACCTGTTTTCTTTTCCTCGGGTGTGTAGATGAACAGCGGAATGTGTTTTAGCTTCATATATCTGTTAATCGTTACCGACCAACAAGCCTTTTTGTCATTATCCCGAAAAACGATTCTTTCTTTGTGAACAAATCTGTAATGTGACTCCAGCGAATCGTGTCGGAGATGGATTCGTTCAGTGGCAAATACACAACATCCTTATGATTCATCGAGCGCACTCATCATTAATGACAGAAGAACTAAATCGTAAAAAAAAAAAATTAATAAATATTTTTCCATTTCCGGGTCATACTGCATTACTTAGTATTACAGAGCGGTCACTTGACTAAAGGATGAATGTATAATAATCCATTCTTAACATTTTCGTCTCTCATTTCGTCAATGAACATTCACGTGCAACTCGTCAAGTTTTCATCATAACAGAGAATTTAGCTCGTCAACATCCTGTAAATGTCACGAAAAAAAGGTTGGTCAATTAATTTTGGTATTGTCTTCGTTGACAAAACAACACTGGTTAAAACTTTGATCACTTTTACACCAAAAACAATTTAAATCAGTTTTAAATCAAGCTAAAAATTATGTGTAGATTGACAATGTGTCATAATAAAAGTTAGTCAATTTGTCCAAAAACAAATGGAAACTGCTTTTCGCAAACAAACGTTAATGGTAAGACACTGCTGTTGCTCACAAGCATAGATATGTATATGTAGATAACTTGTAGCGCCATCTTGGTATGGGGCAGGAAAGATCGATGCAAAGAGTTCACGGTGACAACTGTTCTTTGAAAAGACTTAAAGACGATATCGACATTAAATGCTCTTTTTGCTTAGATGAACCTGAAACATCCGTTCACTTGTTTTGGAATTGCAGATCTAAAGATGTTTTCTGGAGTGAGTTTCTTGATTTTATTAAGCAGTTTGTGAAATTTGATTTTAAGTTTACTTATACAACTGAGTTAACAACTTGGGTTCCATGATAATTGAATTGCATGGAATTAATCTTTTCTCTCATATACATAAGTGTGAGTTCTCTCATCTTTCTCTGGGTGTAAGCTGGAGCTGAAACCATGAGTAGATTTGATTCGTTCTTGAATGAACGGCAAAGCACAAAAGATGTTGAGATCTTAATAAAGATCTGTGCTATATTTAAACATCTTTTTATGTCAATGTTATAATATTTTTTTCTATTTTTTTTCCGTTGTTCAGCTGATTGCAATTGCACTGTGCCTTGAATTGTCAATAAAAAAATTAAACGTAAATAAATAAAATACGGTAATTAATTAATACTGTATAATAAAAGTATTTTACATTTTTAATAAAAAGTCTTGAAAATTAAATGCAGTGCAGTAAAATTACCAGCGCTGTACATAGACGTCCCTTGTCCCATACCAAGATGGCCGCTCTGTCGACCACGTTTCACAAGTTTTCTATGTATAAATGTCTATTTCTCCTCTAACTTGCTCTACAAAACAGCATATTCCACTTTATAAACGTCATTTTTAATGACCTTTTATTATAACACATTTTTATAATGTTGGAACTACACAAAATGTTTTGCGTGAATTAAAACTAATTGAAAGAGTTTTTGATGTAAAAATGATAAAATCCAGACCCTGAAAGCGCCATGCACGTCATCTGGAAAGAACATTGGTAACCAGTCAGACGCATCACAGCTACTTTTGCCTCTCAACTCTATTGAATTGGCTTTTTATGGGCTGAAAGACATTAAATGGTGATGATTTTACCTTTACTTTGAAGGTCTTTCACACATTCATCAATTTAAATAAATTAATCCACACAAAAATGGTCAATAAAAAGGGGCCCAGATAAGCTTTGTGCTAGCAACAGAATAAAGAATATCTCTGGGTTAAAAACAAGCAGCAGATGATCTGAACATCTATAAATACATAAATAGTGGATAAATATTCCAGACTGTCTGGAAGGCCATTTGAAGCAAAAACTATACATTACACCATGGAATGATCTTAAAGGACACGAGTAACAGCTGAAGAAATATCAAAGAAATCTATAATCCAATGTTTTATAAATCACAGCAGTTCTTTGGAATGGTTAGTGAACATTAGTTGTTGTTTTTTACAATTATGAACAACAAAAAAACATTTCTTTTCAACATTAGCAACTGTTAGTGTTACATTGTTGAGTTAGGTAATCATTTCACATTGATATATGATCTTCCCCATTGGAACAATAGCATCTGTGTGCTTTTCCACATCTCTGATGCCCTTTTTTTAAAAAACAAACGTTGAAAGTACCATTAAAGACAATACAGTATTTATTTATACGTTGTCAAGCCTCCTAAATGATTCGGAAATCAGATGCTTGGTAACCTGGGGCTCACCCACATCTTGAGAGAAGTCAGTTTTGCTTTCTTGGAGGCTGTGGGCTTGTTAGAGGCAGAGTCTACTCACAGGCAAGCTTGCTGTCAAAGCTGGACAGAGCAATGGCAAATGCCTGCAGGGCACACATGGGGTAGTTGTAGTCCATTGTGAAGACGTCTTCTGCTACACGACCAAACTGCATCACAATGTAATCCGCTGCATACACGAAAATAATTCATGAAATCTATACATGGAATTTGTAATAGATTACATTTTTCAGACAATATAAACGATGACACAAAAGCATTTTTCCCACTCATAGATAGTCGTTAGGTGAACCCATTTATCGTCAAACAACTGCGACAACAGAAACTTTTGTCACCTGTCAACCCGGCCAATCAGAATTCAGACAAACCGTGGCATAGACAAGCCTCTGTTTCACCTCCACTTTGTCCATTCTCACGGCAATATAAGAGTTAGATTTGAACACGGATAAAGCACTTTTGTCGAGTATCATACGAGTGTCTGTGATAGGCTAGTCACAGCACCCCTCCCCTACACACATACCCCGCTCTGCTCACACACACACACACAGAACACTGAGAAGAGAAGAGAACAGCGCGCTCTCTCTCTGTTCTCTCCTTCAGTCAATCAGGTTTGCGGGTTTTTTCCGTTAACGTTTAGGGTTTCATCAGCTTCAGGTTTGTTTTTTACTTTGGTTTGTTTGTAGTACTTACTTTTTAACCAGTAGAGTTTTGAAAAACGTGGGGTTTGCTCAGACGTGGTGCATGGTAAAAGCGACTCGCATCTCTGCCTGTCTTACACACTTTGCAATGCAGCCTCTCAGTTTACCTACAAGTGTCCAGTCTGAGCGTGTTTTTAGCACAGCTGGAAATGTGGTCAGTCCACAGCGTGCAAACTTAGACCCTTGCCATGTGGAACAACTGGTCTTCATTAAAGTCAATGCAGATCTGAATGCAGACTATTTGATCCGTAGAACACAGTCAATGCTCAATGCTGATGCTGTCATGTAAATAGTAACAAAAATAACAAAAATTTCTGATCACCCCATATCAATTGAATGCTTAAGATAACATACTGTTTAAAGCCTCACCCATTTCAAGACAACATGACCTACTTCCAGGTTAAATCCCACCCACTTCCCGGGTTAGGCCCCGCCAACTCAGAGTACAGATACAGACAATGCTGTACCAAGGTTACCAGGTTATAAAGGTTAGTAAACCAAATTAGGTTAAATTAGCAAGTTATTGGACAATAAAGGTTTGTTCTAAAGCTAATCCAAGTGATAATTTGTAAAGTGGGATAGGAATATATATGGTATAGTAGCAGCATTTAGGCAACCAAAAATGAATTGAAATCACTTGGGAAATATATAATTATCATTATTGTCTTTAACTGTATTTGTTAGCTGACTGTGGATTGGTAGTGTCCTTCGTATCACTGCATAATTTGCAAAGAACTTTAAGAAGTTTAGCTTAGATAAAGGTTTTGGATCGTGAAAATCTGACACCAATAATGTTTCAGCACCATAACAGTGCACCCGATAAAATTAAGAAGCAGGGAATAAACTCTTTATGAACTCATGTGTGTCTGAAAGCCTGTTTTCTAAAAATCTCGTCAAGAGGTGCATTCCATTTTTAATGTTTACTGAGATTAAGAGATTTATTTTTATAGCCTCTGAGGTCAATGGGATTGCCTGTAAAAGCACCACCCCTCTTGATCCTTCAACGAAAGAATCAGCAGCTCATTTGCATTTAAAGAGACATTCACAACGAGTCTCAGACCTGCATGTATTAGTTTTAACCGTGTACCCAAGATGCATCTCGTCAAATAATGTTATTAAAGAATTATTCACAAAATACACTCACGGTCATTGTCATGAATGATCTGAAAGTTTTTAACGGATGCCTGGGTGACCCTGCCGTGGAAGTTGAGCACATAGGACTGAGTGTCATCATTCCACACCGGCGTCTTGTTGTGGAGCTCGATCACACTCTCTGTGCTTTTGTTCTGCCACCGAGCCAGCAGAGATTCATGATCCTGTGACAGATGTGCAGGGATTAATCTTCCATTTAAACAAGTATCTAGCAATGCTAGCATCTGTACATGCAAATAGAGTTCAAGAGTCAAAGCTTTCCACAGACTATTGTTACACACTGGCCTACATATTGCTGTTCAGGAATTTTAAACAACAATGTGCTATGCATTAAAAAACTGAAAATAATTATTGTTCAAAAGGTGATTTTGTAATCCTGGAAGTTTTCAAAATATGTAATTTAACCCTCTTATACTTGGGATAATATGACACCATTCAGTCAGATTTAATTCATTCATTTTCCGACCCGCTTATTCTCTTTTTGAGGGTCACTGGGGTCTGCTGGTGCCTATCTCCAGCTCATATTGGGCGAAAGGCGGGGGTACACTCTGGACAGGTCGCCAGTCCATCGCAGGGCAACATTCACACCTAAGGAGAATTTAGATTATTTAATTAACCAAACCACATGTTTTTGGGGATTGTAGGGAGTACCCGGAAGAAACCCACGAAAGGACTTACAGTGATCTTACAAATTTAAAACATAAATATAAAAGAATCACTTAAAGAAAAATATTAATAATACAAGAATGTTTCATTCGTTCAATACGGGATCCAAACTACGGATCCAACCGGTGGCGCTAATGCACCATAAGCAAACTGCCAAAAACAACAGAAGAAGAATAAGAGGCTAGACCATCCCGTTTACCAAGGGGTTTTGCATCCTCCCAAGCCAAAGTCTTAAAGCCTGGGTAGGAAGGACCCTCCGGAAGCTTTTAGAACCTGGATTGGGACACAGCCACAGTTCACTTTTCAGAAACTAATGTCACAGTAACTACTGTGTAACTACCCTTACCTATCAGTAACCATTAAAAAATTCTGTGTTGTCACCTTAGAATACTCTTCCAAGTACTCAGTAGTACCCTGATAACCAAGTAGTAACTCTTCAGTTACTATTCAGTAGTTCCTAATCAGAAGTTACCTCGGACAGAGATAATTATTCTTTTGAGTGTGGGCTTCCAGATTTACCTTTTCCACACCTTGCATCATAAATCAAACGAGTTACCATATGTTCTTATGGAACTACTGAATACTTACTGAAGAGTTACCACTTAGTTATCATGGAACTATTAAAAAGTTACCACTTAGTTATCAGCTACTTAGTACTTGGAAGAGTATGCTAAAGTGACACCACAGAATTTTAGAGATAACAGTAGTTACTGATCCGTTAATTGCAGGAAGAGTATTCTAAAGTGTTACCAAATCACCTGCTAAGAAATTACGTCGAATACAACCTCCATAGGCTGATTGAGACTCTGTGATTTACTATAGGTAATACAGTTGCATTATGTCATGCTCAAAAGTTCTGTACTCACATTCCGAGGCCTGATGGAGACTCTTTCATGGTCCATGTTCATTCCAGGAATAATGACACTCATCTTTCGAGGTCCCTTGAACCCTAAAACATTTGTTTCCTGGAGAACAAAAAGCAACCTTTCATTTATTCACTTCTGGCCACACATCCCCTCAGGTCTGCAATACAGTCCCTAGTCTTTTTTGTAGAAACACCTGCTTTTAACGTTTAATGATTTAAATGGTGTTACAAAGAGCTAATATGAAAGCTACCAGCCTCTTAAATTATGTTTAATGCACTGAAAATAATGTGTTTTATTTGATCAAGACAGAACAGGGCAAAGAGTTTTGTTGACTATACCTAAATCGAACAAATTTACTGCAAATTCGAAACTTTGTCAGCAAATTAAGTAGTGGCACTCTGAGATCCCATTTAATATCTTAAATGACTTCCATGAGCCTGAAGGACTGCGTCCACATGGTTCGGCAAGGATTCATGCAGTTTATTAATGAAGTAATCAGGAAAAGCAAAGAAAGTAGTCTTGCGTGCCTCCCAAAGTTCATCAATATTCCTTTTTCACTCTACCCCAGACATGCTCAATGATGTTCATGTCAGGTGAGTGGGATGGCCAATAGGGGTGCCTCTTGATCTTCCTCGCCTTGAGGAACTTAGATGTGGAGATGAAAGTGTGTGATGGAACACCATCCTGCTGAAAAATGTGGGGTCTTTAATAGTTGGGAATATGAGAGGTAGCTAAGATTTGATGTTGTCTTCCACCCTGCAGATCTGGATGGAACTCCAGACCATGACTTATCCACCACCAAACCATGCGGGGTCCTTTAATAATTCATCTAATTCAGAAGATTCATCTAAAAAAATCCACCTTTGCCATTTTTCTAGCATTCATAATTTGTTGCAGGGTGTGGTTCTTGGCAAATGTCTCACATTTTTCTTCAAATGTCTTTTGTTTGGTACTGGCTTCTGGGCACTAATTCGACAACGGAGGCTATTTTGAGACTGAATCTGAAAAAATCTGTTTTGGTTGACACTTCAGGTGACCAGGTCTTGTGGAGCTCTGCTGGTGTAAAAAGTGGACTGGCCTTGGATTTTCAAGCCAACAAACGATCCCCTCAAGCAGTTGCCTTGCGGGGATGAATACATTGTTGGAATACCTTTTGATTGTTGTGTTTTGTTACAAACACTGTTGGGATTAAAATGAGCCATTTCTTGTACAAAAAAAAAATGGATTATTCAGCCATACCCAGAGATACGAATGGTTCAAGTTATGAAATGTTTGAGATACGGAATTTTTTTTTGCTTCGAGATGTGAAAAAAAATTAGACATATGAAGAAACACCAACAGTTCTGCTCTATTACCCACTTGTTAAGTCTGACGTCGTGCTGCACTTCCGGGTCCTGGTGCTACTTTCTTCCTTTGCAAAAAGTGTGCTTTAAGGGGCTGATTTAAGGGCCTTTTTTATTACAAATACTGTTGTTTCTTTTAGAGCTGCACGGATTAGGCGTTTTAAATTGAAAACTTGCTTCGAGATACGAAATGTTCGAGATACGATACGAATTTCGTATCTCGGTGTACCACTGTATATAGTTCAATTAGTACACAAGTAACTAGACTTCTGTCAGTTTTGAAAAGTGAAACAGCACCAGCAGAGGTCACTCTTGCCTTAGTTTTGAACTAAGCTCTCTTAACACTCACATAGCAGATAGCTGCCAGTTCCTGCCGAAGGTTCCCTGTTTCTAGGCTGGAGGTGCTCTTCACTGGGTTGATGCCGCTGTCATACACTGTAAACTTGGTTCCCATGAGGTTTGATCTGGGGACACGAGAAGTGGCATCAGTACTCATAAAGTGACGGTAATATTATTGTTGTTTTGTGTATTTATTAATTATACAAATGCATGCAAGTTCATGAATACATGTAAATAAAAGTACTTTGTATTAAAAAAACAAACATTACATAACAGTACAAGTAATGCCTGCTGCCGAGAACCTTTAGCCAAATTAAGAAAATAATATTTTAGATTGTTGATTTTACATTTCTTATTTTTTCTTCCCTCATGGGTTATTTTTTAATCGTTTTTTATTTACAAAATAAAATTATCTTTTGGGCCACTATCTTTCCTACAAGAGTTTTTTAAAGTATCTGAAAAAGGCATCACAATGGGCAATTACCCGGAGTTTGTTATAGTTTGTTTTTGGACTTGGAAGAGTTCCCCCCCCCCCCAAACTGCAATAACTGAATTTTCTTTAGCAACTTGTTCCAAACTTTCATAAAGCACCTCAAATATAAAACTACAAACAGTAAAATATATAATACATGTATTCTATATTTAAAAAAAAGTTTTTTATACCCCCCTTTTATCCAAATGCTTTAAATCCAAGGCATCAATATTTGATTTGCTGAGGCATCAATTCATGTTTTTTTTTTATTATTTTGTTTAAATGAAGCAGTTCAAAATACAATAACAAACTTGGTGGTTGTCTCAGCAGTCCTTTCCTCAGCACTTCATCTTCTTTACACTTTGCTTGGTTTATTGGACTTATGACATTTTGTAAAAAAAAAAAAAAAAAAGAAAAAAAGAAAAAAGACAAACCAGGACTGCAAATATTGTTTTTTTTTTTTTTTTTTTGTTCATAAAATTGATCTCATTGTGTTCAATTGTTTGAACACAACACAATAATTTTCAGATTTCCACTTGTTTTATTTTTTTAATGCTGTTTATAGCGTTTTGGAACCAAACACCTCAATTGTTCTTTAATACAATGCTAGAAAAATACAAAAAACACAAGTGCCTCTATTTTTCACTACTTTGAAACCCCGGTAAACACACTTGTACAAACCTGATTTTAAAGTGTACTTACATGTGCAAATTGTCTTATGAGGATAACGTTTTTGAAGCATGTGTGTTTAACCATCTGGCATACAGTGTTTTTGTTAGGATTCAATGCAATCTTTACTCTAAAACATAAACTGCAAATGTAAAGTTCACAAAACATTTGCTTTAGGGCTTTTCAGACTGCTTTTAACCCCAGGTTATTGGTGCTCTTTTCACTTGAAAACGCGGCAACTTTTTAAATGAATCATTGGTGAAATAAACTATTTAGAATTAAGTAGAAATGACGGAACCCAGCTATTGTTTCATTTTGATTTCAAATGTAATGTGTAGGTTTAAAAATGTTATAGAATAATGACAAAATTTGAAAGGTAATTAAAATTAAAATGTGACAAAATATGCAACCTTCTTTCAGTTTCATTTCCAGACCCCAAATCATGCCATCTAGGGGTGAAAAGAAGGCATAACCACAGGAAGCACAAAACCTGTGACGTGGCTTGTATTTTAAAATTTCTGGCACAAAATAAAGCACAATGGCATAAAAAGTGCTCAGAAAAGTGTATAATGTTTAGGAAAGGTTTGCACTGAAACAATTTTTGCTTTGATCACAATTTTATTTTGCCTCAACACTTAAGATTTTTGCTACATAAAAAAGAAAAATGATTTGTTCTCATTTGTTGAGATTTTTCCCGTAAAAAAAAAAGTGACAAAATGTAATACTCTAAGCTTAATTTTTTTGTACAAGTTCAGGTTTGTTGTGGACTTACTGTGTAATGTAATGAAAAAATATTTGTAAAAAAAAAAAAAGATGGATAATTAGAGAAAATTGTAAAGTAGTAAAAAAAATGCTCAAAAGATTCCCGGCCTTCTAAGGGTTAATAAATACCCAGGATTAACTGTTAACCCCAGGTTTAATAAAAGCAGAAACTGGCACCTAGGGGTCCTGAAACCACCAACAGCTGTCTGAAGACGGCGCAGACGAGAGCTTGTGTTTCATATGTTTCCTTTTGCATAATTACATCTGATAAAACATTGCTGGCACACAGAAACATTTTTGTTTACCATTCTTTTTCCTTCTTTGTCGTATTTTTCTGCAAAGCCAGCAAAAACTGCTGCCTTCTTAGCGCTTACATTTTTTGTCTGGCCTCCCTGTATCTTTAGTGCTCGCTGATTGGATATTTACACAAAGGAGCAGTTCATTAATTGGATATTTACTCGCGAACGTGCGTTTCATTCCCTCACATCTGATTTTTCACACATGAAACTAATAATAATACATACAGGAGTTATTCAAATGAGAAACCGAAAATCTGCGGTTCACGAAAGCATATCGAAGGAGGAGGGCATAACGAATAGTTCAGTTTAAAACCGAGTATTGTGGCATTCCTAAAAATAGCTTAAATGTCTTTACATAGTGTGCAACCTCCTTAAATAGAGTAATTATAGCTACTTCTCAGCAGTAGAATAACTTCAAAGAAAAAAACAATATTTTTATACACTAGGTGCTACAATAATTGAATAATTGCCAATAATAATAGTATAGTAACGAGCATGTTGTTCATTTACTTTAGCGGCAACAGCAAGCACAAGCCCTAAACAACTCTCTCATGTTCCTACAAGAACAGCACAGACACGGTCTGAATCATACGACAAGATGAATCACTCTAAACTATACCTGAGTTTGCCAATAAAGCTCTCGCCACCTCGTGATAGGTCAGTCGGGTCGATGGAGATGAGGTAATTGGATGTTTTGCTCTTCTTTCTCTTCCTCCCGGCTAAAAGGAACACCTGACGTATAGCAGAATTTAATTGGGCACCAGTCTGGCATCAAATATCAGACACGTTTAAACCTATAGAAACAGTATTCTGCAGTAATTGTTTTCTGAGGAAGTTACGTTTTGATATAAAAAAGAAATATCTGTGACTATCTCAGTGGGCTACATTTGTTTCTTTCATCAGAAGCAATCAGTTCAAGCCCTACGGTAAACTCGAGGAATGGAGTGGCTCTGATTGTGTTTGATTGTACAACAATGATGAATCTTTGGGTGACTCTGACCTTCTTGCCGTCCTCTCTCTCCAGATGGAGGTAGTAGGTGGGATACATGCCCCGATCCATGCCCTTCTTATCCCGAGTGATCCTGCATTTGACGGTCACCCCCTGGGGGGCGGGTCTGAGAGCGAACTCCTCCAGGTCATCCACATCGATGGATGGCTCATTTGCCAATGGGCTTGAAGCTGAGGTGGCCTCCTGTCACAGGGGCGGACATATCAAATAAAACATTAAGAAAATTACCGTAATAAGAATAAAAATAATACAAGATATACTGCTCCAGAAACTCTGGTGTTTGATGTTGGCTGGTGATCAGCCTGTGGTGGCACTGCTTAATTAAGCGTGCCCTAGGTTTACATGGCTTGAATCCAATATTGGGCACGCCTCCTTGAGAGTATTAGACTGTGGCTTAGTAGTTTTTTAATAATCATTTGTTATAGATCCCATGACGAGATAATTCTTTAGAGATAATAATGATAGACCTTAATTTTGCTACATTTTGCCACAAACACCTCTTCAAAATTGTATGCTATAAATAAAAAATAAAGAGAACCTAGCCATCCTGGCCCGTGGTGTAGTGAACAGCGCACAGGTCGTCTTTCCCATCCCACCCCATTCTCTCTCTGCCTTTCTTACTGTCTCTCTCCACTGTCCTGTCTGTTGAAATGAAAAAAAAAAACAATAAATATATTTTAAAAAAAGAAAGCCTAGCTAGTTCTCTCTCTCTCTCTCTCTCTCTCTCTCTCTCTCTCTCTCTCGCGTTATTCTTCCATCTGTATCCTATTTGACAGCGAAATTTAAAAGCTGACGGTGTTTCCTTATAGCACTGACTGAGGGAGCTATGCTCTCTGGCCACACTACAGTCAAACACGAGAAGTCCCGCCCCCAACTAACTTTTGCACTCGCTGATTGAATATTTACACAAGGAACAGTCCATTGATCGGATATTTTCTCTATAAATGCACCCCTCCCTCACCCGTGTGCAACTAAAGCCAAGCACCTACTCCAGACTGACAAACCTGTTTTATAACATTGAATTATAATATTGAGATGTAGTCGGGGCTATACACACGTATACTCCGTATGCCTACTTTTTTCCTTGGGTTTTTAGGGCATTACTGCTTCTGATGATTAATATTCTCGGCATACTAACTTGTTTTACTGATTAGACTTCCCTAATTTATGTGCATTCACGTCCCCTTTAGCTGACTAGCAAGTGTTTTTTGTTTTTTTTTACTTGCTGCTTAGCATTTTCTTTTAATTCCGCGATTTCCCGCCCATCGACGACCTTATTAGCAAGTGTCCGCAGCAGCCGCGAGACAAGGAATAACGTTATTTCAAAGAAAATGACGACTGAGTCAACTGAGGAGGATGTCTCGCCACGTCAAAAATAACGGTTGTGATTTATGTCTTTGCCTCATCGTTTGCTGTTAGCTTGGTTTAAAACAAGCATTCACGAGTCTGTAAAGACACCATCACCCCAGGACTGACTTTGAGCACCACTAAAAATACAATAAGTTAAAAAAATGTACAAGTGACACATGAAAATGTAATTTATGTTAAATAAATTAATATATTGCTGATAACATTACCTTTCGTCATATTTTTTGCCCCCTTTAGTAAGTTAAGGTGAAAAATAGTATACTGTCTTTTTTTAGGACACACCACTGATATGCAAATTCTCTCAGTAAATCCGTAATATGGCATAAACGCATAGTTATTTTCTAAAAAAGTAAGCTAATTACAGTAACTACCAACTAATTAATGTGTTACTGCCCAACACTGCTTAGGATTAGTGACCGCCCCATTAAGTATGGCTTTTCGACTATTATTGGGATGGACTAATTTTTGCTGCATTTGCTTGAATAAATTTGTTAGGAAATATACTTTATTGTGAGCAAATGAACAAATCTTGCCACCACTGAATTGTCAATTTTGTAGTAAAGTGTCTCATCAAAAAATGTTGATTCTGAAAAGAAACGTAAAGTTTTGTGACAAATGTAGAGGTCTGTACTCACTGACACTGAGCACAATGGCCAGAAAATGAACTCATTGATGAATAATAAAATATTTATGAATACATTTTTTTAAAATGTCAACAGTTATGTATAACCAAATTCAAAATTTAATTGAGACAGAGACAAAAATCAAGGAACAAGAAAATTAAATGAAAGAGTTCAAATGAACTGTTTAATTGTGAAAAAAAATGAGCTCTTTCAAAGACATGACAGCTGTAAGAAATAACTGAAACGTTCCTGTGGGCTGAAAGGGAAGCAGCTAGGATTAAAGCTAAAATGTTAAAGAGCAACAAAACAGCCGCGTGACGCTGTCAGGGTCAGACTGAAAGGACATGGATGAGCTGGAAAAGGCCACAGACACAGAAACTGCTTTTCTGCCATTTGCATGTCCATCATATAAAAAAACGAGAAGATACGTTTCAATTTGGTGTTGTTTAACTCCTAGAAAAAAATATTTCTACTCTTAAAGCAGTGCTTCTCAAATAATAGGGCCCGCCCCCCTTTGCTGTACTAGAACTTGGTGTAATTGCAGATCCACTACAGTAGTTGGCGCTCTAATTGTCAGAGTTTGTGCAGTAGTGATACGTGGGTCAGGTATTTTTCCAATCCCACAGGCCCCGCTTTTATGAAATGATTTGGCCCGCACCACTCTATCTATTTTTACAGCCCGCACCGTTGAAATAAAAACAGCCTTTATTTCAGCCTGAAAGCGCTTAGAAACATCGCCCTGTAAACTCACAACACCATATGATTATCACTGAAACCTGCTCATATTAATAACAAGATAATGATACATATTTTAAACATTTACAAAGCAGCGTTTTTAATCTAGGCTAACAAAAAAGAATGGAATTCACTGTGCCGGGGATTAATCTATTTCTCCAGCAGAGCTGAATGTGCGCTCGCCTGATGCGCTTGTGGCTGGGACACAGAGAATCATTTCTAGAAGAACATCGTTTCGATCAGAAATGCCTTAAAGTGAAAAGTGAAAGTGACCCATACAATACCCATACAAGGAATTTGTGCTCTGCATTTAACCCATCCAAGTGCACACACACACACAGCAGTGAATAATCACACTGTGAACACACACCGGGAGCAGTGGGCAGCCATAGCTGCGGCGCCCGGGGAGCTGTGGGGAACTGGTGACTTACTCAAGGTCACCACAGTAATGGTTGACAAGGAGGTAGAGATTCGCAAAATTTTTTGAGAAATAATTGAGAATAATTGAGAAGCACTGTCTTTAAAGTCATAGACTATTGCAACTGAGGAGCCAGGAACAAGACGGACTCCAATAAAACCCTATTTCAATCAAGTTATTTTAAGAAAGTAATCATTTCACTGTTGCTATAGGAAACAACTGGGATATGACCTTCCATTTCGAGCATGACGAGCTTGTTACAGCCGAGCAATGACAATAGCAGGCTGCTTGGGTCAGCACTCTACATATAACACAGCTGTGCAGTATAAAGAGGGTTTAAATTTGGAGAATGATAATATTTTTGGAATACTAAAAGTCCCTGATACTGAATTGCACTGATTTGAAGTTATACAATATATAAAGATAGGCAGGCTAAGGTTTTGAGGCATCGTTTAATGAAAATCTTTGGTTAAAGGTAATCTTTCATTTGAACTGAAATGTGGCTCATTTACAGACCCAACTAGATTCCTAGAACTTGTTAGGTTCTTAACTTTATAAATTATTTTTTGAGTTCAACAATGTGATTTTTGAACCGTGCAAACTTTAAAATCCCAGTAAAAAATGAGTTCAATCCTTCTACAAGAAATTATTAAGCACTTTTTTCAAAGAGATTGTAATAAAGCTTAATATAGAGTGAGATTCCATGAGTTCATGGGGAAGTGCTTATTTCAAAGAGCTCATATTATGCCATTTTTAAAGTCGTTATAATAAATATTTGAGCCCTCTTTATTAGCACTGCGTTAGTAACTTTCGTTCATTCATTTTCCTTCCCACTTAATCACTTTCTGGGTCACAGGAGTGTTGTGGTGCCAGCACACATTGGGCAAGAGGCAAGGGTACACCCTGGACAGGTCCTCTGCAAAACGCACTGCTCACCTACCTTTGAGTCATACTTCCACCGTTCCCTTTTTGAGACTTTTAGTTTTGGATTAATGGGTAATGTAGTGCGTAATGGCCGCCAGTCGCAAGTCAAAAAAAATGAAATGAAGTTGTTCAAATGAGAATTAAGAGATTTTTTGTGTGCCCCCAGGCTGGAAAGGCACATAATCAAAGTCCAAAGTGCATCGAAGAGTTCTGTGTAGGTCTCATCAATTCATAAACTAATGAATCCACCGTAAACATGTAGAAAAAACAACATGCTTCACGCAGTTCAGTGCTTGTGTATGCTAACAAGCTCCTGTGCTTTGCGTGGGATAAAGTTAATGATCAAAATTTGGATATTTTTCCTGCAAACATTAAAGAGGTTTGAAATCTGGAATGTGTTTATTCTTTCTAATGGTGTTTCGTTGACATTATTAACACTGAAGCTGTCGGGGACGACAGAATAATGACATGCACACTTCAAACTACAAAAGATCTGGTTGTGTTCACACGATTGAAAACATAGCAATAGATTCTGAAAGCTGAGAAACAGATCTTTCTAAAGATATTACGTTTATTATGGTCATGATAATAAGGAAACACAGGAAAGCAGAGACTTTGATCGCTTTAGCAATACTTTAGCAGTGTTTTAATAGAGATTTCATTGTAAATATTATATTTATATTGTATATAATAGTATAAGCATTGTCTTAGTAGTATTAATAGGTTTATTAGCGCTAGATTGTACTTTAAATTATCATGTTCTATGTCCGTGACTCTTCTGGTTCCATGAAGTTCGCGCATGAAGTGCATCTTTTCTTCCTCCGTTTTTGCCCTATTCAAACAAAACAAAAAGCCCTATTCAAACAAAACTTTTTGAGTTAATGCACAATCGGTTGAGGTTCATTTCTGTAATCTCAAAAATCTTGTTGCTGTACATTTATAGTTGTTTATAAAGAAAAACTTTTTTGTTTTCTTTTCTTTTTATTACACACTGTCCTGAGGATTTGTAACATAAAAATAACAAATTTTTGCAAGATTTTATTATAATTTATTACATAAAAAAATCTGTTTTCTGACACAATGATTGAAAACAAGTCAAGAATACCAGGCAAACTGTTGGAATTACAGTATCATTATAGGTATTAAAGGGTTAACTGATTTCAGGTGTTTAGTGCAATGCTGCGTCACCATTTATTAGGTAGTAGTGCTCAATTCTAAGTTGGTGATTGGGACAATGCCATCGTTCATCGCAATGTTCCACTATGGCTTTACATCCCTTCAGCGCCTATTACATTCTAATTGACAGAAAACACACTTTCTCTGCATTGTTCTTCAGCGCGGGTCTGCTGCAGTCCACCTGATCTGCATGGAGATGAGCTATACAAGCATATAATCTGATTGGTCAGTGGGCAGAGATAAAAACTATGGCCGCTGCAAGGAACATTGTTTTCAGCTCACAAAAAAAGGAACACAGGATTACACAAACTTGAGGCATGATTTTGAAAGGGGAACGACACTAAAAGATGCTGGGAATCTAAAAACATAAATGTAATTATGACAAAACAATCCTTGGTCTGAAGGCATTTGGTGTAGCAAATTAAATTTAGTATCAAAGGACATTGTGATGCCTGGTATACAGCAGGAGGAGTGACATCAATGCCATATTTGCAAAGTGACGTTGCCTAGAGTTGCCAAGGTTACTCATTTGACAGAGCGAGTACTACTGAGAGAAACAAAAACTGAATTGCTAAAGATTATTTTAGCGCTGTCAATCGATTTAAATTTACTAATGAATCCCACAAAAAAATAAATAAATAAAATACTGAAACTCTTCGGATATATAAATGTAAAATGTAAACTCAACAAAAAGAAAAACACAACTATTGAAGTTTTAGTTTAACTTGTGACAGATTTTCGCATTTAAACAACATAACTGGAATAAAACATCAAAATCCCCAAATTAACTATTGGCTTGAAAGCCATAATTATTATAGTTTATTTATCACAGTTCATTGATAACAAAACAAGTAATATAACCGCAAGGAAATATAAAAGACCCTTGCAGGGGAAAACCTGCTTCCATACCTGCATAACATAAGACTTCTCCAAAGGAGGAGGAATAACCTAAACTAAATTAAAAAAAGACCAGGCTTTGTTCATGAACTCATTATGGAAGCGGGGAAAAACAAAATGAGCGATCATATGACAGAACTCGAATGACCAAGGCGGAAGTAAATACAAAATGAAAACTATGAAGCAGCAAAGGCAGAAAATAAAGGCATTAATATAACAGACTGTGACAAAATCTTGATCTTATCCATAATTCTTCAGATGTTGAACACGCAGAAAAAACTGCAACTGCTTTAATTGTGTTAATTTTTTGACACACTAAATTAATTAATTAAATATTATTTACGTCATTTAGCTAAAGGGAAAGAAATCAATGATTTCGATCCATACGAAATGCCAAATCATGAATGGATGAAGGACTCAAGGAACTACCACTCCTTACATATCCTGATATTATTAATTACTATGATTTTGGAATAAGCACAAACACAATGCAATAGTTCAAAAGCTTCAAATCACCTGCAAACCTGTTAACTTTGAGAGGTGTTAATGCATAACATGCTATTACCAAGTATAAATATCTACAGTTGTATAAGTAAATAATCGGTATTTAATAACAAATACTCATTATTACATATATCCGACAAGATACTTGACAAAGCAAAGTGCGATTCCTGGTGGAAACCAATAATACAAACAAAATGGCTGTCATGATCCAAATAAGTGAATCTTTGAGCAAAAAAAAAAAAAAAAAAAAAAAATCTCTGCATCAATATAATAACATTGCAGATGATAGGTTACTGTAATGGCAAGAGCAGCGAATCCATGTATTTTAATTTACACAGATATCTAAACATTTCAAAACATAAACTACATCAAGTTTAGTTTAGTATGCTGTATGTACTTACAGATTTCACAATGGTAAAAGGGAGAACGACCAGAACCATAGTTGAGGAGCTCATTGTTGGGTTCTTTCCCTAGTTACTTTTATTTTGTTGTTTTCCTAGTCTTTTATTTTGTAAACTCTCTTCTGTTCCTGCCTGCTCTTCCTCCTTGTCGGTGTTCCTCCATGTTGTACCTTTTATTCTGGCCCCTTCTCCTGTGTGTGTCTTCATCCTGTGTCCTTGTTAATTGCCCTCATGTGCCACACCTGCTCCTCATGTCTGGTTCGTCATTCCCTCGTTTGCTTTCTGCCTTTTTAAGCCCCTTGCTCCCTGTCCCAAGTGCGGGTTCATTATTATTAATATTGTTCCGTGTCTGGTAAGCCTGTCTCTTCATATAGCTCTGCTCAGTCCTTTGAAGAGTTTATATATATTTTTTGTATTTGCTCCCCAGCAACCGGCTGGCTAACAATCGTTGATTGTCTTTTGAGTTAATGTTTTCCTTGTTTTGTTTGAGTTAGCTTTAGTTTTGTTCAGTATATTTTATGTTAGGTTTTGCCCTACCTCGGGTGTTTGTGTTTATTTGTTTATATTTATTTATTAAAAGAGAGTTGATCCCATCTTGTGTGTGTGCATTTGAGTTCATTTAACCCTTCCTTTACCATCTTGGAGGGTTGCCCCTAACAGAATGAACCCGCCATTCTGAAGAACTCAGCACACACTATTTTTTTTCACAAGTATGGGTCACTCTCGTCGACGCAAGCCACGGCCCCCCTCTTCAGCTCCCTGCCGTGTGGTGCTGGTTAACCCTGATGTCTCCAGTCTCAAACAAGCTGGTCGCCCCTTAGGAATATATGCAGCCTCCCTGCTCCTCGCCCTGAATGATCATGGATTAGGGGAGCATGAAGTCATCCGGCTATTCTGTTCTGGTCTGGATTATCCTGTCTCAGCAAATATTTTTCTTGAGGATGGTGACTATTTGATTTGGGAGACTATCAGGTCAGTGATGAATGTGATGGAGGGACCCGATTCTTTTGAGAGGGCCTTTGGTCACATCTACTCCATACGCCACCCGGTTGAGCCAGCTGATCTCTCACCTCCAGTTGCTCTGAGTGAGACCGCCTCTTCTTGCGTCAAATTTCCTCCTACCGCTGTGTTCTCCACTCCGTCCCAACACAGACAGAGCGAGGATCCAGCGAGCCACTCCCCATCAGCCCACAGTACCCCCCACTTCAACGATGATCCTTTGTCTGTGTACCCTTTGTCCAGTTACCCCGTCTGTAACAAAGTTTCCAGTTGTCCAGAACCACCTCTGCCTGCCAAGTCATCCGTTTTTGGTCACCCCGCATCGGTCCCCAGCAACGCTGTCCCTGCCTGGATTCTCAGGCTGGTGGAAGAAAAAGTCAGAGCCGGAAGATTTACCTCCCTGGGTTTGGCCACGACCACCAGTCAGTGCTCTGCTGCCTTGCCCGATGTTGTGCCTGCTGACCCCTGTGATGACACTGCGCTCCAGGAGAACCCTGGAACGGTGGAGGGTTCTGTATGGCTCAAGTCCTCTAGGTCTAGCCCTGTGTGCCCCCTGGATTCTGTTACCCCTGAATCTGGTCTGTTTGGAGTTGGTCTTGTTCCCTTTGAAGTGGTCCCTGTCCATGCTGTTGTGTCTGCTGTTCCGGCGCAGACTAGAGGAGTGGAATTTGCTGCCCAGTCACTGGACGGAGATTTCTCCAGTGCACTTGCCTGCCAGCAGCTTTGTGAGGGTTCCCAGTCGACATGTCCCTGTGCTGCCCCTCACGTTTTTGTTGAGAGAATAATTTTTGGGCATTATGTAGTTTTTTGCCTTTTTGTTTTTGTGAGACTTTCATTTGGTTTATTGTGCTATTTTTTTTAAGTTTATTGGCATCTATTGTCAAGCCCTGTTTGCCCTTCCTGCTCCCCTTGTCCGTCATGCCCTTTGTTCGCCCCCTATGCGCTTGAGCATCTGTGCTCCCAGGACACTGTTAGCATTACCAGCTGCCCCTGAGCGTCGTGCCCTGTGCTCGCCCCCATTGCGCTCTCTCCAGTGTGTTCCTGAGGTGCTGCTGTCCAGCCTGATGGGGATCAACTGTGCCCTGGTTCAAGTTCTGGCTCCAGCTTGGCCTCCTGGGAACCTAGTGCCTGCAGCAGAAGTCACCTCTGCTCCTCTCCTTGCCCCTGCTCAGTATGGTCGGAGCCTCTGTGCCAAGGTCGCCACCACCAAGATTGGACTCAAGTTTTGTTATGATTATTTTATTATGATTTTTGTCCATGTTTTCTGTTCTCTGCCCCCTTTGATTGCCTCCCCTTTCTGTTCCCTGATCGTCCGCTGGCTCACCCTTCCTGCCCCTCCTTGGTCTTGTTTTCCCCCTTGTCTGTCAGAGTCTCCCTAGCCCCTAGTCTCTGACCCTTTGTGTGGATCCTGTGTGCTTTTGCCCCCTTTATGGGTTACAGGATCCTGGGCTCTGTTCTGTTTTTATTTATTTTCTGTCTTGTTCCTTTTCGTTTCTGTTGGGGTGTCTGGAAGCCACCCCTTAGGGGGGGGGATTATGTTGGGTTCTTTCCCTAGTTACTTTTATTTTGTTATTTTCCTAGTCTTTTATTTTGTAAACTCTCTTCTGTTCCTGCCTGCTCTTCCTCCTTGTCGGTGTTCCTCCATGTTGTACCTTTTATTCTGGCCCCTTCTCCTGTGTGTGTCTTCATCCTGTGTCCTTGTTAATTGCCCTCATGTGCCACACCTGCTCCTCATGTCTGGTTCGTCATTCCCTCATTTGCTTTCTGCCTTTTTTAAGCCCCTTGCTCCCTGTTCCTAGTGCGGGTTCATTATCCAACATTTAATATTCCCTTGTGAGTCTTGTCTGGTAAGCTCTGTGCTTCTACTAAGTCTCTGTTCAGTTTAAAGTTTTTTTTTTTTGTATAATTCTCCAGCAGCCAGCTGGCAAGCAATCGTTGATTGTCTTTTGAGTTAATGTTTTTCCTGTTTTGTTTTCAGAGTTAGTTTAGTTTTGTTCAGTATATTTTATGTTAGGTTTTGCCCTACCACGGGTGTTTGTGTTTATTTGTTATATTTATTTATTAAACGAGTGTTGATCCCATCTTGTGTGTGTGTGCATTTGAGTTCGTTTAACCCTTCCTTTACCATCTTGGAGGGTTGCCCC
>SRMA01026955.1:0-16398 GCA_007224835.1 Danionella cerebrum | reverse complement strand
GGAGAGACTGCGGCAGCATTTAAGCGAGCAGTAGATAACTCCTCGTTTCTGAGCAGGGAGTCCAATATCTGTGTGTGGGTTCTGACACCATTTAACCAGTCTATTCTGGAACCGGCCACCTGATTCAATATCGATATTGTTTGTATTAAGAAAATACAATTGGATTTATAGTGTTTTGTGAAAAAAGGGTCATGGAGTTATAGCATTTTTGAGAAAAAAAATGTAAATAATTCTTTGAATATATTCTGGATTTGAAATTTTTATGTTTGTATGATTTTTGTTTTATTTAGATTTTCCTCCAACCACTTTTGTGCTAAAGAAAACACATTTTTACTCAAATTCATCACAATGGAGTTATAGGGTTTTGGAAGGATAAACAAACTTCACACGCTAAAATATGGGACACAAACAAAAAAACACAAGTGGCCAAAATCCAGGTTGCAGGGATTGAATAGAGCAGTGACAGACACCAACATTAACTAAAAGGATGTCTTCACAAAAAGCAATCATTTTAATAAATAAATAAATAAATTGCTTTAACCGTTTGTTTGAATTAAGTTGCGTTAATTGCATTTTAAGGCTTACTTTCTGCTCCTCTCATCTCCTCTCAGCTTTTGTCTTCTCTGTTAATGGAAGAAGGTCCGTTCAGTTAATTAAAGTTCATTTATTTTCAACATAATTGAGGACACTTAGCCAGGCCTTATTTAATTGACTGGCCCTCGTTGTAATTACAGTTATCGTGAATGTTAAGTGACGGAGTGTCAGCTGCATGTCTGTCTTGCTCCTGAACTCTGTTCACTCTCTGGGACACATGGGAGCATGGGAAAAACCTAGTCATTTGTGGGGATGGTGAAAATCAGAATCAGTCTATTTTTTTAAATATAAAAAAGTATATTTTTTAAGATAAAGACAAAAATCTGTAAGTGTATTGGAAGTAGAGCTTGGTGTGCCCTCCCCAAGTTCAAAACCGCAACATACATACAAGATACAACTTTGAGATTGTAAACATTTTGGATTTTACTCAACGACCATCATAAAAAGTATTTGAAAATATGAATTTCATATCAGGTGTAGCCACATTGTCCCCATCATGTGATCAATCTGCTTTATTTCTGTCTCTTTCTTTCCTCTTCCTGGTAGTTCCTTCCAGTTTGCATCGAGCGATTGAGGAGTGTAGATCACGTTAAATTCTCAATGGAAAATGTTGTTTGTATAACATAGTTCAAGATGAGCTCATCAGGTTAGGTGGATTAATTACGGGTGGCATGCTCTATGCTCGGCTTTTCTGGGGAGTATTCAGGGTCATATAAGAACATGGTAAGCAATAAAAAAAAAAAAAAGATGACCTTGGAAACTGTCATAGCATTAAATATAAAAGTGTTCTTTGTGTTGTTTTACTTGAAATGTCTTTGATAAAGGGTGTTGTTATTTGACCTCAGTGGGGGAAAAAAGAATGGGGGTTTCATGATCATGGCCTTCGGCCCTCTTTCTAGTTTGTCTTGAACAATTTGGCCCTTTAATAAAATAATTAGGGACCCCTGCGTTTCTGCTACAACTTCCAGAAAAATTGTAAGGGATGCAAAGAAACCCCCACAAATAACCTCAGCTGAAATACAGGGCTCTCTGAAAAAATGTGACAGGGCTGTTTCAAGCACAATAAGGAAACACCTGAAGAAAAATGGGTTGAATGGTCAAGTTGCTCAATAATGGTCATTTCTACACAAATACCACAAAGTAGCCCGCTTGCAATCCAACAAACAGCTCAGGGGTCAAGAATTTTGAACGATTTCTACATTTGGAGAGGAGTGAATGTAACACTATCTCCACTGTGAAATATGGAGGTGGGTCACTGATGTTTTGGTTATGTGTGAGCTCCAAAGACACAGGAAACTTGGTCGAAATTGGTGAGAAGATGAATGCAGCATGTTATCAAAGAATACCGGAGGAAAATTCTAAAAATTAAGAGCTGGGGGATGTAAACTTTTGATAAGGGTATTATAAACTAAAAAAAATATAAATAAATAAACAAATAAACCTTACATTTTATTGGTTAATGACAAATCATTACTGTAAATAATTACCTTGACCCATCACATCCGTTGCTCCTAGTAACAATCATATAAAACTGCTCAGAAAAGTGGAATTTACTTCATTCCCACATTTATGACGTGTGGCTTCTTCGCCAGAAATTAGAGTCAATTTGGACTCACTTCAGCTGTTTAGAAAGTGTGTTGAAGTGTAAACATGTTCTTGTTCACTGCCGTTGCATGTGTCGGCGTTAACACTGATTGGACGGTGTGTTTCTGCGCCGAGAGAAGAGGTTGATGGGAGATGGCATTTCTTTTGTTCTCAGGCTAATTAAAGCTCTGCTAATCAAGGCTGTTGATGAGGGAAAGAGGGAGAAAGAAAAAAGAGCGAAACAGCAGGAGATGCTTTCCACGTTTGTAAGAGCTGCTCATCATGTACATGTGATTAAAGTCGTACCCCCGCGTTCTCGCTCTCTTCCCCTCTCTTTCATCTCGGGGGTATTGAGTGACATTTCATATTGAACTACATTTCCTCTGGATTAATCTTTCACACGAGAGGCATTGCAGGGGATCCAGGAAATGCTGAGATGAGGCGGTTTGATTTGCCAGCTGCTGCACTGTACTTTACAGACTATTTAAATGAATGTTATAACTTTAAAACTGTGTTTTTGGTGCGATAACATTTTAATGAGACATCCGTCATGTGGAACTGGTTTAATAGCATCACAGTAAGGCACTTCCAGAGGCAGCCTCAACTCAAATCAAACAATACCTGTACTAAATGTTTATTTACCAGTGAGTGACTCAAGAGTCCACAGTTTTAAACCATAATCGAGTTCATGAGCCAGTCCACCAAATCGGTGCCATTTGCTTGTTGTAAATTTTACTTAATTTATCTCGAAATTTTATCAAGTGTCATGTAGCAAAATGAGAACACCCCAATTGTAGTCTTAAGATGACAAAACTCTAATTAACAGGAATTCAACCACAGAAGAATCTAGTGATTCGTTTAACAGGTGTTCAGCAGACAGATGGATATTTAAGGGCATTCATTTTATAAAGAAAAGGCCTTTCCATGTCATGCTGACAGCAATGGCTCCCCATGGAAGAAAAATGTCACAAAATGTGAGGAAGGAAATAATTTTTTTACACCAGTGGTTTGTAAACGTTTTTGGTCGCCCGCCCCCACTTAAACTTTTAAAAGGATCTGCCCCCCACATCCCCATTCTACACGGAGCTCCCTGAACCCCTAGCACACCACAGACTACCAAATAATTTCACTACACATATTGAAAAATTGGTGTTTTTTTATTGAACAGTGAAAAACATCTACATCACTTGAAACATAAAAAAGAGAGAATAACATAAAAGATAACATTACTTTTAATTTAAATAAAAAACATCACAAATCGCTGTAAAAACAGACGATTCACTGTGGTTACCCCTAAACTGGGAACAAGCCGAAAGGAAAAGAAGAAGATTCAGCACATTCGGTGGCTGCGTTGAGCCAACATTTCACTGCATATCTGTTTAAAACGGGGCTGCAGCTTTAATATTGCCACTCTCCAGTAGTGTTTAATGTTGAGTCTAGATCTGTACAGTGAGAGCAAGATATGCTTCATCATATTTTCTGCATTTAACAACGTTAAATGTGCGACTTCAGACGGATACTTTTACGTGGCTTTTTCTTTTTTCTTCTTATCTTTTTCTTCTGATGGTCAAACCCTAACCCTACACTCCCCTCTCCCCCCTCAGTGCCTCTGTGCCTAAACTTTGTGAACCACTGCTTTACACAAAAAGATGTGTACAAGAATATCAGCAAAGCTTTACATACCAGTGAAAATACAGTAGCAAAAGTGATCCAAAAATACAAGAAAGATCTTACACAGATGTCCAGGTCATCCGCAGAAGTTATCATATCGATAAGAGCACTTCTCATGACAAGGTTGAAGAAAATTTCCGGCCAGTTCACTGCAGGTAACTAAAGCAGTATAAAGTCAAACTGGAGCGAACGAGACACCATACGGCACACACTGTAGAGGAATGGCATATATGGGCATCGTCCGTGAAGGAAGCCTCTCTTTCAGCACATGCACAAAACAGCATGCTTAGAAGTCCATGTTAAAAATGATAAGGACTACTGGCTCTGGAGGGATGAGTAAAAGATCACTGTTTTTGGAACTGATAGTTTTAAAACTGTATGGCGTCGTAAAGGTGACATGTGAAACATGGTGGTGGCAGTGTTCTTATGTGGGGTTGCATGAGTGCTGCTGGTGTTGGGGAGCTGCATTTCATTGATGGCATCATGAGCTCTTCAATGTACTACTCTACACTGAAGGAGAAGATGATGCCACCACATGGTCGTTGTGCACTTTTTAGACACACATCTACTGTTGCATTTCTGAACAAGAATGGGCTAAGGGTGATTAAATGTCTCCTGATCTAAAACCAATCGAACCTCTGTGTGGAATTCCGAAGCAAAAAGTTGAGCATCACTCTCCATCCAGCATCCAGCCTCTAAAAGAGGTTCTTCTCGAGGAATGAAATAAGATAAAGTTCCAATCTGTCGCCAACTTGTTGTTTTCATACCTAGAAGACTTGCTCCCATCCTTAAAAATCATGGTGCTCCTAAAAAATACTAGATCGAGTAGTTTTGTCGTGGGGTTTATTAATTAGTGCTTCAATCAGTTTACGAAAATCTGAAGATTTTGTAATCCAATTTAGATTATGAACCTTAATTTCATGTTATGGAGTTAAATAAGTGTTCAATGAATATCAGCATTGTGAAAAGCTTAGAAATTGTTCTTGTGTAGATTGAGCTACTGAATAAGTTAAAACCTAATTAATAAAATAAATTCATAAAAAAAAGATGCACTAATTTATGCTGAGCAATTTAGTTGCCAAGGTTCTGGTATTATATTCAAAATGAGTTGATGTTGCATCAACCAAATCTAAAACTGTGAATACATATGCACATATGTGGATTGGTGTAGAAAATATTATATTTCATCCTTTTAAAATATCATAATATACAAAAAAATATATAATGTAACAATATAGATTTTTTTAGATATATCTTCAACCTTTTGAAAGCATCCAGTCCTATAATGATTGATAAAACCCACAAACAGAACAGCTATTTAGTTTCCCCATCAATAGGTAACATCTCAAATACATGACGGGTGTGATAGCATGAAGACTAATGAACACATTCTGGCTTCAACACCAATCCCTTCCGCCCACACCATCACCCAAATAATCCTTCTGGCCCGTTTTTCAGTAGCCATCTACTTTTGAAGACTTGCATGAGAAAAAAAAAAACGTCTGATGTTTTTCTCACACAGAGACGACTCCCACCTCGCTCCCTCTTCCTCTCTGCAGCTATCTCTCCGTTCCACCAGATCACTATAATCAGAGAAAGACAGCCGTATATATATTGTGAGATTCAAAAGAAGGGGGAGCAGATACATGTATACATTTTTGCCGCAGACAGGCCGTAAAAAACTTGGCAGATCTCAAAGCCGTAATCCAGTTTCCACAGAGCTGTGAGTGATAAAAGATGCACATAAAACTGAGAGAAAAGGCTCCGAATGCTTCATATGGGAGGACATGCACCTCTCCTTTTCTTTCCTAAGACTGTCTTTGAAAATCCACATATGGTTGTGAAAAAAAAGTATGCATATATATATGTTTGCAATATCTGATATGATAATAACATGGGGAGCTACATTAAAACCCAAAGTGAGTTACTCCTGTTGGCGTGCCAAGTGTGTGAGTCTCATCACCAAGCTTTGTCTCTATGAGGTCCTCTTAGTTCTGAAGATCCCAGACTAGCTGATTAAGAGCTTTCACTTGGAAAACAGTCTAAAGCAACAGATAAATGGCTAGAGAGCAACAGAGAAGTCATTAAAACCCAGAAGCCTGGGTTTCCTAAACTGAAAGATCTCAACAGTAGCTGTTAAAAAGCAAGACACTTGGTGGACACCATTCCCAAACAAAGTTCAATTTATCAAAAGCCTGCAGACATACAACACTACAAGAATAGATCCAACACCACGAACAGCTACAACCAGTCAAAGTAGAAATAAGCATTTAACAACAGCATCAATATAGTTTATATTAGTAAAAATTATATTAACCCAAATTTAAACTGGGAGAGTGAATCCTATGATCGACTGGCGACTCGTCCAGGATGTATTTTTTTTTATACCATTAATGCATTTGGATATCACTTGCCCATCGCCACAGAAGTTAATTTTGTTTTCTACATAATTCCAGACATGTTCGTTAGTTTTCATGTCATCTACAATGTAAATAGTCTGGATAAATATCCATAAGATTAGACAGTTTGGCCAAACCCTAGACTGATTGTGCATGCGTGTCTAATCTATATGTTTTCTTGTGTCACACCAGCCCTTGCATTCAGTTTTCAGATGTTGCTCTCAGCAAAACTCGTAATTGTATGTTTCAAAAGCCAAAGAAAGGCAGGAGTGCTAGAAAAGAGAAGAAATGAACCCCTGAAAGGCTGAGGTGAGATCTTCAGCAGAAGAGAGGTGAGCTCTGAATAGACGAGTGTCAGAGAGAGCAAGGTTCTCGTGCTGTGTCTGTTGTCAGGAGGCAGGTTCTTTTAATGCATCCTGGTTATTGATTCTTTCCCGCTCTAAATGTAGGGGACATGCCTTTTTATTAAAGTAAGCAGCTGGTCAATGGACCTAACCAGTAATGGGAATTGACTTTCTGCTAATTACCTAGACGCATGCCATTAATGCAGCTGCCTAATGGAAAAGAAGCACTTAAAGCCTCGAGATGGCAAGTAAAACTGGAAAAAATCACTGCTCTTAAATCCACTGTTTACTGTTTTGCTCTTGCATTGTTGATATGGGTCTGGGAGTGGTAAAGCTTTAGATGTCTTTTTGCTTCTCTTTAAACTATACAGATACAGTGCAGCAAAAACAGATGTAGTCAGTTAACGAATGTGCCTGAAGAAGCCCGTAGTATTCTTCATAAGTAGAGTTGTGCTCACAAGATTACACGTATCTCACAAAATCACAATGACGCCAGAATCTTTCCAAATTACCCTGATCAAATTACCCCTTTTTAAAATATTTTGAGGTAGTTGTCGATGAGGTTTATTACTGTTGGTAAAGCAGCCCCCAACCCAAAAATTCTTGTGCTGTCTTGTATGAACTGCAAGTTTGAGTTCTCCCCAGAGTGATTCAAGGATAGTAAGGTCAGGAGACTGAGACGGCCACTCCAGAAACTTCACTTTGTTCTGGTGTAACCAATGACAAGTAAACTTGGCCTTATGTTTTGGACCGGTGTAGTGTTGGAATGTCCAGTAACATCCCATGCACTGTTTCCGGGCTGATGAGTGCAAAATGTTCATCCAGTATCCTTTACTAACATGCTGCATTCAGCTTCCCATCAATTTTGTGCCTTTTGAGCTCACACATCCCCAAAACATCAGTGACCCACTTCCGTGTTTCACTGTGATGATGCTGTTTTATTCATCAAAGGCCTCGTTGACTTCTCTCCAAATGTAGCGTTTTTGGATGAGACCAAAAAGTTCAATTTCTTATCTTTCCTATCCTATCTGTTCAATCATTTCCTACTTTGTGGAATTTGTGTAGTAACAGGTTTCTTCTGACAACTCCACCATGCAGAGAGAGCAGATGAGAGCATTAGCCAGAGGGGGAACTAGAGAGCAGGTGAGCCAGTAAGGAAAGATTCAAAATAAAAGGGACAGGAGAGGCAGAAAATTCGGGAATGAGAGAAAAAAAGGTACCGTCGTATCATTCATATTTTTTAGAAAATGGCCAAGGAATCAGAAAAACTTATGAGCGCAACTTCATGCCTTAACTAGCAAATAATGATGTACTGTATGATGTTTACAATGCCATGACTGTTATAACTGTTTAGCTTAGCATATAACCGCTAACAATAACACTTCTTTCCTTTCTTTAAATTGGGCAAAAGATAAATGTGCAACGTTACCGATACAGCACAATCAATGTCTGTGAATAGATGTCCCCCTCAAAACCTTTTTAGCTGTTGCTAACTTTTCCTATGAAAAATCCTTGCTAGAGCCAACAAAACTCTGCAATCCAATACTGTGCTGATCCTGTAACTATTCTAGCTGCTTCCTCAAATTCATCGGTGAGATCATCACTTTTACTACAAACCATTTCCGATGTTCTGGAACATTACAGTAATTTGGTCCATCAAATATGGAGATTTGCTGGAAAAAACACCCCTGCCATGATTTCAATGGCTGATTGAAAAATGTGTCCACTATTTACAATATGTTTCACATAAGAAAAGAGGTGTATTTAGAAAACAACTATGTGTTTCAATAAACAATATGCAGTTTAAACATACTTTAGAATGTGTAAACAACTGAAACAACTGACTGCCTTGCTAATGCTAACATTAGCGTAAATCTTAGTTATATTATAATATTTGACAAAATATTGTTATTTCAATGTCCCAATAATAAATGAGATCATGATTTTCCAAAAACATTATTTTGAATATATGCGTTCAAGGGTGGCTCGGAAAAAGGAAAACCAGGGAACAAGTAACTTTTCCTCTATCCTTAAATCTATACATCAATAATGTAATAAACGATAATGAAACAATAAAAAATAGAATAAAATAAATGCATAATAATATGTCCACATTGCGAGTGAGGCATGTGTGTTCCCGAATTACGAATACCAACACAAAACCAAAATTCTAAAAGAAATAACGTTCATGAAGTTCTGTAGTGCACATTAGAGGAGAAACCTTTAGTTTTCATTTCCAAACAGCAGTTTCCACTTTATAAACAGCAGTTTCAGCACTTTTTACCATTGTCTGTCAATGGGACAGTGGAGCACCAGGACCCAGAAGCGTCGCGCAACGTCAGACTTAACAAGCAGACAAGAGAGCAGAACTGTTAGTGAGTTTACTGCAGCCAAGTCAACAATGTAATACGCAATTTCTCAATTTCTCGATTTTTTTTCCACATCTCAAAGCAAAATACAGAGATCTTTTGTATCTTTTTTTCGTAACGTGAAGCATTTGTATCTCGAGGTACCACTCCAGTCCATACAGCAACCATTAGCTCCAAAAAGTCACTGGCTGACTGAAAATAGTGTGTTTTGTGAAGATTGAAAATAAACTATCCCGACTCCCAAGGTGCTTACCCCTGCCCTAAAGAATCTTAAAACCTGGTGAGAAATGGACTACTGATTAGTGCAAAGTGATTTGAAACTAGTCTTTACATGCAGATATCTTTAAACTCAGTGTGTCGAATAACAGAATGGTGAGCGATTAATGAGAGAATTTTCATTTTAGGTGACCTTTTCTATGAACATGACATTCTCATCCAAATATCAAAGTAATTTTGCTCATCTGAGCTAATGTCTCTTACACCAAGAGGTCTCAAAGCGCTATTTGCATGTCTGGCTGAGATTTCCCTTCCCCCATCAAGATAAATATTGGTTGAAATTTTATTGCAGTGAGCTGGTCGACTTTCTTTTCTCTTTTGCTTTAATCCGATCCCTTCCTCAAAGATTTATCATGTTGGTTTGACCATAAATTTGGCTTAACTGCTTCAATTGACCAAATGTGGAAAATTCAGATGGAAGAGGGAAATAAAATAGCACACTTAACATGTTTAGGCGCCCGTATTCTCCCTCATTGTTAGAGATTGCATCAGATGAACGATTCCGCGAATGCCTTTCGGTGTTTTCGTCTCGAACATTCACATGTAAATTTCCTGTCCTCCTCCTGGGGTGTGGAGGAGGAGGGGGGGTTGGCTGAACTGAAAAATCTAGCCCAAATTGAAATGTCAATAGTCATTTTTGGCATACTGACACCTTTAAGAGTCAAGGGCTCCTTTGCTATGAAGGGACCGAGAGTGTGTGTCCTGTGGGAGCTGATGTCTTCTTGATGGACACGCTAAAATACCAGCGATACTTGCTGCTTTTAATGGATTGATGAATGAGTTTTACTGCCTCTCTCTGCTAGCGATGAATGCTAATGCTATACAATCATTTAGCATTCTGCTGGGTATGCTAGGTATATTAGTGTTCAGGGTTAAATCCTTAACCTCAAGTATCACATTTTGACCCACTGGAAATCTATGTCAATAATACAAATTGCTACAGAAAAAAAACCTTTGAATGGATCGTATTTTTTTTTTTTTAAAGTATTGATTTACTTGAAATTAATATGCATTGTGTTAGGGACCTAAAGCTGCTTTTGTGTCAAAGATTATGATGATTAAGGTTACTTTACAACTTCATTTAGTAAAAATATTTAGTTTCAGAGTAATTCTGAATCAATTCTGTTTTAACCTCTTAAAATAAATTTATTAAGCCCCATTCGGACGGTACTAGTTTCACACATACTTTGAGTTTTTAATACCGTATGTTTTTTTCTCTCTCATGACTTCCAGAGCAAAAGACCTACTGTTTTTCTGCAAACTCTGTACTCGTCTGAGTTTATCTCACAAGAAACAAGTTTGCAAGTTCTCACAAGAACTTGCCGTACAACCTCTGGTGCGCCATGATACAAGTTTTTGTCATTTTTAAACCTACAACAATAGATGAGGATGAAATACAACAATAAAAAAAAAACAAGAAATCAAAACACATACACTAATTTCAGTTGACAATATGTTTTTTTCTTTTTAATTTCAGAGGTCATTACGTTAATGATGACATACGTTAACATATATGTAATACATGTAACACTATATGACCAAATGCAGTCCACACATTTGTTTTTCTGTAAAAATCACTGATTTGTTAATCCCATCCATATCAGCACATGACATGTCAGGCGTCGTCTGAGAAGAGCTTTATTCATTCATTTCTTAGTTATTTCATAGTCATTGTCATGCTGCAAGGAGATGACAGTTGCAGTTGCAAATGTATATAATTCATATAAAGGTTTAATGATACAATATTAACATCAAGCACACAGTTTTTTTGTACAGTGACTCACTGCTGCCCACTGTTCCCACTCAATTATGTCACAATAATGATATATATTTGTATGTATGTATGCATATTAACAGCTCTTATTATTACTCTTATATTAACACATATCTTCAGGCAGGGAGCATAATTGCATAAATATTTCCTCAACACACATAAATAGAGTCTCAATTCGGACCGGTGTGTTGAAGGCTTTAAAGAGAAGTATCACCTCCTTCCTTGTTGGAGAACAGGATTCCTGGAGGTACGTGGATACGTGGAGTCAGGTAATTCTTCTGATTTTATTGAGAGTGAGAACATGAAGAGGAGGAGACTGGTACATGAACTCCAGTGATTGGCTGCAGAGGTTGAAAAAGGGAGGAGTGTGATTTGAAGCCAGTGAATCTGCTTTAGGATTGTTGTCTTGTGAAGGGATAATGGTGGTCTTGTGGCGATTCTAGCCACTTTTTTATTATAGTATTGTTGAGACTATGGACAGCATGGCAGCAGTCTGATGTGTGATGGAGGGATGAAGAAGGTTAATGATGCAGAAATGTTCGTTATTTTCAATGTTTTACTGTGTTTTGAAACATTTCTGAGCTGGTCAAAGCTATAGTTTGAGCTGCTCAACCTTCTCATTTCTCAACCATACCAGTTTTTCCAGATCCCTAAAGTCTAACAATGCATTGCGTTTTGGACTCAGAATCTCTTCTTTGAGATTTATCGTGCACCAAACTCATGAATGTTTCTTTAAGCATTTACAATATCAGTTGATCTGGTTATCCAAAAAAAAAAAGAGTTATTGTGTAGGCAGCCTTGCTTTCACAACCCTGAATATCTTTCATACTTTTGTAGTGACTAGAACATGCAAGAATTTATTATAAGATGAAAAGAAAATCAATGGCTTTTATTTTCGCTGTGTGAATTGCTTCTAAAGGAACTTAACAATGCACACCTAGGCAGACTTGTGCTGTTTATAAAAGCGCGTGGACACATTTTTTCGTGAAGGACATATTTGCAGAGCAGAAAAGGTATGTGATGGTCTCTGATCCATTCTATGCTCCTGAAATGTATGCTCATTCATGGTAAGAGAAATGCTTTCAGAGCTATTGGTGCAAGTCAATGTGACTTAAAGGCTGGAATTCAATCTCATACATGAACATTTAGACTGTTTCTACTTTAGGTTTCAGATCATTTCCAATCCAGGTAAAAGTACTGTCATATATTATAACTGGAAAACTTTGGAGGTAATTTGATGTTTATTCTTAAAGGTGACCTTAGTTTTTGGTGTTTCTTAAGAAATGTGGCTTATTGGTGTGTGTTTACAAGTGTACAAACGTTTTGTACCATTCACCAAATGTCTGTAATGCCTGTAATGTAACTTTCTGGTCTAAAAATACCCCTGACAGTGATGTCGGTAGCACATTATCATTAACCAACCAATCTTGTGCCATCAGCTACCAGTCTCGCGTTGTGAAGAGTTTATTGAATTTTTGTGAAAGCAAAAGACTGCAACCTCCATGACAACCAGAGTGGTTACCATAGCAACCATATTTCTATCTCAGCAAAATCATAGACATGGGAGTTGCTTTATTTTACTCATACTGGCATGGGAAACAGTACATTATGTCACAGAGTTTTCCTTTCACCATAGCAAACAAACTGGCATATCTCTATCTCAGCTTAAGGAAATCGTAGAGACACGGGGGTTGGTTTAAGAAGCCATGGCTTCAAAAGTCTGTGTGGTGTCCTCAGGTCCATCCTTCACAAGCTAAACCATTGTGTGAATTTTCCTATGTTTCCCACCTTGGGAATTTCCTCGTGAAAATGCTCTCTGTACGCAACTCACTCAGCAGGTACTCTCCTCCTAGCTTCACTCTGTGATGAGCCTCTCTCCTTCTCTCACTCCTGTCATTCACTTCCTGGTAGCCCTCTCTTAGCAATCTTCTATCCTCGGTCTATGAATTCTCAACGATTGTACTTTATGGCTGTACAATATTATCGCTGAAAGGATCTCCAGTCTTCTCCTCATAAAATACTTACCTGCATTTAACTTCATCCCTGTGCAGACGACATCATCCAAAAGTTTCTGGTTCCAGCCCCAGCACCATTTTCTGGTTGGTGAGTTGAAGACCTACCTATTAAATGAAAGTCCTGATCCAACCTCCCAGAGAGGCAGGCTAAGCCAGGGCCACTGCTGGCCAAATTGGTACCCTTAACGGACATGTTCCATGGTGCCCCTCAAAATGCTGCCAATGCACAATTTCACTAAAAGCATTCTCTCCCCAAAAAAATTAAGTTCAGGATGCAATAATTAAAAAAATGCTGCTGTATAATATTCTTACACTTTGGATTCTGACTTGATTCTGCACCTTTTGAAAGCATCCATAAGATAAAATGAGATCTTCAAAGTTTACCAAACACAGGTTTTGTGTTTACCAAAAAAAAAATCCAAGTTTGTTATGAAATAACTCAAAAATACCACAATAAAATATTCCTACATTTTGTATGCAGACAGTAAATAATGTTAGCTTTAATACTGTAAAGAGTTTTTGACACATCTGTTGGAGAAGGAGACATGGAACCTTAAAGCACAATTAGCAGGTCATGCCCTGGGGTTCATAATTTCCATAATTGAAACTATAATTAATATTTCACATTAATTGATATGAATAGACTGAGCACAAAACACATGTAATTATATGATTACATTGTATTAGTTTTAATAAACGCAATGAGAAACCATACAGACACAGTTTGCACGTCTTTTACACAGTTGAACCTGCGACACATGAATATTAAACAAAAAGCCTGGCTTGAACCAGCAGATCTCCTTTAATAGTGGGAACATGACAGAGAAAGATTGTGCCATAAGTGTTTCATCTTTTTGAGGTTGACCAGGAAGCATCAATGAGAAGCTGGATTCAGCTCGTATTTAAATAACTCTATGAGTTTTAAATATTTTAAAATGTAATATACGCGCAGAAATAAGCATATAATAGTAATTTATTAGTAATAAATAACTATAATCATTTTTTATTATTACATTTTTTTTTCGTGTGAGCAAATGGGATAATGATGCCCATTGTGTTGGGAGTGGTGTACAGAAGCCCATTTCCACCAGTTAAAAAAATGGCTTAAAAATTTTTTTTTTACTTTTGACCTGCTAACGTCTAACACATTGCATATGCATGTGAAATAGGGTCAGGCTAACCCTAACCCTATGAAATGGAGTATGACATACTATATTAAAAATCACTTACTTAGAATGATGCAGTTCACACCTTTCTTACGTTTTGCCTGTTCAGAAAATGTCCTTAAATTGTTATTCGTGCAGCGTTCACATGCGTAGACAATGTGTTAGATCTCAAAATGTTTACTTTTCATCCCATATTTTCAAGAAAAGTCTAAATTTGGACTTTTTTTAAGCTTGTTTTTTTTTTTTACTTCAAAGGAAGTCATTTTGAATGAGGTTTAAACTAAGTTCATTAATCTTCTAACCTGCTTATTATTTCTTTTCTGGTTCACGGTCTACCATTAAGAAATATAAATGTAGTTAGCTAAAGATTGACATTGACATTGACACACTTAAAGAATCATCTATACTCTTGAATGAAGAGAATTGGATGTGGCTTTTAAAATGTGCTTGCTCCTCTGTGGTGCAACTGAAATGGGCCCTCTTCGTCTTGGTCTGACCATTGGTGAGACTGTTGGGGATCTAGTTATGTTCGGACAAGAGCAGCTTGTTGCTTTTCGTTCACTGTCGGTTCTCACGAGATCAGTTCTCACGAGCCTTATATGGTACCTGACATTTATTTAATAGCTTGGGTTGGTTGGTTGGTTGGTACATCTCTCTAAAATATTTCATAGCTGGTTCAAATTAATCTTTTTATTTGAATGTTAACATTTTCCTCCTGAAACCTTAGTTTATCTCAAACAAGCATCAAAACATTTGTATTCTTTAACCAAACCAAAACCTTCTTGTTGGTGGGGGCGGCACTTAAGCCCTGAATGCTTATTTACACTTTTGGAAGGCCTTAATATCCTTTATATTTCAAGCCCATAGCAAAGAGCCTTCAATACTGATTTTGATGTCTCTGCAAATTGTCCAGAGTTATGTGTGTCCTTTTTTATCAGAGCAGTGCAGGCCACACAAAACTCCCCAATCCATGTGAAACAGATCACCACCAGGAGGATTTTGGTGAAGTATGAATGAAAAGGGAATATTCATCAGCCATCTGCCCAACAGATGCACAGAAACCCAGAGCCGAGGCGCAATGATTTATTTGGGTTTGTGTATGTTTGTTTGATTATTTGTTCATTTATTTCTCTCAAAAATAAAAACCAAACAGATTCTGCTGGTGGTAGAGAAATTCAGGTTTCTCTGGCTGCAGGTGAGTTCATCAGAGGAAAGTTTTTGAGATAGTAGCTGTGTCCCAATCCAGTTTCTGCTTCCTTCGGAGGACACAGACTAACCAGTCTCTGGGAGTATTCTCTGAAGACTGTATCAACAGTTCAATCAACTGTTTGTTTGTTTGTTTTTTGTTTTTTTTTTTGGCAGTTTGCAGTGTTGCTTATGGTGCATTACCGCCACCAGCCTGGATCCAAAGTTTGGGTCACGAAAAGAATTAAGGAAATGTTTTTGTAATGGTAATATTTTTCTTTAAGGTATATGTTGTGTTTATTTTTATTATGTTTTTGAGAATTTTTAAGATCACTGTGTAAGTTTTTCATTGCTTATTACATTTTCTAGTGTCTTTTTAATTGTTCTACTTCTTTGTCTTTTCTTTATTTTAAATTCATTGTATTAAAACTTGCTATTTGGTTTAATTTTGCTTGCATTAGTCACATTTCCCTGTGGGATGAAAAGGTATTTTATGTCTTATTCTAACCTTATTCTAACCATGGAGTTTTAGAAATTCCTCCGACTTCCCCTTGCTCCTAACAACAAAATCATGTGTACCAACAATTAGCATGCACCAAATCACATTGAGTTAGCTGTGTGTTAGCGTTATAATGTCATATAATGTCAAATCTCTATTTTCTGTTGAAAAGAAAAAAATTGCAATCCATCTTGGGATATGTGAGGGCGTGAAGGATGGTAGTGATGCTTTCGAAAGAGGGCGCATTTGAAGACTCTTCGATTTTCAGTCGTGAAATTCAAACTTTGAAGGGTGCAGAGCCTGGATTGGAACACAGCCATTATCTGCTGTGCCATTGGAATTGCCATGTTTCACCTAATTGGTCTAAATCAACCTGGTCTAATTGGTTTCATACTTAGTAGAAATAATTTTGATTACATTTCAAAATATACATTTTTACATTGTATTTTTACATGTGAGATGAACCAAAATTCCTATTGTCATTATAAGCTACAGAGATTTTTTTTGTTTACATTTCATGGT
>SRMA01026953.1:383137-400550 GCA_007224835.1 Danionella cerebrum | reverse complement strand
GCAAGCCAACATAATAAGTTTAAGTGCAATATCAATATGTTGGCTTTGCAAGCAAGCCAACATAATAAGTTTAAGTGCAATAACAATATGTTGGCTTTGCAAGCCAACATAATTATGGTTCAACACGTAAACTTTCCACTCTTGTTGCATCGGTAGTTTTCCTTTGAGATGGAACACTCAATAAAACCTACACACCATGGCTTGTAGGTGTAGGGGTATGATTCTTGCTTTGGGTGTGAGAGGTCCCAGGTTCAAATCTCGGGAGAGCCCATTCTATTTTATGGTTCAACACCTAAATTTTCCACCAAATAAAATTCACCCTCCATGGCTTGTTGGTGTAAGGGTATGATTCTCACTGTTAGTGCCAGAGGACCCGGATTCAAATCCCGGATGAGCCCAGATTTAATTTTGGTTCAACACCTACATTTTCCACCCATGTTGCATCTATTGTTTTGTTTCCATATTGCACTCCAAAAAAAATCTTAACACCATGGCTTGTTGGTGAAGGGGTATGATTCTCGCTTCAATCCGAGAGGTCCCATGTTCAAACCCAGGCCAAGCCCATTTTATTTTATAGGTCAGCACCTAAATTTTCCACCCTTGTTGCATCTGTAGTTTTGTTTCTAGATTGCACACCAAATTAATTACAACCCATTATGGCTCCTTGGTCTAGGAGTATGATTCTCGCTCTGGGTGAGAAAGGTCCTGGGTTCAAATCCAGGACGAACCTATCTTTAATTATGGTTCAACACTTAAATTTTCCACCCATGTTGCATCTATTGTTTTGTTTCCATATAGCACACCAAAAAAATCTTAACACCATGTTAGTGAAGGGGTATGATTCTCGCTTCAGGTGCTACAGTTCCCGCGTTCAAATCCCATAGGAGCCCAACTTTAATTGTGGTTTATAATGTGGTAAATAAGCCCATCTTTTTTAATGGTACAACACTTAAATTTTCCACCCATGTTGCATCTGTAGTTTTGCTTTCAGATGGAACACCAAATAAAACAAACCCTACATGGCTCGTTGGTCTAAGGGTATAATTCTCGCTTTGGGTGCGAGACGTCCCAGGTTTAAATCCTGGAAGAGCTCATCTTTAATTTTGGTTAAACACGTAATTTTCTCCCATGTGGCATCTGTAGTTTGGTGAGATGGCACACCGAATAACACCCAACATCCATGGCTTGTTGGTCTAGGGGCATGATTCTTGCTTAGGCTGTGAGAGGTCACTGATTCAAATCCAGGACGAGCCCATCTTTAATTATGGTTTAAACTTAAATTTTCTCCCATGTTGCATCTGTAGTTTTGTTTCCACATGGAACACCAAACAAAAGCCACCCTCCATGGCTCGGTGGTCTAGGGGCGTAATGCTCATTTTGGGTGTGAGAGGTACTGGGTTCAAATCCTGGCCAAGCCCATCTTTAAATATGGTTCAAAATGTAAATTTTATCCCAAGTTGGATCTGTAGTTTTGTTTCCAGATGGCTCATTAATCAAAACCCACCCTCCGTGCCTCGTTGGCCTAGGGCAAGGGTTTTAAACAATATCAGCCGATCATCCATCCTGTCGCAGTTATCTGCAGATTCACGGATTCGGTTTTCTCTGCTCAATAGCTCGAGACCAGAATGTTCTTAGTAAACAAATAATACCTATTTTTAATCCGTGTTATGTAGCGGACAAACTACAGAACATTTTTTCCAAAACATGTTTCCCTCTGCATTCGCAGAAACACATTACCGTCTATGCGCAACCCGCTGACATGGAATCGCTTAGGGACCGTCTGCAAATGACCAGATCCAAAATATGTTTTACCCAGAATATGCTTCATAACTTCATTCTAAATCACTCTATTACAACCAAAATCAAGCAACGCGCCACTCCTCACCTGCATACTGCACTGCACGACTCAGTTTCAATAAATATTGAAATTTTTATAAGAGCATCATTTTTATTCTTGATTATTTGGATCAAAGCTCAATTGTTCCCATAAAAATCACTCTATTACCATCAATTCATATCACACACAACTGTTCTAATGATTCAATTCAGTGCAAGTCATCAAATTAAACTCACGTTATTACAAAAAATGTAAATTATTAATTATTATTATTTTTTTTTGTTCTTTTTTTTTCTCTTACACACGCATTCACCCAAAGACACCCCCCTCTACATGCACACTCACACACACACACACACACACGCACACACGCACACACACATACACCCATACACGTCCAAGAACTGCTGGTCGCGTGTGCACAGTCAGCAGTACCTGAGTAGGAGACCCCGCCCCACCCAGAGCGGACAACCCCCACAGCTTCCAACCGGTCCCCGAGCCACCACCCACCACCAACCCCCACCCGGCGGGCCCCGGCCGCAGCACGGAAGCGGACAGGACCACCACCAGGCGGCCGCAAAGGCAGCGGCACCCGCGAGCACGGACCCCAGAGGCACCCCCACACCGCCCAAGAGGCTAATCCGGCCACACACACTCCCTACCCCCCCACCCCCGGACCACAGAGCCCCCCGTCCCCGCAGAAGCAGCCGGCACCCGGCAAGGCAAGAGCAGTAGCACCCCCGGAGACGGGACCACAAACTACATGCCGTCCCAGAGGAGAGGGCAGTCCCACCTGAAGCACACCCATCCAAGAGCAGGAACTGGTTATCTGTTGAGATCCTCTAACTAAAATTCAGAGGAATAGGGGCATTAACAAGAAGTGACAAATAACAACTTTTTATGTGAAGGCAGACAACATTTCCGGGGTGAGATAGTTTAATAACATGTTGTTATATTGAGTGATGATTAGTTTCTTTTTCGTTTTCCAGTTCATAAGAATGGTTTTCTTTGCTACAAGCATAACAGTGAGAATTAATAGTGATGTGTTAGCCTCGAGTTCTAACCGTGTACTGTCTAGGTCACCCAATAAGCACAGTGCTGGAGTTGGTGAAATGAGGTGGTTAACCCATGATGTTAGCTGACAGCAGACTTCTTGCCAGAATTTTTGCACTGGTGTACAAGACCAAAGAGCGTGTAGATAGTGGTCAACTGTATTGTTAGTGCAGTGTTGGCAAATGTTAGTGTCTGAGAGACCCATCTGGAACAATCTTTGACCTGTGTAGTGAGTTCGGTGAAGTATTTTATACTGTATTAGTTGCAAATTTGGGTTTGTAGATGCTTTAAACGTGTTTAAGCATATCCGGTTCCAGAATGGTTGATTTTCATTTACAGATAACTCTTCGTTCCATTTAGTAGTGGGGAGACATACAATATTGTCTGTTTTTAACAGTAATTTATAGATTTTGGATATTAACCTCGGGGTTGTCAACCCAATTAATTGTTCAATTATTGTGGGTAGCTGCAGAGTCATGTGTTGTTGATATTCTAAAAATTTGTTAGTTGGTAATCCGTATTTAAGAACCAAATCTTCAAATGAAATTATTTTGTTGTTGACAATTATATGTTTAAAATGTGTTATTCCATTATTTTGCCAATTTGGAAAATATACTGCCCTTTTGTTTAGTAAGAAGTCTGGGTTGTTCCAAATTGGTGTGTGCTGGCAAGGAGCAAGCGGTGAGCCCGTTATCTTAAGAAATTCCCACCAGGCTGTCAGTGAAGTACGTATGCTGATATTCTGAAAGCAGTTGTGATGTTTAATCTTAGAGCTTATAAACCGTAAATCTGCTATCTTAATTTCTTTGCAAAATGTCTGTTCAATGTCGAGCCAGGTGAGTTCAGTCGAATTAGAATTAATCCATTGGTACAAGTGCAGCACTCTATGGCATAGGAAATAATGGTATACGTTTGGCAGCTCCAGGCCACCACAGTCTTTGGATTTCCTGAGCTTGTGTAAGCTAATGCGTGGAGGTTTGCCTTTCCATAGAAATCTGGAGAAATGAGAGTCCAATGATTTGAACCAATCCCGGGACGGCTGGTTAGGAATCATTGATAACAGATAATTAATTCTGGGCATGACCATCATTTTAATGCTGGCAACCCTTCCCATAAGTGAAATTGGCAAGTGTTGCGATCTTTTGAGGTCATCCTTTATTCTTTTAAGTAGAGGTGAGTAATTTAGTTGTACCAGATCCGACAGCCTTGGTGAGAATTCAATGCCAAGATATTTAATACTCCCCGAATTAAAAGTGGTGGAGAAGGAAGGGTTCTGAAGAACCGTGTTGAGTGGCATAACTGTTGATTTCCCCCAGTTTACAGAGTATTCAGAGACAGCTGAAAATGATTCAATAACATTAATAGCTGCTGGAAGAGAGAGATGTGGATGAAGGAGAAATAATAACACATCATCTGCATAAAGACTTATTTTGTGATGTATATTTTTTGTACTTATTCCAGTAATTTTAATGTTTTGCCTAATTGCTTGCGCCAGTGGTTCAATGAAAATAGCAAATAGTGAGGGAGAGAGTGGGCAGCCTTGTCTGGTTCCTCTTTGAAGGTTAAATCTAGATGAAGTTTGTTCATTTGTTCTAACTGACGCATTCGCAGAGCTATATAGAATTTGGATCCATTCTATAAAAGAGTTACCGAATCCAAATTTACGAAGTGTTGCCATTAGAAATTTCCAGTTAACTCTATCAAAAGCTTTTTCTGCATCTAGAGAGATAATGGCAGATTCTAGACTCGTGTTGTTTGCTAGATCAATCAGGTTAATTAGTCTGTACATATTATTTGTTGAGTGTCTACCCTTGATAAAACCTGTTTGGTCTGCATGAATAATATGAGGGGTAATTTTTTCCAGCTTTTTAGCGATAGCTTTGCAAATTATTTTTAAGTCCACATTTATAAGAGAAATTGGTCTATAGCTTGATGGCAGTATGGGTTCCTTCCCTGGTTTTAGGAGTAAACTTATGAAAGCTGAGTTCATGTTTGATGGTACTTTTCCTTCAGACTTAATTTCAACTACCATTCTGCTAAAGGTAGGTTCCAGCACTTGCCAAAACTCTCTGTAGAACTCTGCTGGATAACCATCTGGCCCTGGTGCTTTTTTATTTGGCATTTGTTGTAGAGCCTCGTGGAGTTCTGTAGAAGATATTGGTGATTCTAAATTTCCTATCTGTTCGTTTGATAGTTTTGGTAATTCCAGATTCTTTAAGAATAATTCAATTTCAGTTGGCGATGGGTTAATTTGAGATGTATATAAATTTTTATAAAATTCCCTGAAAGTATTATTAATGTCTTGGGGGTCGTGAACAAGTTGTCCATTTTTGTTAATTACTGATGAGATAGTTTGTTTTTCCTTGTTATTTTTTAGTAGGCCTGCTAAAAATTGCCACACCTGTTAGCATGTTTGAGGTTATCCAGCCGTAGTCTTTCGATTTGAAATTGAGTTTTTTTATTGATTAGGATATTCAGTTCTAATTTAGTTTGCCTTAAATCTTTCAGGATGTTTTCTTGGGGTTGTCTGTATAAGCAGTTTCGAGGGATTTAATTTTGAATTCTAATTCCTGCTCTTTCCTAGTTTCTTGTTTTTTCTTGAATGATGAGAATGAAATTATTTTACCTCGCATTACTACTTTTGCAGTCTCCCATAAAACACACGCTGAAATTCCTGGGGTGTCATTAATTTCCATAAAGGTTTCCCATTCTTTTTTAAAATAATTTATAAATTCCTGGTCTTTAAGCAATGATGTGTTAAGTCTCCAGTTTCTCCTAGGTTGTGAAACATTTGTGGTTATTGAGAAAGAGACTGGTGCATGATCGCTAATTAATATAGAATGAATGCTCGTAGAGTAATATCTGACAGAACTGAGTTATTTACTAAGAAGTAATCTAGACGTGACTGTGAGTGATGAACCGATGAGAAATATGTGTACTCCCTTAAAGTTGGATAAAAAGATCTCCAGGCATCACAAAGACCAAAATCAATCATATATTGTTTGAGAATTCTTGCTGATTGAGAGTCTTTACAATTAGCAGCTGTACTCAGCCTGTCCAGTTCTGGGTTAAGTACCAGGTTAAAATCCCCACCTATTATGAGCTTGGAATCCGAGTGCGTAGATAGAGCTGTGAAAAGGTTGTGAAAGAAAGAGGGGTCATCAACATTGGGGCCATAAATACTAGCGATGCAGTATTCTATGTTTGATATGGTTATGTTAACTATAATAAATCTCCCTTCAGGATCTGCAATAGTATTATTATGAATAAAGGTTATATTTTTACTTATGATTATGGAGACCCCTCTTTGCTTGGAATTGTAACAGGCTGAGTACGCGTATGGAAACAGAGGTGAAAACACTGTTATCTATCGAATTGGGGAAGTGAGTTTCCTGTAGTAATACTATGTATGCCTTTAACTTATGTAAATGGTTTAAAACTTTAATTCTCTTATCTTTCTTATTAATGCCATGCACATTCCAAGTGACAAACCTCAGTGATGTCATAGTTGGTTGATTGGCTGGTTTGTGTTAGCAGAGCTTGTGTACATGTTAATCTGGGCATTCATGCAAGTACACCGGGCTAGTGCGGGCATGAACCGAAATACATGCGTGTGTGTTAGCTGCTTTTCATGAAGTGAGTCTATATTAGTAACTAGGTGAGTTACGGAGTATCTGTTTATCAGTGCTCGAGGATAGTATAGATTAATAAATTGTGTATTTATCAGGCAGAGAAAAAACGAAATAAGTGTAAGGAAGTGTGTGATGGAAGGGAAAGAGTTTCTGAGAGTGCCAAAAATGAAGAAAAGAGTGAAGGAGAGAACAAAAGCACAAAAGGAGTGACGAACATCCTGCATACTCATTATTAATAGTAAGGACATAAACAGCTCTTACCTGTGAGACGGTGCATTGTCGTGTTGATACAGAGGTGAAAATGACATTATTATTAATAAATCTGACCACCTAAAATTAGTAGAGCCACGGGGTAGCTTCTTTGTCGCGGTATAGCTGGTTGTTGACGTATAAACGTTCCACGCTTATCACAGCTTTACATCCCTGGTCCAGGAACCTTCTTCTCAATGGAAAGAGACGCTTCCTCCTGTCCAGGATCTCCCGGGGGTATTGGTCATTAACGCTGAAGTTCTTGCCTTTTAATTCACGACCGTGTGACTTCAAAAGCACTTTCTGCTTGAAATAAGCGAACTTTGCCACGATGGGTCGTGGTCGCAGATCATACGCTCTTTTTTCCCCCCAGGCGATGAGCGCGGCGAATTTTGATGCATCCAACAACTTCTTCCTTTATCTTCAGCTTGTCTTTTATGAATTGATGAATTGTTTCTTCCACATTCTCCTCCGGTTTCTCCGCCATCCCCATGAAGACGTGATTGTCGCGCATGCTGCGCGCTTGTAGGTCCAGCATGGTCTCTTTAATATGTTTATTCTCTCCGTTTAGACGAGCTACATCTTCAGAGAGAGTATTCACGTGGGTCTTCAGGGCTTCGTTCGCTTTAGAGAGTTCTACAACCTGTTGCTGACTGAATTCCAGAGATTCGCGAATCGCTGTGAACTCCCGGTGCAGAACTTCCACTAAGGCCAAACGGGCGTCAAAGCTAGCCAGACGCAGCTCAATTGACTCCAAGATTTCCCTCAGTCCTCCGTCAGGTTGGGAGTCTCCAGGTGAATCCGAGGGACGCAGTCGTTTGCTTGATGGCGTCATGTTTGTAGCAGAAGCTGCCGGGCTAGCTTTCTTCTTTGATCTGCCCATCGCGTATTGATCAAAACAATCGTCAATGTATTCCTCCAGATATCTCGAAGTTATTTAAATTAAATATTTACGCAACCTCGTGCAAATTTTGGGGGCAGAAAACTGTGTTAATCTATTTGTTAGAATTTTTAACGTGCCGCCATGAAACTCTGCACCTATTCCGCTTCGTACGTCACAGGAAGTCCATCCTTTTTCCAAATTTTTAATATTATGTGATAATTATATTATTAATTATATATTAATTAATTATTATGTGTGAAAATAATTGTTTGTTGATTGGTGTTTTATATTTTTGTAGCGGGTAGATCCCTTTGACTTGGTCATTTTAAAAGTAGCTCGCAAGCTGAAAAAGTGTGAGCACCCCTGCACTAGACCAACTAGCCATGGAGGATGAGTTTTGATTAATGAGCCATCTAGAAAAAAAACTACAGATCCAACATGGGAGAAAATGTACGTGTTGAACCATAATTAAAGCTGGGCTTGTTACGCTTTGTTTATTAAGGATGCAACAGACCACAAGCTCGCTGGAATATCTGACTGTTCTCTTTATTGATCAGTGCACACCACCATGACCTACAACGATAACGGTGTTACCTCCTAAATGTCCCGTGCAATACAGACAACCGGAACTATTGTCACTAATCATCACATATATCAACACTTCCTTTCCTTCTTTTAAAGAAAGACATTCTTATCAAACAAGTTACACTATTAATTTGGAACTATAGCAAACCAACAATAACACAATCATTATGAATCATTATTATGTACTTATTTTGTTTCAATTAGCAAGTTTCAATAAGCCTCTCAGGAGGTTTAACAGTCCTTTTTGGTCTGTAGTTCTGTCCAGGTGAAGTGGTTTCGTCCTTCATCAGATCCGAGTCAGTGTGAAGCAAAGAACCTTTCTGAACTTGTTCAGTCACTGAAATGTCAATGGCATCTGGTTCTTTTGATGGCAACTTGTGCTCCTGAACATTCACTTGTGGTCTTATGTCAGCTCTGTTTCTCCTCAGAGTTGTTCCCTCCTCTGTCTGAATCATGTATGACCGTGGCATTATTTCTTTCTCCACCCAACCTTGACGTGTCCATGTTCCTGTTGCATGGTTCAGAATCCGAACATGATCTCCTGGCTTGAGTTGTTCCAAGGCTTTTGTTTTCTTGTCATAGTTCTGTTTTTGTTTGATTTTGAGTTGTTGTTTTGCTTTTCTCACATTTTTAACTCCTGCAGGTGTTAACAAATCCTGATGGATGGGCAAGTTGTTGCGTATTCTTCGACCCATCAACATTTGGGCTGGGGATAAGCCATTTTCTAGCGGAGCACTTCTGTAAATCATTAGACTTTTGTGGAAGTCTGTCTTCCCATCATGATTTTTCTTCATGAGAGACTTCACAATTTTTACAGAACTCTCCGCCAACCCATTAGATCTAGGGTAGTTTGGGCTTGATGTGGTATGTTGAAATCCCCACTCTTTAGCAAAAGTTTTAACTCTGCACTGCAAAATTGTGGCCCATTGTCAGAAAAGACTTCACAAGGCACTCCATGTCTTGCAAAAACAGTCTTCAAGAATGCAATGACAGCTTGGCTAGATGTTATCTGCAGTGTAGTCACTTCAGGGTAATTGGAGAAATAATCTGTAACTACTATGTGATTTTTCCCATTGCAGTCGAACAGATCTACTCCTACCTTTTGGTATGGATGATCTGGCACTGGATGAGGTATGAGTGGCTCAGCTTGCTGCCTAGATCGGTAAGTGAGGCATATTTCACAAGCTGCTGTGGTCTGGCTGATATCATGATTTATCCTAGGCCAGTACATGACTTCACGTGCCCTACGCTTGCATTTTTCCTCACCTAGATGTCCTTCATGGATTTTCCACAGCATTTCCTTGCGCATTGACTGAGGGATCACAAACTTGTTCCCCGTGAAAACAATGTCATTCACCACTGAAAGCTCATCCTTTGCAGACCAGAAATCATAAATTTGTTGTGGACATTCAATTTTCTTTTCTGGCCAACCATTCAGTATTGTCTCTTTGAGCTGGGTCATTGTTCCGTCCAGCATAGTTGCATTTCGGATTTCCTCTGCTTTTTCAGATGACATGGGAAGAGAAGTCACTATCATGTCAACACAGGCTTGTATATCTGCGGCGTTCTCACAGATGCGGTTTTCCTGTTTATCGACAGCCCTGGACAGAGTATCTGGTGCAAACATGAACTTCCCAGGTGTATATATTAGGGGTGGGCGATATCTCGATATTTAAAATATATCGAGATATTTTTTAAACTCGATATGAATTCTGGCATATCGTATATATCGATATAATGTCTTATTTTTAATTTTCGCCACTTTGCTTGTGTGCCTTCTCTGTGCTGCGCTCGTCCGCGCCTCCTTGCTTTTGTTCCCCCTCCCCTTGCCTGTCGTCTCATTCAACATGGCGGCGCCCGCAACCAGCCCGGAGGCTACAGAACTTGTTGCAAAAAAAGAACAGCTGGCTCCATTGTATGGAAATACTTTGGTTTTAAGTCGTCAGACGAACAACAGACAGATGTCTACTGCCGTGAATGCCGTGAAAGTTGCTGCCAACCAAAGCTCAACTAATCTCCACAATTCTATAACGCGGAGTGTTGAATATGAAAGACAGAGCGCGAGGTGGTGTAGCGTCACAGAGTTCATGGCATTTCGCAAAGCGGTGGACATGGCACCCATATCCGTCGTTGAACAACGTGGCTTTAAACGTATGCTAAAAACACTTGATCCCAGTCAGATACAGTTTACCCAGTCGGCATTACTTTTCGAGACAGGAACTCCCGCGACTGTACACTACAGAGAGAGCGCGGCTTGCTGCTGAATTGGAAAAGGTTACTTACATTCTTACAACAGAGGTCCTGCAAAGATGAGCTTGAGTTGTTTTATTTTTGAATGAAAAGAAGGCAATGTGTATTATTTTACAGTTAAATTATTATTTATGTTATCAGGGATTTTGTTTATATCCTAAATGTTACAGGAGCACTTTGTTCCTATGCACTGCCTGTTTTTTAGTTGTTTTATTTTTGAATGAAAAGGCAATATGTATTTCTTTATTGTTTTATAATATGTATACAAGGATTTCTGAAAGAAAATTTGCAGAAGCACCTCTGAGCTTCAATAAAAAACGACTTATATATTTGTTTTTGCAGTAGTTTTTTTTTTTGGAGGGGGGGGGGGTTAAATTAGATTAGATTAGATTCAACTTTATTGTCATTACACATGTGGGTACAAGGCAACGAAATGTAGTTAGCATCTAACCAGAAGTGCGTTTTGCAGTGCAATGAGTTTAAATAGCAATAAATAATTAGCAATATATACAATATATAAAAAAATATATATATATGTACAGAAGAATATATATATATAAGCTGTACAACAGGTAAGTTAAATATAAAACGGGGTTTATAGGGAATATACAATGTGTAGAAACATTATATACATTGTGAGGTATGAAGAGTTATATATACAGTGTGCAGATACATTACATACATTGTGCGAGTAGTAATGTAGAGATGTAATGTGCAATGTGCAAATGAACAGTGGTTATGTATGAGTGTGAGGAGATAAAGTGATGTAGTGATTCACGTTTATCGTTAGTGTCACTGGGTGGAGGTGGAATTCAGCAAGGAAACAGCCGTTGGGAAAAAGCTGTTCCTAAACCTGTTTGTCTTTGTCCGGAGGCTTCTGTAGCGCCTGCCAGAGGGCAAGAGCATAAAGAGTCTGTTGGCAGGGTGATTTGAGTCCTTAATGATTTTGCGATATCGAAATACTGTCGATATCGAGATATATCGTATATCGAGATATAGCAAAATATATCGAGATATATTTTTTGCTTCATATCGCCCAGCCCTAGTATATATCATCTTGACATCATACTTTTGGAGTCTAATGAGCATCCTCTGTATTCTCATGGGACAGTCATTTAAGGCTTTTGACATGATGGATAGCAGTGGTTTGTGGTCGGTTTCAACTTCAAAGGCCTGTCCATATACGTACTGATGGAACCTTTCACATGCATAAGTACTAGCCAGAAGTTCTTTCTCTATTTGAGCATAGTTTGTTTCTGCACTCGTCAAGGCTCTTGACGCATATGCCACTGGCTGCCAGCTCTCACCATGTTGCTGCAGAAGTACTGCACCGAGTCCATTTTGTGAGGAATCTGCTGAAACTCGTGTGCTCTTACGTGGATCGTAATACCGAAGCACTGGTTCCTCTGTAATGAAGCATTTTAGTTTTTGAAAACACACTTCCTGTTCATTAGCCCACATCCATCCATTTTTTTCTTCCAGCAGACATCTTAACGGAGCAGAATGTGTGGAAAACTAAGGAATGAATTTAGCCAGGTAAGTGACCATTCCTAGGAATCTCCTCACTTCTTCTTTGTTCTGAGGCCTCTCCATGTTAACTATTGCTGAGGTTTTTCTTGGGTCTGGCTTGACTCCCTCCTCAGACAAAACATCTCCAACAAAAGTTAGGCTCTGGACAGCAAACTCACATTTCTCCTTGTTTAATTTAAGATTTGACTGCCTTATGAGCTCCATGAGTTGTTTTAACCTTTCATCATGTTCCTGGCGACTGGATCCCCATACAATTATGTCATCCATCATGGTTTCTACTCCAGGTAGGTGTTCAAAAATCATGTGAATTGTTTTGTGATATACCTCAGGCGCTGACAGGATTCCATATGGTAGTCGAAGAAACCGATATCTCCCCTCTGGTGTGTTAAACGTACACAGTTTTGAACTAGTCTCATCTAGTTTTAACTGCCAAAAACCAGAAGACGCATCTAGCTTCTGAACCATTGTGAACCATTTTACTCCAGCAAACTGTGACATAATCTCTTCTCTGGTTGGAAGTTTGAAATTTGTTGAGATCCCTTGGATCAAGACATATTCTCAAGGAGCCATTTTTCTTCAGAACAATGACTAGTGAACTCACCCAGTCAGTTGGTTCATCAATTTTCTTAATGACATTTAGCTTCTCTATACGAGCTAATTCCTCTTTGAGTTTCTCTCGCAGTGCAAATGGGACTTTTCTGCATGCATGAACCACTGGAGTCACTGTGTCATCTATGCTTATCCTGTGTTCCCCTGGACGGCATCCGAGTCCCTCAAACAGGTCTGCATACTCCTCAATGTATAATGTTTCTTTTTCCTCATCAGGGCTCTAGAGTGCGACCAATTTGGTCCCATATGCGACCTAATTTCTCAATGGTGCAACTAAAAAAAATCAAAGGTCGCACCGGTGCGACCCGTCGTTCGAGGGGAAAAAAACGAAACTCCGTGAGTCTCCCGGTTGTTCAACAACAGACACACATTAGGCCCGTATCGTGGTCTAAACCAATCAGAGATAGTGAAGAGCGTATCCCGTCCCACCCCCCCTCTGATTGGCCGTGGTCCAGATATTCCTGTATGTGTGTGAACGTACGTTTGAAAATGCACGTGATGCAGTCAGACAGAGAGAGGTGATGCAGTCAGACAGAGAGAGGTGAGTCCATCAGGTAAACAGTGGATGTAGCCGCGCATTACGAGAGAAGATGAAAAGAACGATTGACAGATTTTTCATTAAGAAAGATAAGTTAGGGCCTGATCGTGAAAATCATAACCAATGCTCTGACACGGAGCCATCAACCTCCCCTGTGACTGGCTCTAATACATTTAGAATTGAAACTATAAACTTTTCTATAAAACACATAACATGCCGCGATAAATGCACCGCTCAAGTGTCCCCTTTCAGCGGCAGGCAGCTGCAAACAGATCATCAGACGAGGCCGAGATGAGAATTAAGTTTAACGTTGCCTACAATATTGCAAAAGAAGAACTCCCCTTCACTAAATTCAAGTCCGAAATAATTCTTATGAAGAAAAATGGCTTGAACGTAAACCCGACGTACAGCAATGATGTCGCGCGCACCCAATTTATAGGAGTCATCACAGATACATTGAAAAAAAGACGTCTGTGCAAATTGCGAACAGTGCGTACATGGAATTCCTGATCGACGGAGACACATATATCGCCACAAAGGAATGCATCATTGTGTACAGTCGTATCTTGCGGAAAGGAAGGCCGATGAATATATTATTGAACACTGTGAGGTCGAGCATGCTCATGCCCAAGGTAAACCATGTCATGTCATGGAGCCTATGTCAAAAATATGCCTACCGTCTCGTTACTGCATTAACCATAATATTCTGATACTTAAAAATGAAAAAATAAATAAATAAATAGGCTGCATTATAAACTCTTGATCTGGGTAGTAAATGGTATTATCGTTTTTATTTGTTTAATTAGGAATTAATGCTGCTTCAAAGAAAGCATTTGCTGCTCTTGGGGACCAAAATCAGTTTAAAGTTTAAATTTCAGCTCAGTAAAGCACTTTAAACACCTTTTCAGTAGGTTTTAGTTACCTTTCTTGTGGAATTGTGCTTCAAATAAAGAACTTTATTTTGACCAGGTTGTTAGTTAATCATTTACAAGTCAATATTGTCTATATGGACAGTGATTTAAAAAAAATAAATGAATAGATAACTAAAAAAAGTGAACTTGTGAAAATGGGGTGTTAAATGTGATGCGGTTGAAAATTTGGGTGCACCTACCGTATTTTTCGGCTCATAAGACGCACTTTTTCTTCCCCAAAACTGAGGGGGAAAAGTTGGTGCGTCTTATGAAGCGAATGCAAACCGCCGCGAAGTCCGGTAACGGCCGTATGAGAGGTGTAAAGGTACGTTCACATCGAACGCGGTTCGCGCTGAAAAAAAGCGCTACTCGCTAGTGAATGCACGCGTGTTTACTTTCCGTTTGATCGCCCGATCCGCGCTGCAGAGCCGCTGAATGCACTCATGACATTCAGGTGTCGATGGGAATGCGCGGATCAGTGGGAGGAGCTACAGGTTCAGCGGTGGTTTGGAAAATGGCGGACGGGATTGTTAAGTTAATATCTGCATCACTAAGCTTTGAAATGCTCCAAAACATCAAAAACGTGTTCGGGGCTGTGACTAGGAGCTTAGAATCCTACAAAGAGGCACCCTGCTCGGCGTGGTTCACCTACATTTCCACAGGAGCTTCAGTTTGAACCCCAGTCGCGTTCAGCGGGAGCTTCGACTGATCCAACCCCAGCTCCCTGACCTGTTGCACGGGCAGCTCCAGCAGGAAACCGGCGCGTCTGTCTCTGGTCAGTATTCATGATAAATTCTGTGTAAATAATGACCAAGAACCTCCTAACCTAACGAACGGACGATACTTTGATAAAAAGATAAATGACTTTCGTTTTTAACAATTAAAGCAACATGTTAAAAATGCTGTAATCATATAATGTAATTACTGTATTTGTTTAAAATTAAAAATTTAGATTTATACAGTACAATATTGTATTTCTAAGTAATCTCAAATGAACTATAGATTAATTTGGTTCTAGTGAAGCGATAAACTATTTAACAGTGGTTTACTTTAGTTTTTATTACACTATACTCATATATTAAAAGTAAAACATAACTTATAGTTGTACTTGTGGTGAATATATATTCCACAACAACATCAGAATTACCAAAAAATGTTAACCTTAAAATACTTCACTGTAGTACAGTTAAAACACTGCTGTTATATGTAAATGTCAGGGTTTTTTAATTGCTAGACTTGTTAAACAGTGGATTGAATGTAATACTGATGGTGAAACAAGTAAATCAGAGCAAATGCTAAATACAGGTAAAGTTAGAAAGTTTAAACAGTAATGATGATGTTGAAGACACCAGTGTAGTACAAACACATTTGCTTTCATGGATCTGCAATCAGTTCTGCAACTAAAGTTCTGTTCTGTCTTCTCTCCTTCTTTCAGATTGATGGTGGAGACTCCAACCTGGTCATCATCAGAAGCTTCATTGCTGGTATTTCCTGAGATTCCAAGATCGTCTCGGATGCTGGGACTGCAGTCTGGAACTGTTTGGTAGAGCAGTTTATGGCTAGACTCTTCACTGATGAATGGAGGTCCATCACTGAAGGTTGTTTGGTGGAGGAGTTAATGGCTGTGCTCCTCACTGATGAATGGAGGTCCATTACTGAAGGTTGTTTGGTGGAGGAGTTAATGGCTGTGCTCCTCACTGATCAATGGAGGTCCATTGCTGAAGGTTGTGAGGAGAAGAGGAGTCTCTTTGGAGGTCCTGCTCTGCTTGGAAGCACTGGACGAATATGTTAAAGGGTTTCTCTAGAGCCCAGCTGATGGTTTCATTAAAGCCTTGTTTCGAACTCTCGTGATTTCCATGATTCATGAAATGTTCTTGTTTTCAAAGAATAAATGGAGTCAACCTCCAAATAAAACCCATGTCTCAAAGCTTCTTTCTCATTACACAACACCAGTCCGATCACACATAGCAAAGCTTTATTGTAGGTGTATTTACAGTACAATATCATTAAAATAAATGTTCAAATGTTTGGAATAAACATTCCGTTTGTAGCAATGAAATTACATTTTATTTACCTTAAATATATGAAAGCACTTTTTTTGATAGTACAGACAGTACTCCCAAAGTAAACATTTAATTACACTCATAATAATTTTATTATCTATTTTATTACTTTTTAAAAGATCATATTTTATAAGATCCCAATATTTTCTGGCATAAATAATAGCTTGCCTTAAAATGGAGGGCTGAAATAAAATAATGAACATGATTAATTCTCTTTAGATTTAAACCTAGTTTGATAATTATGAATATATATATATATATATATATATATATATAATTTCTTCCAAGCAAAGTGCTTTTATGTATTCTTTTATTATTAAATAAATTTATTAATTAATCAAATTTATTCTTTTAAATTATTATTTATAATAAACTATTATTTATAACTTTAATATCATGAAGATGATCAGAGAGCTCTGGCAGTTCACGTTAAGTTTTAATGACAGTCCATCACTGTTTTAATTCCAGACGGTCTCCGAGCTGCACACGTCACAGCTACAGCAAGCTCCTGATTGGTCAGCGCGAAGTTCGCGCGGCTCACAACATACATATCACACATTCACGCCGTTCAATACTAGTGATGGGAAGTTCGGATCATTTTACGGATTCGGTTCTTTGAGTCTCGTTCAGTAAAATGAACGGATCTTTTTTCGAGTCATTTAGTTCATTTTACTAAAATATCAATAAATGTTGTGTGTACTTCCACATCTACTAGCGTTTTATACACAAACGCGAATCACACTACAAATAAGACAAAACTAAAATGCTAAATTTAAAATAAATATAAATATATTACTAAAGCCTACCTGGGTCTTTTAGTCTGGTTTACCCAAACTCTGATCTGTCTTCTTTAGGTTTTAATCTCTTTTGTTCGACACAAAATTACTTCTCTCTGATGTTAACGTGTGCAGTCCGAGCACTCAGTCCGGACTGGCTTCTTTAGCACTTTTGTCACGTGACCGCTACAGTGCCGGGATCCGAAAAGATTTGTTCTTTTTGCGAGTCCTCCGGGTCCTTTCGGTCTTTTCTCTTTCCGGCTCATGCTGCATTGGTTAACATTCTGGAGTGGCCATGAGCCGGAACCCGAAAAGATTCGTTCTTTTTGCGAGTCCTCCGGGTCCTTTCGGTCTTTTCTCTTTCCGGCTCATGCTGCATTGGTTAACATTCCGGAGTGGCCATGAGCCGGAACCCGAAAAGATTCGTTCTTTTTGCGAGTCCTCCGGGTCCCTTCGGTCTTTTCTCTTTCCGGCTCATGCTGCATTGGTTAACATTA
>SRMA01026953.1:337266-382871 GCA_007224835.1 Danionella cerebrum | reverse complement strand
CTCAATCCGGGTCCCCCATTTAAGTCCCTCCCCCTATTCGCTCCCTTAAAGGAGCTTCACTACTTTTAACGTGTGTGTATGCTTAGTAAATACACTACACTCCTTTCCCCCAGTTCACAAAGTCCGAAAATCTTTTTGGAGGTTGATGCTCTCTTACCTTCGTACCTTCTTGAACAAGGGGGCTCCGACATGCTCACAGTCCCAGCATCCTCCTCCCCAGGATGCTCAAACTCCATTGTTGTTGGTCGCAGCTCAGGCAATTCAATCTCAGGGGAATTTGGCAGAGAGGCGTTGTTGTCCTCTGACTCGGGTCCAGATGGCCTCCATGAAGGTGCTATCCTGTCTCGTAACTGATCCACATGCCGTCGGTGCACCTGCCCATCACTTGTTCTAACTCGGTATGACAAAGGGCCCGTGACCTCTGTAATGACCCCTGGCGCCCACTTTTCAGAATCCTTGGCATAGCTTCTCATGTATACCAAGTCCTGTGGTCTAAACTCTCAAACAGCGCCGCAATCCGTTTCAGCATTCAGCTCCAGCTTTCGAAACATATCTTCCCCATGATCAGGGTGCAAACGATCGAGGGCAGTAGTCAGTCGACGACCCATAAGTAACTCAGCAGGACTTTTTCCAGTTGATGAATTTGGCGTAATGTGTTGTGATAACAAGAACCGAGCCAGACGGGTTTGCCATTCCCCTTTGGTGATGCGAGACAGGGCCTCTTTAGTAGTTTGCACCATACGTTCAGCTTGTCTGTTCGAACTTGGGTGATACGGTGCTGTAGTGACATGACGAATGCCATTGCGGTCCGCAAACTCCCGAAATTCTGAGGATGTGAAGGCAGTGCCATTGTCGGAAACTATAACATCAGGCAATCCATGTGTTGCGAAAAGCAACCTCAGCGCCGTAATAACGGCTAATGATGACATCGAACTCATCAAAGATACCTCCAGCCATTTGCTGTGCGCATCCACCACTATGAGGAATACTTTGCCCTGGAAAGGGCCTGCAAAATCAATGTGCAATCGAGACCATCGTTTTGTTGTTCTCTCCCAAGGATGTACCTTTGCTTTTGGTGGTGCATGACGTGACATCTGACAGGTATTGCATGCCTTGACAGTTTCCTCTATTTCTCCATCCAGGCCCGGCCACCACACATAACTCCTCGCAAGCCCCTTCATGTGTACGATACCTGGGTGTGCATCGTGTAGCATAGCTAGTACCTCCTTCTGCGCCAAAGTAGGAACAACTACACGACTTCCCCAAAGCACACAGTTCTTATGCGCTGAGAGCTCATGGCGGCGCGAGACAAAAGGTTTAAAATGGCTATCAGGTGTCTCATCCGGCCACCCATGCAGTACCCAACGCAGCACTCGTGCTAAAATAGGGTCTTTAAGGGTACAATTGGCAATTTTTTCAGCATGCATGGGTGCGTCTGGAACCATCTCCAGCAATAGCACTTCCAATGGTGGTGGCGTAACAGCGTTAAGTGTGGGTAGGGGCAAACGACTTAGGGCATCAGCATTTCCCATTTGCTTCCCAGGCCTATAGCATAACTCATAGTCATAAGCTGTCATAATCACACTCCAACGCAGCATCCTCGGTGACAGCATAAGCGGCATGGGCTTAGAATGATGCAAGAGGCCAAGTAGCGGCTTGTGGTCTGTAAAAATCACAAAATGGCGGCCTGCTAGATACTGGTGGAACTTTTTTACAGCAAAAAATACCGCCAATGCTTCCTTATTGAGCTGGGCATAGTTCCGCTCTGTGGTAGTCATTGTTCTTGAGGCAAAACAAATGGGTCTTTCCTGGCCATCCTTTTCTAAGTGAAACAATAAAGCCCCTAGACCAGAGGGCGATGCATCACAAACCACTGCCAGAGGTTTCTTCTCATCATAATGCGCCAACACCTTATCCGTTTGCAGCAACTGTTTCGCATGAGTATACGCCAGCTCATGCTTAGTTTCCCATTGCCAGGGAACAGACTGGTCAAGAAGACGATGCAGAGGCTCCAGAATGGTGGCCTTATTTGGGAGAAAACAGCTGTAAAAATTAAGAAGCCCTAGAAATGCCTGAAGCTCTGTCTTGTTTCTTGGAGATGGAGCCTTCTGGATAGCGTCCACTTTTTCACAAGTTGGTTTAATGCCGTCCTTATCCACATGAAATCCCAAAAATTCCACTTGATTTGCTGCAAAGATGCTTTTTTCTCTTTTTAGTCGTAACCCTGCTTCCGCGAAACACTTCAATACGGCCCTTAGCCGTTCATTGTGTTCTTCCATGGTTTTGCCTGAAATCAGAATATCGTCCAGGTACGGTTGTACCCCCGGAATGCCAGCGAGCAAGGTATCCATAAATCTTTGAAAAATTGAAACAGCTGTGGACACTCCAAACTGTAAACGTCGAGCCCGGAAAAGACCACGGTGAGTGTTTATAGTCAATAAGTCGGCTGCTTCGTCATCCAGTGGGAGCTGCTGATACGCTTGTTTCAAATCAAGTTTCGTGAAAACTACTCCTCCAGCCAGTTTTGAGAACAACTCAGATGCCGTGGGAATGGGGTACACATCAGGCTTAACAGCCGTATTAACAGTACATCGATAATCACCACAAATTCTCAGACCCCCATCTTTCTTTGCTACAACCACTATGGGTGTGGCCCACTTTGCATGCCGCACTGGTTCAAAAATCCCTTGAGCCACTAATTTATCTAGCTCTTTATCAAGCTGCGGCCGTAAGGCAAAAGGAACTGGCCGAGCTTTAAAAAAACGTGGCGTCACCGTTGCATCAATGTCAATTGAGATAGGGGGCATCCTGCAAACCTCAATGTCCTGAAATACCTCCGCATAGTCAGTTAGTATTTCCTCCATGGTCTGAAATTGCACTTTGTGCACCCCTTCAACCGTTATTCCGAGGGCGTCAAACCAGTCTCGTCCAAGCAGACTAGTGCCCTGGCCCCCAATCACGAACAATGGCAGTGTTTTTTTATCTCTTTGAACAGCACCTCCACAAATATCCTCCCTTTTATTTCCAAAGTTGCTTGTGACCACTGCTTTAACACTCCGCCATCTGCGTGCATTTCTGGAGGCTGAACGGGCCATAGTGCGTGATAAGTATGTTCACTTATCAAAGAACATGCTGCTCCTGAATCCACTTCCATTGTGTGTTTTTGTTTGTTCAGTATCACAGTAGCCAAGTATGGTCCCTGCCCCTCCTGTTTTGATTTCAAAGTTGCTCTGAAAACATGGTATTCAGCTTGCTGGTCATGAGTTATGGTGTTTGTAGGTCGTTCTGCTGTGACATCAGCAGCCTCCTTGTTATTTCCATGCTTTATCTTGGTCAAACACACTCGAGATATGTGTCCTCTTTTTTTACAATAATGGCATACTGCAGTGGCAAATTTACAGTTTTGCGGAAAATGTTGGCCACCACACCTGTAACAGGGTTTGTCACAGACTTTACTGCCATTCGTAGTCGCCATTTTGTTTGTTGATGTTTGCATCTGGGCTGCGTAATGAATATCTTCTGGAGGCAGTAATTCCTGTTGTTGTTTACGAATTAACCGAGCATTTAGCAGCGCTGTTTCCGCAGCTAATGCCCTGTCTTCTGCCTCCTTAAATGTGAGTGTAGGCTCTGCCAGTAGCCTTCGCTGCAGCGCTTCATCCAAAACCCCGCAGACAATTCTATCCCGCAGCATCGCGTCCAATTGATCCCCAAAAGAACAGTGAACGGAGAGACCTCGAAGTTCAGCGATGTAGTTAGAAACACTTTGATTAGGCTTCTGCTTGCAATTATGAAAATGAAATCGCTGAACGATCTCAGATGGAGCTGGGCTGTAATGGCGTTTTAGTGCAGCCACAATATTTGCATAAGTCGCTGTAGAGGGGTGCGTTGGGGCGATAACAGAACGTAAAGTGGAATATGTTTTTGCCCCACACACACTAAGCAGCACCGAGCGTTTCTTCACGTCGTCATCAATGTCATTTGCATGGAAAAAACATTCCAATCTTTCAATATATTCCTCAAAAGAATTACTGGTGTTCTCATCAAACTCTTCAATACGGCTGAGGATTGACATAGCTTCAGTTGTCACTTATCTGCACACATTAAGTCCGAAATCCGCTCGTCGCCAGTGTAGAATACTTGCAATACAGGAGGCAGAATGTATAGAACTCCTTTACTTGGTTAAGATCAGAACATAAGAACACCACGCTTACAGCACATTTTCCAAAACTAGCCACACTAAACTTCCTTAATCCGGGTCCCCCATTTAAGTCCCTCCCCCTATTCGCTCCCTTAAAGGAGCTTCACTACTTTTAACGTGTGTGTATGCTTAGTAAATACACTACAGTTCGCTTGGTTACATCTTCAAAGGAACCAGTTCAGTGCTTTGATGCTTACCCTCAACAGTGTCCAAGTATGGTCTTTCCTGCCCTGCTCACATCTTCATAGTGGAAATTCCCCTGCATTGCTAGACATGGACCTGATCATGGGATGGATATAATGTGTTTCCACCTCCACACATTGCTTCTGTGTGTGCTCCGTCTACTCCAACGTTACAAACTGTAGGATGTGACAAGAACTTTGCTCACAAGGTAAACATTTCTGATTCATTTCTGATTTCTGACTCAATTAGCAAGTTTCAATAAGCCTCTCAGGAGGTTTAACAGTCCTTTTTGGTCTGTAGTTCTGTCCAGGTGAAGTGGTTTCGTCCTTCATCAGATCAGAGTCAGTGTGGAGCAAAGAACCTCTGAAATGTCAATAGCATCTGGTTCTTTTGATGGCAACTTGTGCTACTGAACATTCACTTGTGGTCTTATGTCAGCTCTGTTTCTCCTCAGAGTTGTTCCCTCCTCTGTCTGAATCATGTATGACCGTGGCATTATTTCTTTCTCCACCCAACCTTGACGTGTCCATGTTCCTGTTGCATGGTTCAGAATCCGAACATGATCTCCTGGCTTGAGTTGTTCCAAGGCTTTTGTTTTCTTGTCATAGTTCTGTTTTCGTTTGATTTTGAGTTGTTGTTTTGCTTTTCTCACATTTTTAACTCCTACAGGTGTTAGCAAATCCTGATGGATGGGCAAGTTGGTGCGTATTCTTCGACCCATCAACATTTGGGCTGGGGATAAGCTATTTTCTAGCGGAGCACTTCTGTAAATCATTAGACTTTTGTGGAAGTCTGTCTTCCCATCATGATTTTTCTTCATGAGAGACTTCACAATTTTTACAGAACTCTCTGCCAACCCATTAGATCTAGGGTAGTTTGGGCTTGATGTGGTATGTTGAAATCAAATGCAAAAGTTTTAAACTCTACACTACAAAATTGTGGCCCATTGTCTTGCAAAAACAGTCTTCAAGAATGCAATGAGAGCTTGGCTAGATGTTATCTGCAGTGTAGTCACTTCAGGGTAATTGGAGAAATAATCTGTAACTACTATGTGATTTTTCCCATTGCAGTCAAACAGATCTACTCCTACCTTTTGATATGGATGGTCTGGCACTAGATGAGGTATGAGTGCCTCAGCTTGCTGCCTAGTGAGGCATATTTCACAAGCTGCTGTGGTCTGGCTGATATCATGATTTATCCTAGGCCAGTACATGACTTCACGTGCCCTACGCTTGCATTTTTCCTCACCTAGATGTCCTTCATGGATTTTCCACAGCATTTCCTTGCGCATTGATTGAGGGATCACAAACTTGTTCCCCTTGAAAACAATGTCATTCACCACTGAAAGCTCATCCTTTGCAGACCAGAAATCATGAATTTGTTGTGGACATTTATTTTTCTTTTCTGGCCAACCATTCAGTATTGTCTCTTTGAGCTGGGTAATTGTTCCGTCCAGCATAGTTGCATTTCGGATTTCCTCTGCTTTTTCAGATGACATGGGAAGAGAAGTCACTATCATGTCAACATAGGCTTTTATATCTGCGGCGTTCTCACAGATGCGGTTTTCCTGTTTATCGACAGCCCTGGACAGAGTATCTGCTGCAAACATGAACTTCCCAGGTGTAGATATCATTTTGACATCATACTTTTGAAGTCTAAGAGCATTCTCTGTATTCTCATGGGACACTCATTTAAGGCTTTTGACATGATGGACACCAGTGGTTTCTGGTCGGTTTCTACTTCAAAGGCCTGTCCATATACGTACTGATGGAACCTGGCCAGAAGTTCTTTCTCTATTTTAGCATAGTTTGTTTCTGCTCTTGACGCATATGCCACTGGCTGCTCCAGAAGTACTGCACCGAGTCCATTTTGTGAGGCATCTGCTGAAACTCGTGTGCTCTTACGTGGATAATAATAGCGAAGCACTGGCTCCTCTGTAATGAAGCATTTTAGGTTTTGAAAACACACTTCCTGTTCATTAGCCCACATCCATTCATTTTTTTCTTCCAGCAGACATCTTAACAGAGCAGAATGTGTGGACAACTGAGGAATGAATTTAGCCAGGTAAGTGACCATTCCTAGGAATCTCCTCACTTCTTCTTTGTTCTGAGGCCTCTCCATGTTAACTATTGCTGAGGTTTTTCTCTGGTCTGGCTTGACTCCCTCCTCAGACAAAACATCTCCAACAAAAGTTCGGCTCTGGACAGCAAACTCACATTTCTCCTTGTTTAATTTAAGATTTGACTGCCTTATGAGCTCCATGACTTGCCTTAATCTTTCATCATGTTCCTGGCGACTGGATCCCCATACAATTATGTTATCCATCATGGTTTCCACTCCAGGCAGGTGTTCAAAAATCATGTGAATTGTTTTGTGATATACCTCAGGCGCTGACAGGATTCCATATGGTAGTCGAAGAAACCGATATCTCCCCTCCGGTGTGTTAAACGTACACAGTTTTGAACTAATCTCATCTAGTTTTAACTGCCAAAAACCAGAAGACGCATCTAGCTTGGTGAACCATTTTGAGATCCCTTGGATCAAGACATATTCTCAAAGAGCCATTTTTCTTCAGAACAATGACTAGTGAACTCATTCAGTCAGTGGGTTCATCAATTTTCTTAATGACATTTAGCTTCTCCATACAAGCTAATTCCTCTTTGAGTTTCTCTCGCAGTGCAAATGGGACTTTTCTGCATGCATGAACCACTGGAGTCACTGTGTCATCTATGCTTATCCTCTGTTCCCCTGGAAGGCATCTGAGTCCCTCAAACAGGTCTGCATACTCCTCAATGTGTAATGTTTCTTTTTCCTCATTCTGTGAGGTCACCACAAATACTCTCCTCAGCAGATCCAGTTTTTCACAAGTGCTCAGTCCCAGAATTGGTTGTACATTCTGTCCAACAATCAGAATCTGTGTCTTTAACAGCTGCCCCTTGTGTTTCAGAGTCATCAGGAAACTTCCTTTCACAGGGACATCCTCACCTGTGTATCCTGACACTTTCACTTTTGTGGAGTGAATTTTGCTTTTAACTTTCAGGGTTTTGTAATCTTCTGCTGACAACAGATTAACTTGAGCACCCGTATCCAACTTGAATGGAATTACAGTTTCATTTATTGTTAGTGGTACAGTCCATTCAGCTTTATCTGTTCTGTCTGTTTGAACAGAGTCCACAAAAAACTGCTCTGGCTGTTCTTCAACTGTATGCACTTGTCTCTTTGTAGCATCAGTTTTGCAACACTTAGCATACTGTTTTTTTCCACAGTTATTGCAGATTTTTCCATAAGCAGGGGTGCGTGTGTCCCACCACATCTTGTACATTTACTCTTTGATGTTTTCAATCTCTGCTCCTTTTGATTGGTTTGTTTGTACTTGTGTGTTTGCTCTCTTTTTGCAGCGTGCACTGCCGCATCATCTCTTTGCATCATCAGAGTTATCTCAGCAGCTCTGCAAATGTTGACTGCTTTCTCCAGTGTCTTTCCCTGAGACCATTATCAGGAATTCCACAGATTATTCTGTCTCTCACCAGCGAATCTCTTAAATTCCCAAACTCACAAGTTTTACTTAGAGTGTGCAATTCAGCAAGGTATTGATCAGAAGTCATTCCTTGTTTCTGATCAGCAGAGAAAAATTTGTATCTCTCAAAAGTGACATTTTTGCTTGGCACAAAGTATTCCTCAAACTTTGCCATGAGAACAGTCAGTGTTAGCTCTTCCTCGTCTATTTGGAAGCTATTATATATATCCAGTACATCTTCTCCTATCACATGGAGTAAGATTGATGCTTTAAGGTTCTCATCATCCCCTCCAGCACCACTAGCCGCCAGATAAATGTTGAATCTTTGCTTGAAACGTTTCCAGTTATCAGCAAGATTACCAACAAGCTACATTGATGATGGTGGATTTAACTTTTCCATGACTGGAAAACACTGTTAAGTTCTCTTGCTGCACTCGTGCACAACACGCAGATGCTTCTGTCTCTCGCACTCGTGTCGTTTCTCGCGCTCCCTTTTTTTTTAGACTTCACTCACCGCGGGATCTTTCTCACTGGCTGTTCATTAAGCACGTCTCCGGTGCACTCCAGTCCCTATTTCTGACACCATGTTATGCTTTGTTTATTAAGGATGCAACAGACCACAAGCTCGCTGGAATGTCTGACTGTTCTTTATTGATCAGTGCACACCACCATGACCTCCGACCTATATTGGTGTTGCCACCTAAATATCCCGTGCAATACAGACAACCGGAACTATCGTCACCAATCATCACATATATCAACACAGTGCCACTCCATGAGTACCGCCATGACCTGACTGCAATTATTACACACAAAGGTTCATTATGATTTAAACGGGTTCCGTATGGTTCTGCTTCTTGTGCATTTCAGAAAATGATGACCATTGTTCTGGACGGAGTTTGAAAGGTTGAAAACTATTTGGATGACAGTATTGTATGGGCACATAACATGCAAGAACATGAATAAGAGAAGTGTTGAAACGCCTCAATGATGCTGGCTTGCAGATTAACCAATCGAAATGTTCTTAGGCCACACAGTAACAGCACGAGGAATTCAACTGGATCAAGGATCTCTCTGAAATACTGGAAGCACCTGCACCGACGGAATCAGTTCAGCTTCGTTCTTTACTTGAGCTACTTTCCTGGTATTGTAAGTTAATTCTGAACTTTGCTTCAGTTGTTACGCCACTACGCATCTCTCTGAAAGCTGAGCATAGATTCTGCTGGTCTGAAGAAGCAGAAAACAGCCTAAAAATAGCTACTTGTACTCAATCCTTCTTTGTACTTTTTGACCCAAAGCTGCCAGTAGTCATATCACCGATGGATCTGAACTTACCATTGCTTTTGCGTCCAGAACATTAACGTTTGCTGAACAGAAGTGGAAATCATCTAGTTCTTCTCCTAGAGGTGCGAGATGTGTTTGTCACTATTGCACATGAAGGGCATCAAGGAATGATGAGAACCAAACAAACTCATCACACAGGTGGCCTAGAATGGATATCTGTGATGAAGAAAAAAAATTGTTTCTTCTCAATTTGCCTTTTCTTGGACAAAACTGCAACATTTACATCTGTTTCCAAACAACTTGTTGCCTTACCTTCGACTTCTTTGGAAAACCTGTTAATCGACATTGTGGAACCTTTAGAAACTGCTTCCTGGGAATGTAGTTATGCTCTGATGCTCACAGACTATTACAGCAAATGGGTTTGAGGTAGCTTTCACCTTGAGTAACATCTGTCTTTAGCAGACATGGAAACCAACAGCTTTTGTGAGTGATAATGGACCTGACGTAGAATGTGGGAAGCAAGGGTCTTTGGACCGGATTGAGGCCAAGACGAGAAGAATTTCAAGCAACGTGTTTATTGTGCCACCAGTTGATGCACGAACAAACCATAACGAAAGCGACAAAATAACTTCAGTATTTACAAATGAACACCCTGAATCTACAAAACAGAAAAGAACAAATGCTCAATGGCAAAAACCTTGCTGCTATACTGGGCACAGCTAAAGCTAACTGAGCAGTTGTTGTAGAAGATGAATTTAGCAGGTGAAACTCAATCAAGGGTCCGGCAAAACAGTCGCGTCGGTGCCTGTGTCGAGCTCGTGAACAAAAACCTTGTGTCGGTGCACGTACGGCTTTGTGAGTCACGTGACCGATACAGGAACTGTTTCCATCGGACAGTGACACACCGAACCGTGTTTATAAGGAAACGCATCTGTCAACAGCTTTTTCTACCAAAAAGCATCTCTGATCTTTCGTGGTTCAGTGTGAAATTGATTCATTTAAAAATTATGGAGCAGGGGGCGCTGTCGAGCTCACTATAGAGTAAGACGTGTTGTCAGGAAGCTCCGATAGATATTTATAATTTATTCAGTTTATCTTGAAATTTCATTTTTTTTTTAATGAAAATATAGTTGCTGTGATTCGGGGGGTAAGCACAGGGGGTAGCTATTCTGGTCCATAAAAATGTTCAGTTCTCACCTACTCACACAATTCCTGACAAAAAATGGAAGGTACGGTATATCATAGTTGTAGGAGCGCTTGTAGAAACAAAGGTTTTATTAGTAAACATCTATGCACCAAATTTTGACGACCCAGAGTTTGAAAATAAACTATTAAGTAACCTTCCCTTTCTTAACACCCATTTACTAATTTTGGGGGGGTGCCTTGAATTGTGTTTTAAATCCCATATTAGACAGGTCTAGTTCCCGTGCAGTAACACAGTCTGGAATGTCTAAAGCATTCTCATATTTCATGCAGCAAACTGGTCTCATAGATCCATGGAGGCTCCGCGACCCTGAGGTTAAAAAATTCTCTTTTTTCTCTCCAGTGCATCACTCCTACTCCCGGATCGACTATTTTTTTACTGACAATCATCTTAATCTTTCAGTTGAATCCACGGACTATTTAAGTATTGTCTTATCGGATCACGTTCCACTAATGCTGGATATTAATCTCTCACTAAACAATTCCACAAAATCCTCATTGAGGTTCAACTCACATCTCCTCGCAGATAAAGAATTCTCCACCTTTATTTCAAAGGCTATTGATGAATTTTTGCTATTTAATCAGCAGGAAAATACCTCTCATTCACTTTTATGGGAAACTCTTAAAGCTCATCTTAGAGAGCAAATCATATCATATTCCACCTTCACAAATCTGAAACACAGAACCAAACTTAAAGAAATTCCTTCAGCTATTACCCAGCTGGATCAGAACTATGCATCTCACCCATCCCCCGATCTACTTAAACAACGTGCAGATCTTCAAGTGGAGTTTGACCTCCTCTCATCTAAAGAAACAGAACACATGCTGCTTCAAACTCTGGGATCATACTATGAACACGGAGATAAACCGAGCTAGCTATTAGCACATCAGTTGAAACGGCAGGCAGCATCGCGGCTAATTCCGCAAATCAAGGATGAACCTAATCTCACTCTCACAGACCCCGTTAAGATTAATGCTGTGTTCAAATCATTCTATGCCTCCCTTTATAAATCAGAATATATTTCAGACAGTAATAAACTAGATGAATATCTTAATAGCATTAATTTTCCCACAATAACTGCAAAATTGTTTAAGGGTCTGGACTCTGCTCTTGAGGAAGTTAGGATTGCAATACAGACAATGCAATCTAATAAAACCCCTGGTCCAGATGGGTTTCCATTCGAGTTCCTTAAAAAATGTAAAGACAAACTAGCACCCTTGCTTCTAGAGGTTTTTGGAGAGTCACTGGACCAGGGCTTATTACCACCAACATTTAATCAAGCAACAATATCCCTTCTTTTGAAGAAAGACAAAGACCCCCCCCCCACTGTGGTTCTTACAGACCACTTTCACTTCTCAATGCTGGTGTAAAACTCCTGGCAAAAATAATCTCACTCCGCTTGGAGAACATCTTGCCATAAATCATTTCTGAGGAACAGACGGGTTTTATAAAGGGCCGGCACTCATTTTTCAACACTCGACTACTTTTCAGTATAATCCACTCCAAGCAAACATCCACTGATCCTGAGGTAGTAGTCATTAGATGCAGAAAAGCATTTGATAGAGTTGAGTGGGAGAAACTATTTGCTGTTTTAAAGAAATTTGGGTTTGGTTATAAGTTAATCTCATGGTTCCAACTTTTGTATAAATCCAAATAAAGTTAGATCTGGTTACTTTCCCTTGGGCCGTGGCACCAGACAGGGGTGCCCTGTGTCTCCTCAGCTCTTTGCCCTTGCCATAGAACCCCTCTCCATAAAGCTCAGATCATCAACTGCCTTTAAGAGTATATTCCACAAAGAGATAAAATCTCTCTATACGCTGATGATCTGTTATTACATGAGACCGACCCATCAACCTCTATTCCTGATATTCCGGCTCTATCTTAAATGAATTTGGTACATTCTCAGGATATAAATGGAATTTTCATAAGAGCGAGTGTTTTCCAGTTAATAGAATGGCATTACAATTACAGCATCTAAACTTACCTTTCAAATTCAGCTATTCTGGTTTCAAACATCCTGGAATTGCAGTAACTCCATCACTACCAAAGCTCTTAGATGCAAACTTCTCCTCATTTATATCCAACATGAAACTGGACCTCCAAAGATGGAGCGCTCTACCTCTGTCTCTAATGGGAAGAACCAATGTCGTTAAAATGAATATTCTGCCCAAATTTTTATATCTCTTTCAACCACTTCCGCTGTTTTTACCAAAATATTTTTTTGACTCCTTAGATAAAACTATTGGTTCCTTTTTGTGAAGTGGAAAACCAGCTAGAATCCATAAAACTCTTCTGCAAAGATGTAATCTTGGGGGTGGATTGTCACTCCCAAACTTTCAAATGTATTACTGAGCCGATCACATTGAAAAATGACATTTTTGGAAAGGTAGAGAAACTGTCATGTGACACGGCGTCTCTCCATCCATTAATCTGTTCCTCACTTCCGAATAAATCTTCACAGTCCACAGACAATCCAATTGCTCTAAACACAATTAAAATTTGGTTTCAGTTTAGGCAGCACTTCAAATTTAAATCCTTGTCAGCACTAGCCCCCTGGATAAAAATCATTTGTTCTCTCCGTCTCTTTTAGACTCAGGGTTCTATCTCTGGCATAGCAAAGGTATCAAAACACTTTATGAAAGGGGCACCTTTAAAAGTTTCTCCAGCTTATCACAAGAATATGGATTACCTCCGGCTCACTTCTTCAGATATCTCAAAGTCCGCAGCTTTACAACGAAATGTTTTCCCAATTTTCCTTCAACACCCTCCAAGAAACCTTGAGAACACTTGTTCATATTCAATCCTTTTATACGGCTACAAAGTCTCCCTTAATTACTGTAAATTAGATAGGATCAAAAGTGCCTCGGAGCAGGAACTGGGATTACAACTCAGTGGAGTGGGATTTAGACAGAATTCCGACTACATCTTGTGCCCGCCTCTCACTCATTCAACTAAAAGTTGTGTACAGGATACACTTTTCCAAATTAAAGCGGGGAAAATTCTACCAGGAAGTCGAGGACCGGTGCGATCGGTGTAATGCCTCTCTCTGCCGTCTAAGCCACGTGTTTTTTCTTCGTCCCAATCTTAAATCATTCTGGACTGCATTTTTCCACACTCTATCTTCCATACTTGACATACAGCTGACACCATGTCCATTAATAGCAATATTTGGCATCCCAAGTGAATCTTTGTCCCTGAGCTCTGGTCAAAGGGATGTTCTGGCCTTTTCATTCCTATTGGCCAGGATCTGCATACTCCTGTATTTGAAGAAAGTTCAATGCCCCTCCATCTCACAGTGGCTTAAAGATCTGATGCTTCACCTCAAGTTGGAGAAAATCAAATTCACGCTTAGGGGGTCCACTGAAAAATTCTTTACTAGATGTCAACCAACTATCTCTTACTTCAAGGGACTGCAGGTGTTACCGGACTAAATTGCGCCAAGAAGTATATAGTATTCTGACCATACCACGATGCGGAATGATGCCGTCTGGGGAGTCGAGGGGTTATTGTCTTTGTTTTTTTGTTATTTTTATATTTATCTTGGTTTTATTTCAGGTTTTAGTTATTGATTCCACCTTCAGATTTCTCTGTATTTCCTTCAACATGGGTTGAGACCATCAGAAAATGTAAACTGCTGTTTGTGAATGTATGTTATCTTTGATATTTTCAATAAAAAAAATTATGGAGCAGCTTCAAGCGAAAAGAAAAGTCTCCGCCGTGTGGGATCATTTTAATCTCCTATCGGAAACTAAGGTATTCGTCATCTGTGCCATGTGAATGCGTTTCTTCGACAGCTGGAGAAGTTGTGTCAAAGAAGACTCAATTTCAAAATATTGGAAAAACTTATTTTTTTAACAAAAAGTTGAAGGAAACAAGTTCAGTAAAACAATCTAAACCAGTCCACACGCCTCATCACATGTTCACTTAGATCTTCACATTATTTACTGATTGTATGTAAGACATTTAAAATCTTGATGAAGATATGAAATCATACAATGAAAGATATTATTGTATATACTAGGCCTGTAGGGATTTTTAAAGTCCAGCAGGTGTCAGTATTCAGCAACACAGTATCAATAGAGTTTACCAATGTGTCGAAACGTGTCACGATGCCTCATCTACCCATCACTACCTCAAACAAAGCCCTTGTCAGAGCTGCTGCTCTCCTTGGCAGCAATAGATTCACCACCAGAGCCCAGCATGAGCTCACATGTGTCCTCCAGCCTCCCTCCTGGTCGAATAAACATGCTCTGTTTTAAAGGAGAGCACAAGGAACCAACAGGTAAATAAAACTAAAGCAATCAACTCAAATAAAGTAAATAAATATTCAAATTACTTTTATACCAAATCATCACAAATATATCAAACCAACTCTTTACACAATATACAAGTTGAAAGCATTCTATTTATTCTCTGTGGCTCCAGGGCCGGGTGCTTTACCCAGCATACTCCCACCAGAGCCCAGTAGAGATGTCTATTGGTGAACGAACTATGGGACCAAGTGCAGCCCTGCACCCTTTTATATTTAGTATGTGCTTAGTAGTAAGGTTTCGTGCTTTTTTTTAAAAATCCCCGTCTGGCGGTTTGACACGGGTGTATGAAGGTTTTAAATGTTAATTCTCCGTTCTCTTGCTTTATTTATTTACTGTTTTCCCTGTTTATGGTCGGGTACGTTCTTTGTCCCCAGGGGGAGCTGGTGTGTGGAGGTGTGGGAGGACCTGGCCTGGCACAAGGTTCTTTTTGCTGTGATGGTTTTGCACTGGTTCATATTGGAGTGAATGAGTGGATTTGAGTGTGCTCTACAGGGATCGGCTTCTCCTCCCTCCTCAGCAGCTGCTGACTGTGATTTGGTTCATGTGAATGAATGATGGAAGGAGGTTTGTGCTTCTTAAACAAATGTATATTAGATTTAAATAAAGCAAATGTGACTCGGAACTGTCTCAAGCCCTCGTCATTTCACGAACCTGTGTGATTATCCCTGTGTTCACCCTAACTCTCTGGATTGGGCCCCAGAGTGGCGTCTGCATTGTTTTCTCTCAGTTCCTGACTCTCTGTGAACCTCGTGTTCTCCATGCCTCCTACTGCCACACATGGAAGACCTAGGAGTAATCTCCAAAGTAGAGCAACCTGCAGACCAGTGTGCTGGAATGGTCCCAGAACCAAAAGTAAACACTACAGAGGTCTGTATTTGTGATGGTTTGACTAAATTGAACCAGTGACTGAAAAGAGAGAAACACTTGCTTCCATCAGTGGAACACACCCTGGAACAGCTGGAAGGAGAAAAGGTTTTTCAAACTGGATTTATTCCTCTGTCAGAAGAATCCAGATTACTAACCACATTCATCATTCATCACGGAGGTTTTGCTTTAACAGACTCTGTTTTGGCTTATCTTCTGCTCCAGAGCATTTCCAGAAAAGAAAGTCCTGCATCTCGGATTGTTTGGAGAGAGTAGAGTGGATGATGTGTTGGTGTATGAGGACACACAGCCTCAACATGAGGATCGGCTGCTTAAAGTGTTGAGGAGACTTGAGCAGCCTGCAGTCTCTCTAAAAGGAGAAAATGAGGGATTTCAGAAACATCTGTGAAATTCCTTCGACAGATTTTGGATTTTGAAGGAGTCAGAGCAGATCTGGAGAAGCTAAAGGCAGTCACTGACATGGAGGAACCAAAAGATGTGAGTGGAGTTAGAAGAATCCTGGGAATGGTAAATTATTTAGGGAAATATTTACTGAATTTAGCCGAGAAAACTCAAGAGAACTGCTGCAAACCCAAAATGTGTGGTTGTGGGGAGAAGAGCGACAGAAACTTTTGAGAGGATTAAAGCAGATCTAAGCGTTCCACCTGTGTCGGGACTATAATGCAGGAACAGAAACAGTCGTGTCAGCTGATTCTTCATCTTCGACTTGCTTGAACATGATCAGTCATGTGACACCAGTAGCATATGCTTCCAGAGCTCTCACAGAAACAGAGCGGAGATCTCCCGGATAGAGAAAGAAGCCTTGGGAATAATGTGGGCATGTGAAGGATTTCCAGATTCTTGATCAGAATAGACTTTCATATTGAAACGGATCATAAAGCATTTGTTCTGTTATTAAACACAAAAAATCTGAATGAGCCTCGGATTCAGAGACTGAAAATAAGATGAATGAGATACACACACAACTCACACGCTGCAGGGAAACACATGGGGACAGCGGATGTGTTGTCGAGAGCACAGCAGAAACAACTAAATGATGCAGAGCTGGAGACAGAAATCCATCTGAATGTGAACATGTGACGTCAAGCATGCCAGCAACGGAGAAAAGATTGCTAGAAATACAGAAATGCAAGAGAAAGAGACATTGAGGAATATAAAAATACTGTAGTGAAGGGTGGCCAGACAAATTCAGCTCCGATTCCAGCTGTGTGTTCCATTCCAACTGATTGACCTTGGGAAAAGGTTGGCGCTGACTTCAGTGGAATAGTCACCAGTATCTACTGGGAGCAGATTATTTTTCTTGCTGCATTGAAATGGCAAAACTTTCAGGAACAACTTCAGCTGCTGTGATTTGATCTTTTGACACAAAGGAGAAGATGCTGATAATCCAAGATCATACCTGCTGGAAACACCTCCTGGAGAACTTCTGCGGAACCGTGAACATAGTGTCAGTACACCGCTGGCTCCAGGGGAATCTGTAGATGCTCCAAAACAACAACAAGCATGGACGTGTTTGAAGAACAGAATCAAGCAGAACAAAATCCTGCATTAGTGTCCACTCCAGTACCAGAGAGAAGATACCAGCCAGAGAGAAACCACCGGAGTTTTAAAAGACTTTGATGCTAGATGAAAGATAAAAGTGATTGTCTGACTCAAAAGAATTCTTGCTCAGCTGAAAGTCATTTTGTGTTTGAAACTATGTGAAACTGTAAAAGAATTTGGTGATTTTATAGATGTAAAGATATTATGTAACTTAGGTGTGAGTTATAGTTTAGTATGTTTAGATTACTTTTTATATAAAGAGATAGAGGAAAATTTAATTTAGAGAATTATTCTGTAACTGTTCTGTTTTATACAAAAGAATAGTTTACTACAGTGTTTCTTAACCATGGGGCCGCGGCCCAATCTCGGTCCGCGAGCGCCAACTAGTGGGCCGTGAAAAAAAATCTGTTCTGAACCTGTGGGCCGCGGGACCTGTATGGCCCTTCCTAGCACTTGGTAGCAGTGAGGCGTCAGTCAGGCGTTGTGTTATGCGCCAATTATAAGGATTCTGTTCTTTGAGTCTCGTTCAGTAAATTGAACGGATCTTTTTTTGAGTCATTTCGTTCATTTTACTAAAATATCATTAAATGTTGTGTGTTACTTCCACATCTACTAGCGTTTTATACACAAACGCGAATCACACTACAAATAAGACAAAACTATAATGCTAAATTTAAAATAAATATAAATATATTACTAAAGCCTACCTGGGTCTTTTAGTCTGGTTTACCCAAACTCTGATCTGTCTTCTTTAGGTTTAAATCTCTTTTGTTCGACACAAAATTACTTCTCTCTGATGTTAACGTGTGCAGTCCGTGCACTGAGTCCGGACTGGCTTCTTTAGCACTTTTGTCACGTGACCGATATAGTGCCGGGATCCGAAAAGATTCGTTCTTTTAGCGAGTCCGGGTCCTTTGGTCTTTTGTCTTTCCGGCTCATGCTGCATTGGTTAACATTACGCAGTGGCCATGAGCCGGAACCTGAAAAGATTCGTTCTTTTAGCGAGTCCTCCGGGTCCTTTCGGTCTTTTCTCTTTCCGGCTCATAATTTGCTAGATGTCCAATAATTTGTTTGTTACATTGTGATTTTAGTGTTGATATGTTAATGTTATTTAGTATCTTTTGATTCTAATTTATTTTTTATTTATCATTATTATTATATAGCTCTTTTGGCACAAACGTGTTATTTATTTTAAAACTTACTTATTTGTATAACTTTACAGCTTGTTTTGCACTTTAAATGTCTTCTGTTATATAAGTATATTTTGATTTATCTAAGGTTGTATTTAAAAAAAATAAACAATCCAAGAGTGTGTATAAAGTATTTATAATTTCTGAAACATCAAATGCTACAAACAATACATTGACGATCTTTACACTGATTGACTTATTATATATCAACTTAATAAATTCAACAATCAAATGCATAAAAGTTATTTAGTTATTACATATCATTGGCAAGTTATTTTTCAATTCCATGACAACTTGAAGGGAATTTATTATAAACTAAAAATAAAGTGACTCAAAAATGCTTCATGAATCTTAGGCTATGTAAGGTGTTGTATAATGAAGATTAAAATACACTTAAAACACAACAAACACAAAAACCTTGTCTCTGAAAATGATTTTATGAATAAATTAAGTCTTTATTAACACATTATGTGTTGAGCATCAAAAACTGTTAATAGCAGTAGTAGTAATAAATATAAAAATAATAGTAATCGTTCACCAATCGGGAAGAGAAAAGACCAAAAGACCCTGTAGTTTTGTTATGAAGGGAGTTCCGGACAAACGTGTATCAACATGACTTTATTCCGTGATCGTCAACTTACATGTTGAGACTTGCCATAATGAAAACACACCCCCAATGCAATACTGTATTCAACCACTAGGATGCTGTATAACAGGAACTACAAACCATATATAGGCAATAACTTATACTTATAACTTTACTTTTTCCTAGTATTTTTTTCTTTCTTGAAAGTCAAATTACTATAAGCAAATAAACAATGTTCAAATTACTTCAACTTCAAATATAATTAAGTGACTGAAAAATGAATGTACTTTACTTATTTAATGAACCAGATTTAAGAAAAGTACTTTGGATTCGGCTTTGAAACTCGTCCGTATCTAGTGCGATATGGTGTATTTTCAGAAGATTGTTCAACTGGAATGTCTTCTCTGGGTTGCACAACTTCTTTAACTAACTCGGTAGAAACTGGTACCAACTTGGGTTGTGACAACAAGTCCTTCAAATGTACTTGCGTGTCTGTTACTTGTGAGAGTGGTTCATTCACTGGAAGCAGATGATGTCGATTCCTCCTGTACTCCTTATCACCTGATTCTACAACATAGGATCGTGGATGACTGTAGGTGTTCTTGACAACTCCCATTTTGTCAAATCCTTTTGTTGTCTGCATGCGCACCACCTGAGATTCATGCAGTGGTTTTGTCCATTTGTCAAAGAATGTTTTCTGTGTCTTCCTCTTTTTGTATAGTTGTGCTTTGATTCTTCTTGTGTCCTTTGACCTTGGTTTCAGCATATGCTTGCTGATGGGCATACTGATCCACGTTACTCTGGACATTAGTCTCTGTGCAGGAGAACCAAGTATCTTATCTCTAGGAATGTTGCGAATGTTCAGCAGATTCTGAAATAAGTCTGTCCCATCTCTTTTCGTTGTTTCAAGAAGACGTTTTGCACTACGAACTGCTCTTTCTGCTGAGCCATTTGCCTGTGGATACTCTGGACTGCTGGTAATATGTTGAATATCCCATGACTTAGTGAAATCTCTGAACATCTGGCTTGAGAATTGAGTACCATTGTCTGTGATCAATTTCTTTGGACTGCCATGAACTGAAAAATGTCTCTTCAGCTTGTTTATCACGTTCTGTGATGAGATGTTTCATAGTTTGTTTATTTCAAACCAACCTGAATATGAATCCACCAATACAATGAACTGCTGGTTGTTCCAATCAAATATGTCAGCAGCTACTGTGGTCCATGGAAGTTCTGGGATTTCATGCAGAAGTAATGGCTCTTTTTGTTGGTGTGGCATTGGAGCATTACATACACTGCAGGACCTTACAAAGTTCATGGTCACCCAGAAAACAATGTCACGAGCTCTGCGTTTAGTTGCTTCAGCACCTGCGTGACCTTTGTGCAGAATCTGGAGATACTCGTTTTGTAAGCTGCTTGAAATCACAACTCTGTTTCCCTTTGTAATTAGTCCATCTTCAATCAAAAGCTCTTCCTTGAATGGAAAATAGGGTTTCAGTTCTACTGGCACACATTGAATTTTCTTTGGCCAGCCGTGTTTGATGATATTACTCAAACTCTCTAAAGAACTGTCTCTTTGAGAATGTTCTCTGAGCTCTTGTAACCGATTTACTGAAATCATTTGAATGGACATGACCTCAAACTCTTCCTCAGTTTGAGCTCTTCCGTCACTTTCCTTGGTTCACGGGACAGCGTGTCCGCTAGATGGAGTTGCTTTCCTCTTTTGTAAGTTAGAGTCAGATTGAACTTGTGTAGTTTCAATATCATTCTCTGAAGACGTGCTGGAGCTGTATGAAGAGGTCTGTTTAAGACTGTAACCAGCGGTTGATGGTCTGTCTCCACCAATACTGGTTTTCCATAGATGTAGTCATAGAACTTCTGACATGCAAAAACTACAGCTAAAAGCTCTTTTTCTATCTGTGCGTACTTCACTTCGGCTTCAGTAAGTGTACGTGAAGCATAGCCAATTGGCTGGTCATCCTGTAGACATGCTGCGCCTAGTCCATACTGGGAGGCGTCGCATGTGATGGTGACTGGTTTGTGCACATCAAAATATCTCAACACAGGTGGGAATGTGATGCACTTCTTTAGCATGTCGAATGAATTTTGTTGTTCCTGAGTCCAACACCAAGCCACATCCCTGTGTAGCAGCTGTCGCAATGGAGCGGATACTTCACTGAAATTTGGAATGAATTTGCCTAGATAATTAGCCATGCCTAAGAAACGTTGCAATGCTACTCTGTCATCTGGTGGTTGCATGTCTGTTATGGCTTGTATTTTTTTAGGATCTGGTTTCAATCCATTATCTGTGAACAGATGACCCACATAGCTGACTTCCTTTAGCCCACATTTGCACTTATGAGGATTAAGTTTCAGATTCACCTGTCTAGCTCTGTCTAGAACCTTCTTTAAGTTCTCATCATGTTCCTTTTCTCCCTTTCCTCCAACTATGATGTCATCAACAATTATAGCACATGGCAATCCTGCAAAAATCTGTTCCATTGCACGTTGGAACACTTCTGATGCTGAATTAATACCAAAAGGCATTCGCAAAAATCGGTATCTTCCAAAAGGTGTTCAAATGTGGTGAGCAGGGAAGATTTTTCATCTAATTTGATTTGCCAGAATGAACTTTTTGCATCCAACACTGAGAATATATTGGAATTAGCCACTTGTGAAGCTACCTCTTCCAGAGGTGGAAAGTAACGAATTACATTTACTCGCGTTACTGTAATTGAGTAGGTTTTTTGTTTATTTCTACTTTTTAGAGTAACTTTTAAATTTTGTAATTTTACTTTTACTTAAGTACGTTTTGATGTAAGTATTGTACTTAACTACATTTTAAATCCTATCAGTTACTGAGTAAAAATAAAAAAATAAGTAAAATGTAAAATAATAATAATTGTGCGTGGAGGGAAGGAGGGGAGCGCGCGCCGAAAGCTACAGTTTGATTCGCGGGAGAACAAACGCAGTGCGCTGACTCAAGACAGATGTAAACCCAGATGAAAGTGAAATTCTGCTGAATTTAAATTCTTCAGAAACAAACCCATGGCCATATTTACAAGATCACTTTGAATTTAAGAGCAAGAAAGGCAACAGCTTTATTATGCGGTGTAAACTTTGTTTGATCAAGACGACTGAATTGGCGGTTTACAAAAGCTCAACATTAAACCTGCGCGAGCATGTTGAGGTAAGTTAAACACTTCTTTTTTTACATAATTATTGTTCTGTTGCATCAGCGCGTGACATTGCTAATGTTGGTTAGCACTAGGGTTAGAAATTAACAGGAACTTAGAACAAAATTGTCAATGCACAATTACCGTTAAGCTATTACCAGTGTCACGATTTACTGAAGTCTATGAAAAGAGTTAGAATTGATCTGCAGCAGATGTCAAATTAGAATGATTGTGCATCACTGTATAACCAATCAAACACTTTTGTTGAGATGCGGTGTCCAATCGAAGCGTTTTGATTCGTCACTGAGTTCAACGCGTGAACTGACTCTGCATTTGCGATTTCTCTCATTATCGTAAGTTAAATGACAAATTGTAATAGATTTTTTTTGGCTGTGAAAGTGGATAACCTGCAGTAGACTCAAGTCGTGGACTGCTACAGAAATAAACAATGTTTTTATTTAATGATTAGTAAAGGCCATTAAACAACATTTTTTTTTTATTATTAGTAGACAGAATGGTCTGTTATCTGACAATGGCACAGTTTTTTTTTTCATAAATGCTTGAATGTCTCTGACCCATTTCGACTTACTGTTTCAGTGTTTAACAAAAGGATGCTCTGCTGAGTCACAGTTTATGCCATATTCAGTGATTGTGATGTTTTATGGGTTCATTTACATTAAAATGACATCACTAAATGTTTTATATGGTTATTTTATTTATTTTTATTGTATTTTATTTATTTGTTTTTATTGCACTTTAATTTGTAAAGTTGTTTCCTTAATTAAGAACTACCAGCTTAAATTTATATCCCCATCTACACTAGAATCACCCACCCACCACTGTTGTTCAAAAATAAAAAAAATACTCAGTAAATTTTACTCAGAGTAAAATTTTAGAAGAGTTACTTTTTACTTTTACTTGAGTAGATTTTTTGGTCAGTACTTTTACTTGTACTTGAGTAAAATTTTATTGAAGTAACAGTACTTTTACTTGAGTAGCATATTTTATTACTCTTTCCACCTCTGACCTCTTCCACAGTTCTCATAGGATGGTGAGGACGCCTAAGTGCTTCATTCAGATCTCTTGGATCAATACAAAGACGAATCTGGTCACTGTCTTTCTTGTGCGTGGCCACCATCGATGAGACCCACTCCGTAGGTTCTGATATAGGTGCTATAACTCCCAGTGAGGTCATTTTCTTCAGCTCTAATTCAACTTTCTCCTTCATTGCAACTGGTATTCGTCGAGGAGGTCTAATTACTGGAGTGATCTCTGGATTTATTTTCATGGAGTAAGTCACAGGTAAGGTGCCTAGATCCTTATCAAACAGGTCAGCATACTTTGTGTATATTTCCTGTGCCATATTCTCATTTTTGTTCTCCTCTATTCCATGCACTTCTTCTCTGAGAGAGATTACCGTATTTTTCGGCTCATAAGACGCACCGGCACATAAGACGCACCCAATTTTAAAAGAGGAAGATCTAGAAAAAAAAGATTCTGAACCAAATACTTTTGTAAAATATTTTATATCGACTGTGTAAAAGTTAACAGCCAAACATGTAACATGAACAGATAGTAAACAGTTAAAGTAACAAAAAAAAGGCTGTAATGTTTTACTTTGCCCCCACTCATCATTCTAAAGTCCACCATTCGTTATCACCATCACTGTTCCAGTGCAACATTGCCCCCACATTAGTAATACCGTAATAGCCAGTAACATTGTCACTACAATACTAATAATAGCTAGTAACATTGTCACTACATTACTAATAATAGCTAGTAACATTGTCACTACATTACTAATAATAGCTAGTAACATTGTCACTACATTATTAATAATAATAGCTAGTAACATTGTCACTACATTACTAATAATAGCTAGTAACATTTTCACTACATTACTAATAATAGCTAGTAACATTGTCACTACATTACTAATAATAGCCAGTAACATTGTCACTACATTACTAATAATAGCCAGTAACATTGTCACTACATTACTAATAATAGCCAGTAACATTGCCCCCCACATTAGTAATAATAGCTAGTAACATTGTCACTACATTACTAATAATAGCTAGTAACATTGTCACTACATTACTAATATTAGCTAGTAACATTGTCACTACATTACTAATAATAGCCAGTAACATTGTCACTACATTACCAATAATAGCTAGTAACATTGTCACTACATTACTAATAATAGCTAGTAACATTGTCACTACATTACTAATAATAGCTAGTAACATTGTCACTACATTACTATTATTAGCCAGTAACATTGTCACTACATTACTAATAATAGCCAGTAACATTGTCACTACATTACTAATAACAGCCAGTAACATTGTCACCACATTACTAATAATAGCCAGTAACATAGTCACCACATTACTAATAATAGCCAGTAACATTGTCACCACATTACTAATAATAGCCAGTAACATTGCCTCCACATTACTAATAATAGCCAGTAACATTGTCACTACATTACTAACAATAGCTAGTAACATTGTCACTACATTACTAATAATAGGTAGTAACATTGTCACTACATTACTAATAATAGCCAGTAACATTGTCACTACATTACTAATAATAGCCAGTAACATTGTCACTACATTACTATTAATAGCCAGTAACATTGTCACTACATTACTAATAATAGCCAGCCAGTAACATTGTCACTACATTACTAATAATAGCCAGTAACATTGTCACTACATTACTAATAATAGCCAGTAACATTGTCACTACATTACTAATAAGAGCCAGGAACAGTGTCACTACATTACTAATAATAGCCAGTAACATTGTCACTACATTACTAATAATAGCTAGTAACATTGTCACTACATTACTAATAATAGCCAGTAACATTGTCACTACATTACTAATAATAGCCAGTAACATTGCCCCCACATTACTAATAATAGCCAGTAACATTGTCACTACATTACTAATAATAGCCAGTAACATTGTCACTACATTACTAATAATAGCTAGTAACATTGTCACCACATTACTAATAATAGCTAGTAAGATTGCCCCCACATTACTAATAATAGCCAGTAACATTGTCACTACATTACTAATAATAGCTAGTAACATTGTCACTACATTACTAATAATAGCCAGTAACATTGTCACTACACTACTAATAATAGCTAGTAACATTGTCACTACATTACTAATAATAGCCAGTAAGATTGCCCCCACATTAGTAATAATACAGTGGTTCTCAAACTTTTTTAGTCGAGCCCCCCTTTAAACCTTTAAAAGAATCTGGGCACCCCTAGATGTAAAATAATAATTATTTAATAATTAATTAATAATTATTTTAATGTAAAATAAATGTAACTAATCCTTAATGTTAAATAACTCATTATTTATAGCTTATTCAAGTGACAATTCGGTTGCATGGTGTTAAGATATGATCCTTATGCGCTCTTACCTGGTTAGCAACACTACCCAATTGCAGAGCACGTTACTTACGTTTGTTATCTCGTATGTACATGTGTGAGATGTACCGTTGAGAGATGATTTGAGTTTGAGTTTATTAAAGAAGAGTTTCAGTCATTGAGAGCGTTTTGTTTTCCTCACGCGAGCAAGAGAGAGAGAGAGAGAGAGAGCTCATCTGTGCACCTGACGCCAACACATGGAAACAATTGTATGTTTGTTGTTCTAATATAAATCCTTTTGATTTTTGTCAGCTTATGAAAACCCACATAACTCCATTAATAAAGGATCAAACTGTCCAAGTTTGTGAAACTGTCCAAGTGAATGTTTAGCGGAAAAAAACCCTCACAGACTGAAGACGATGCAGATCGATCATCATCTTATCGTCAGGCTCAAGAAACATCGCAGATAAACTATTAGCTCCGCCCATTTCACATCTTAAAATGTATTTTAGCGTGAGAAATCGGGTTTGTAGCGTGAGAGATCACTCAAATGCGAGAGTCTTACGTTCAATGTCTGAGAAACGGCAGCTCTGTAGCTCGTGAGTATGGATGCGGAAGCACCGCTGCGGCTACCGTAGCCAAGGCATTATGGGAAATGTAGTTTTTTTTCTCGTTTTCGTTACGACCGCGCTATGGCAGAGATGGGCGATGACGTCAGCGCGCAGCGCTTGGTGTACAAATATGGCCGCGGCTTCGGCCTAGCTCCGGAGCTCTTACGCCTCTCATACGGCCGTGACCGGACTTCGCGGCGCTCTGCATTCGGTCTATAAGACGCACCAACTTTTCCCCCTCAGTTTTGAGGAAGAAAAAGTGCGTCTTATGAGCCGAAAAATACGGTAAGTCCATTTTCAGACAGTCTGGCAAACCCAGCAATGACTTCAGCAGATGTGCCTCTCTTTTTCTAGTCATGCATTGCAGTGTTACTACACCTTCCGTCTGAATCACTGTGCCTCCATAAGCCACTAGTGTTGCTCTGGTTTTTGGTTGAATTTTCTCATCCTGCTTTATTGCATGATATGTTTCAGTAGAAATAACATTGCATTTTGCTCCTGTATCTATTTTGACTTCCAGGGGCTTGCAATTTACTGTTAAGGTGCAATGGATTTCTTGCTTTCTCTTTATTTCCTGATCAACTGCATTCATTTCACTGGCTTCCAGACCATCAATGTGAAATGACTCTTCACTGCTGTCTGTATTAGCTTCAGGGATCTGGTTAATGGATTTGGGGTTTTCTCTTAGCGTATATCTGCACTGGGCCTTAAAATGATTAAATTTTTTACACCGATGACACTGTTGCCCAAAAGCTTTGCATTGATCACGCTTCGCTGGATGGTTTCCCCCACAACTTTTACAGCTAATAATATTCTTCACGCCACCCAGGTGTTTTTGTTTGTTTCCCTCAGGCTTCTTTTTTCGTGAATTGAACTGCAGGGCCTCCACACACGTCTGTCTGTCCGCTCGCTGCTCCACTGCGCGGTGCGGCTAGTAACCTTGTGTGTTGTTCAGTCATTTGGTTAATTAGCTTTTACAAGAGTAAGATCACTTTCTCTTAATAGGATTCTCCTTACACTGTCGTTACAATGCCACATACAAGCCTGTCTCTGATTAGTTCGTCCGTGAGCATACCAAAGTTACACGTTTTCGCTTTATTTCTCAGAGTACTCACATATGCTTCGATTGTTTCACCCTCATTTTGATTTCTGGTGTTGAATGAATGTCTTTCCATTGTCACGTTTGTCTCCGGATTGCAGATTTCTTTAAACTTTTGCTTAAGACACTCCGGATTCTCTCTGGACTCCGCTGTTCTGACAACATCTCCGTTTTCAGCCAACACTGCTGGAGCATGCTGTATAACAGGAACTACAAACCATATATAGGCAATAACTTATACTTATAACTTTACTAATCTACATCCATTAAACAAAATTAAGCAAAGAAACTTATTTACCACGACTCTCCAGAAATGGCAGCACCAAAGAAACGAAAGATAGCAAGTGAGTGTTGAAGATTTCAAACACGGTGGGAAAATGAATATTTGAAGAGACCTATTTGATGATTTTCAACATGTTTTTAATGTTACTCCAAGTAGACAACTCTTACCAAAGCAAATTCTGTCTTCGACACATCTTTCACAGTTTCAGTGAATATCAGAAAATACCAGCGGTTGTAAAGGATGCATGTTTGTCACACAAAATGTTTCTGATCATCGAACACATTTTATTTTAGTCAAAGATAACACAAGTAAACACAAAATGCTATTTTTAAATGAATGTTTTTTTATTATTTAGGGAGAAAATAAATCCAAACCCACATAGACCTGAGTGAAAAAGTAATTGCCCCTGCACCTAATAACTGGTTGGGCCACCCTTAGCAGCCATAACTGCAATCAAACGTTTGCCATAACTTGCCAACAAGTCTTTTCCCGCGCTCTGGAGGAGTTTTGGCCCACTCCTCTTTCAGAATTGTTGTAATTCAGCTTTATTTGAGGGTTTTCTAGCACAAACCGTCTTCTTAAGATCATGCCACAGCATCTCAATGGGATTCAGGTCAGGACTTTGACTAGGCCACTCCAAAGTCTTCAATTTTTTTCAGCCATTCAGAGGTGGATTTGCTGGTGTGTTTTGGGTCATTGTCCTGCTGCAGCACCCAAGATCGCTTTAGCTTGAGTTGATGAACAGATGGTCGGACATTCTCCTTCAGGATTTTTTGGTAGATTCATGCTTCCATCTATCACAGCAATCCTTCCAGGTCCTGAAGCAGCAAAACAAGCCCAGCCCATCACACTACCACCACCATATTTTACTGTTGGTATGATGTTCTTTTTATGAAATGCTGTGCTACTTTTACGCCAGATGTAACGGGACACACACCTTCCAAAAAGTTCAACTTTTGTCTCGTCAGTCCACAAGATATTTTCACAAAAGTCTTGGTAGTCCTCGAGATGTTTTTAGCAAAATAAAGACGAGCCTTAATGTTCTTTTTGATTAATAGTTGTTTGCATCTTGGACCTCTGCCATGGAGGCCGTTTTTTTCCCAGTTTCTTTCTTATGGTGGAGTCGTGAACACTGACCTTAATTGAGGTAAGTGATGCCTGCAGTTCTTTGGATGTTGCCCTGGGATCTTTTGTGACCTCTCGGATGAGTTGTCTCTGCGCTCTTGGGGTAATTTTGGGCGGGCGGCACACTCCTGGGAAGGTTCACCACTGTTCCATGTTTTTACCATTTTTGGATAATGGCTCTCACTGTGGTTCACTGGAGTCCCAAAGCTTTAGAAATGGTTTTATAATCTTTACCAGACGGATAGATCTCAATTACTTTTCTTTGCATTTCTTCCTGAATTTCTTTGGATCTTGGCATGATGTCTAGCTTTTGAGGTGCTTTTGGTCTTCTTCTCTGTGTCCGGTAGCTTCTGTTTCAGTGATTTCTTGATTGAAACAGTGTGGCAGTAATCAGGTCTGGGGGTGGCTACAGAAATTGAACTCAGGTGTGATAAACCACAGTTCAGTTATTTTTTAACAAGGGGGCAATCTCTTTTTCACACAGGGCTATGTGGGTTTGGATTTTTTTCTCACTAAATAATAAAAACATTCATTTAAAAACTGCATTTTGTGTTTACTTGTGTTATCTTTGGCTAATATTAAAATGTGTTCGATGATCAGAAACATTTTGTGTGACAAACATGCAAAAGAATAAAAAGTCAGGAAGGGGGCAAATAGTTTTTCACACCACTGTATAAATAGATAACAAGAGTCTTATTTCACATATTACACTTTGAATGTACTAAATGTTATTTCTATCAGAGGATTATAACTGAAACTGAAATAAAATAAACAATGTTAATGAATTACCTAGAAGTTTATTCCTTCGTCAGCAGCTTGAATAATGTAATAATATTTGATAATCTGAACATTTGAGCAATGAGATTATTCTTCCAGAGAGATTCTTTCATCTTTATCATTGTTGCTTGTTTCTTCATCGACTGATTGTTGGTTTTCTTAGAAACACTGTTGATACCACGAGCTGCCTGTGATGATTCCTCTGAGATGATTTGAGATGTTTCCGTTCATTCCAGACTGGTGTATCTGTTTTCCTGGGAACCGCGTAGAGAAGTGTGCTTCAGCATCCACAGAGACTCTGCGTACAGCTTCCTTCCGGATTGGTACCTCCATGCCACCACTGGCCACCCTCTCTCTATACAAAAGGAATCTTTTTATCCACAATAAACTCACACTGATGGGAGAGAACCTTTAAAAGTGTTTTTTGGAAACCAGTGAGACAATGATGGAACGTTACAGAACATTCTTTCATCCGGTTTTCACTTTATGGATTGACCTCCATGTGACCTTTTTATCGATTATCATTCGTTTAATGACAGAACGTTTCCTCTAAACAGCTGATCTGAATAAACTGTGGCTGTAATTGATGAAGAGAATTTTTGTCCTCCTTTCTACATTTTTTTAAATGAATATGTTTTATATTTTGAATGTGATGTGAGAACTCTGTGCAGGTTTTCTTCCCAAATCTTTATTAATTTAATGTAAACAGTTTAATTGTTTTTAATGATGTGCAGCATCTGGTTCACAGACACAGATAACATAGACATTCTCAAATCAACTTTTAAAGCAAGAACTGCAGGATCTCTGGTTTATGTTACTCTACATCTCCCACTGTGTAACATCGATTAAGAACACGAGAAACTCACCAAACCTTCATATTCAGCATCAGAGCAGATACGAGATTTGATAAATACAGGTTTGTTACACTCGGAGCGAAAGTCTTCTTCTCAGAGTGTAAAAGGATTCCCTCCAAACAGAAGATTATTCAAGCATTCTTCTGTAAAGGGCTCCATGAGATGATCCGAGGACGGGTTTCAACCATGGATGAAGGTTTTAGCTGTGTTCTGTCTTTCAGAGCTCACCAGGGGGGTATTCCAGAAAGCTTGGTTAACTTACCATATGATAAATCATAACCTCTGGGTTGATTTACCCTGAACAGGCATACCATGAGTATGTCGGTTCCAAAACACCTGAGAAGAGTAAGTTTAATCAACCTCCAACTGGTTACTCAGAGTTAATGCGCGTGCACGGTGCATATATAAAGACATTTTCAATAGATCGCCGATTTCACGAGTCACCATGGAAAGTCAAAGCGAAAAAAAAGAGAGCGGCGTATTTCACAGAGGCGGAGTTAGAGGTTTTAATGCACGCTTATGAGGAGTTTAAGCCAATAATATTAAAAAGAAGCAATACAGCTGCATCAGCTAAAGTAAGAGAGTTGGCTTGGCAAAAATAACGGACAGAGTAAATGCGTGAGTGTATTAAATTACAAATTTGGTATTGGCTCCCGTTTTATTATAATACAAAATAATGAAGTATGACTTATACAGCCTTTGAATATGTTATATCACTACGAAAATAATTAATACATGTATAGATATACATAATATGACTAAATATTAAATATGAGTCATAGATTTTACTACAAAGGACAAACCTGCCACTCTGTGGAATTCGTCTTTAATAACAAGCAGAGGTTTATGGCCAGGGAACTGTACAAACGCGGGTAAGAACTGTTTAAGTGCCAGACATACTGTACGAACGGCTCTACACACAGTTGCCTTTCCCACATGCTCTGAATCGCCCACACTGTACAAAAAAAGAATGTTTTCTGTGCTAAGCGCAGAACCGCGGTTTGTCACATTCACGATTTGCGGTTTTAAAAGATGTGTTAAATAAACTAACGAATCTTTTGAAAAGCGATAACGCTCTTTCAAATATTCATTAGGGTATGCAAACACATCAATACGCGGTCTTATAACCCTCTCCCGACAAAAAAAAACCTTGTATAATTTGTGCTTCTATGTCCACAGGATCCTCATCAAAAGGGCACGCCATGCTCACCAACCTTCTGAAACGAAGTTACACTGAAACATAACCTGCTCCCGAGCAGGCTATCTTCAGAGAGTCAGTTGCTATGGTTACATACATACCCAGAAAGTTACCTCCGTTTTTGGAACCGAAAGTTGAGGTTATCTACGAACTTACCCTTAAACATACCCAGGTATGTCACATAACCTGCTTTCTGGAATACCCCCCAGTTCTGCTTCCTTGTGTTTGTGTTTATGACTGTTTCATGTATGTTTTCCTTTTCGAGTTTCTGTGTCTGAATCTTTATTTTCTCTGCATTTCCCTCAGGTCTCTCTGTGCGTATATTCACCTGTGGATGTGTGGTGGAATAGCAAAAAAGAAATCCCCACGAATTCTGGGCATTTCAATTTAATAAAGTGGGATTTTTTTTGTTCGGCAGAAGAAACGTCTAGGTTACTTGCTTAACCCCACGTTCCCTGAATAGGGAACGGTGACGTTAGTCGGGATTAGACCGACTGAATGGGAGTGAATCACCGTGGGAGCGACTGCCGAACTTAATTTGCAGGCGTAGGTGATTAATTAGCAATCAGCTGGGTATAAAGCCGGGCGTGCCTATGCTACCAGTATGGAATTTTCCGAGGACCTACTTACCTCCCAGCGACCTCAGATCCATGACTTCAAGGGCATGGCGAAGGGTAACGTCTCCGTTCCCTATTCAGGGAACGTGGGGTTACGCAAGTAACCTAGAAGTTCGCTTTCAGTCGGACCCGGAGACGTTAGTCGGGATTAGACCGACTGAATGGGAGCCTCTTTAAAGGGCCATGCCCGAAGTCCGTCCAGACAGGCCGGCACTAAACGACAAGAAGGTCTTCATCGGAAACCAAGGAAGGGAAACCCCAGACCGCAGGGCATGCGAGTCCGCTATTCTCGGGCAGGAAGTGAGATCTTTCTTTGACACAATAGGTGCCGCCGTCCCGAAGGACGCCAGCGAGGAGTGTGAGGTGGACTCCCCCCCCCTCCCCTTTGGTCGTTGACAGGACCCAAAGAACAGCTCATTTCCTCGCGAGTCGCCAACCTCAGGGACGCTTCTTACTGATAGCCCTCGTCTGCCGTCGAGAACCCTCTGAGGTTGACTGCAACTTTCGTCGTTCAGGGGTCTTCCTCGGACCAGAGGTCGAAGGCCGAGACCGTGACAAGAGTCGCTCTCTTTGGCGTCGCACAGGCGGAGAGGGGTCCGCCGCTTCCGACGAGGGACCATGAGGTCACCCAGACCCGCCTGTTTCCTGATCGTGGAGACTTTTGACGCAAAATCATCCACGGCGATGCCAAAGAGGCCATCTTGGGAGACAGGTGCATCCAGAAACCGGCTTCGGTCTTCGGGAAGCATAGAGGCCTGCCCCAACCAAAGATGGCGCTCCTGTACCACGAGAGTTGCCATCGTGCGACCAATGTTCAGCGCTGCTGATTTTGTAGCACGAAGCGCAAAATCAGTGGCTGAACGTAAGTCCATTACAGACTGTTGGTCACCACCCCCTTGGTGCATGTCACGGAGGACCTTGGCCTGAAAGACCTGTAAAGTCGCCATAGCATGCAACGATGCAGCAGCTTGACCCGCAGCCGAATAAGCTTTCGCCATCAGGGCAGACAAAACTTTTCCGGCTTTGGAGGGCACACTCGGACGAGATCGCCAAGCGGCAGCACTGCCGGGGCACAAGTGCACCGCGACAGCCTGCTCCACCCGGGGAATCGCAGAATACCCCCTAGCTGCTGCATCATCCAAGGCGGTGAAGGGGGAGGAGCTGGAAGCCCTGGCAGACAGGGGAGCCCGCCAGAATTTTGTGAGCTCCTTGTGCACCTCCGGGAAGAAAGGAACCGCTGGAGCGCGAGGGACTGTGCCCCGGCGCTTTCCCAGGAACCAATCATCCAACCGCGACGGCGCTGAGCTAGAGAGCACAGGCACCTCTAGCCCAATTGCGGCCGCGGCTTTGGAGAGCACCGCGAAAGCGTCGAGCTCCGGCTCGGCCGCGACCCCGGAGGGTGGCAGCTCTGAGCTGGAAGAACTCGAAGACCGCGCCCCTTCCGATGCTGCCATGGAAAGCAGATCGTCAGCAGGATCACACGAGTGGCCGGGTAACGCCGAAGCGCTATCCGAATCATTCGCGGACAAGACGGGGAGCACGCTCGGCGTTTGGGGATGGTGCGAGGAGTCACCTGACACCGCTCGACCCAAAACATCCGGTGAGCGTACAGCCGGCTCGCCCCGAGTCATAGGAGCGCCTGAAGCCGAAGCTTCGGCGTCCTCTTCCTCGAAGAAAGACCGTCTGTATCTCAGCGTGCGGCCCGGCAGAGCGTTGCAATGCACACACTCTCGCCTCACGAAAGCTGCATAGGCATGTTGGAACCCCAAACACTCCACACAACGATCATGACCGTCTTTCGACGAGATAAATCCACCGCAGTTAGGAGTACTGCATGTTTTGCTCATCGTGTCGAGAAAAATGGACAGGATAATGAGAAAACGGCACAAACACACTGGACAGGCTTGCTCGAGATGATCTGAGGTGCTGGCGTGGTGGAGTGCTATACTGGGGCTAGCAGAGGACAACACCAATAAGCCAAGGTAAGCAACCTACTAATCTTTTCAAGCTGGTTTTAGCATCAAAGTTAGGAGAGAGAGTCACACTCAGTCAGCTCCGAAGGAAAATTGCATACTGGTAGCGTAGGCACGCCCGGCTTTATACCCGGCTGATTGCTAATCAATCACCTACGCCTGCAAATTAATTTGCCCGAGACTAACGTCTCCGGGACCGACTGAAAGGGAACAGTTTTATTACACGTTTCCTTTAAAAGACTCTAAACGTCTTAATCTTTTAATAAAGGCAATACCCCCGACAGCTTGGCATCCCACCCAGTACAGCTGAATTCACTCTGATCACTTAAGAGACTCATATATTCTTTCATCTAAGTTTAAATACGAGGATAATAACATCAGAGATGCATAAATGCGTGTCTCAAACTAATTATAGAATAAATGAAGAGCAATTCGGTGAAGTATGAGATAATAATTTAGCGGAAGCTAACGCACTGCTAGGATCACAAAATGCAGAGAGGTGGAACAAACATTATTTATTCTCACTGAACCAATTACCTACCACTTCATTTGGGAAAACTACCATGTATTTTTTGGCAGCTGCCACTGCCACGCAAAGATTCTACCCCTACTGGTAAATATTTCACTTCAGCAATATACTGGAACCTTTCACAGTGGGTGAGTTTTTTGAGATTAGAATCTCCCGAATTAAAACCCCACACTCGCATCATCTCCTCAGTAAGAATATTCTCTTCTGGTGCAGCAAGTGTTGGGGGATTTCTCCACTCGATGAATCAGAAAACCTGATTACGACAGTATCCTATTGTTCTCTTTCACCATCTACTGATGATGTTCCTGTTCAGAAGAGTTTGGGGGTGAGTTGGAGAATAACATCAGACACGCTCACATCCCATGTTCCACAAGAGCAAAAGCCCTTTACTCGCCGGGGAGTACTGGCTTCCTGGCCCCAGTTACAATCAAAGGTAGACTTCTTCTCAGAGATCTCTCCAGCAGCAGTCTTGAATGGGACAACCCCTTACCTCAGGAGATGTATGAAGAATGGAGAAGGTGGATCTAAAAATGCTTCTCGTTCCTCGTACTTACATCACATTCTCACTTTCTGAAGCAATGTTCATTGAACTGTGTGTATTCTCAGATGCTTCAGTGATGGCTATAGATGCAGTAGCCTATCGGAAGGTCATGCATGAAGATGGACATAATGGGTACGGCCAAACTGGTTTCTGGAGCTGTGTGGCACTGTTCTTGCTGTGGAAATGTCAGAGGTTCTCATCAAATCTTTCAGAGAATATCAGAAAATACCAGCGGTTGTAAAGGATGGCACTTCTGTGAAATGAGCTTCACAGATGAAGCCTTGACTGATTGCAGAACAAGCTAACAGTATGAGAGGGGCTGTTATGTTTGCATGCATGTCTACGGGAGCCATTCATATTGATTCATTCATTCTCCAACCCACTTATTCCCTGTTCGGGGTCACGGGGTCAGCCGAGTCTATCTCCAGCTTACTTTGGGTGAGAGGCGGGGGGACACCCTGGACAGGTCGCCAGTCCATCGCAGGGCAACATTCACTCACACATTCACACCTAAGGGGGATTTAGATTATTCATTTAACCTGCCGCATGTTTTGGGGGATTGTGGGGGCAAATGGTGGTCACACCAGATACTTACTGCTTGTCTGAGTCCCAGATATAAATATATATATTACTTTGTCCATTTGTAGAATGTAACTAATATAGATGTTTGTTATTGGGCAGATTCCAGAGGTTCAAAGCATGCTTCAAGATGATTCCTGTGACAAACTGCAGCATTAAAGGAACCAACCAGATCCATGCAACAATGCTCATTTAAAAGCCTTTCAACATCTTTTAAATAAATGTGTGTTTTCATACAGTAACTGAAAAGCAACATTGTGTGTGGAGATACCTGAAGCTGCGTTTGGCTGTCAGCTTTGTGAACTCCTTGGACAATGTCAGTGCATCTCTCCAAAATGAACATTACTCTGCATTTTGAAGATGTTTTATTACCACATTTTGCATATTGTATTTCTAATATCTGGAGGGAAAAACATGACTTAAATGTTATTTCTTTCTATGTCTCTGCACAGGTTTCTGTTGATAGAGACGAACACGTTCCAGTCAGAATCATCAGCAGAGAAAGTGATGTGGTCCTGCAGCCCCTCTCCTCCTACATCCACCCATGCTCGACGGGAAGCATCTTGTAGAAAGGTGGTGGTGTTATGGACAATTTGAGAATGTTCTCAAGGCCAGGGTTATTCTCGTTGGTTTGACATATGCACTGCATGATTTCCTGATCAATAACTACATTTTCATTTTGCTGTGCAGTATCATTTAAATCTCTTGTTATTGGCTTTCTTTAGTGTCTGGTAAATGTTAGTTTGCCGACTATTCTGACTTCCTGTTTGTTTTCTTTTATGAAAAGTTTAAACATTCTTAAAAAGTAAAATATTTAAATAAATGGTCAGTTCATTCAAATACATATTCTCTTTTATTCTTATGTTTGTGTTCTTTATTGACTAAATTTTACTTTTAAAACTTAACTTTGGTACAGTTTTTACGTTGAAAAAAAAGAACATTTTAGGGCAACGAGTGACATTTTAAGTTTATTGTACTCATGACTAAATTTACTACACTGAAATGTTAAGTTAATTTAACTCAATAATGTTATTTGTATTTATTGAAATACTTATGTACACCTAACTTAAAACAAATGGCTGTTTAAATGAGACAAAATTTGAAAATTTTAAAGCATCGAGTTACTCTACATTTTTTAAGTTCCATCAACCTGTTGTGGTTTACAGTGTGAATCAGCAGTATATACAGTATAATCAGCAACGTTATGAGTTTCAATATTGTTGATGACCAGTATGTACTTATATCATAAGGAATATACATGTGGGGGTTTGTGTTTTTTTCCCCCTATGAGTTCTTGGAAGCTGTGATTGAGCTTTAGTTTAGTGACTTTAATAGAGGTTCACTACGCCAACAGTATTCCTGTGATTATTTCCAGAATAACAAAAATAAGTTCAGACTGGTTTCTTAAAAGTAAAAAAATATAAATATAGGGTGCTAAATGAGCCAGTTTTTTTTAATGACTCTGCAAAGTGAACAGATCAAATTGTTCCAGCTCCACCCAAAGACCCATAAATCCCTTCATTAATTAGGAATGATGAACAATGAGAACTGTAAGAACCACAGTTCTTGCAACAGCAATCTCGTAAACGGTTGGTTTTGGAAGCACTTGGAATAGAGATCCAACCAGCCGCTACAATAATATAATATATCATAATATAATACATTATAATATAATATAATACAATACACCGGCAGATCACAAAAAAGGGAATAAGCGGGTTGGAAAATGAAAGAATGAATAATACAATACAATAAAAATATCACATATTTACAAATATGTCACTTTCCCTTTCACAAATTCCTTGGTAACGTCCACCGCTTTTGATACTTAAAACTAACGTGCGTCAAAAAGATTGTTAAACCACAAACTGATAAGTAAAGATTACAAATACGTTTAATTAAGAAATAGAACGCCAACCGTTTAGTAAACGAAAACACTTTACCAAATAAAGCTTAATAATTTAATAAATATTTTGTTTCTACATCCATTACTGCGCATGCGTTGAACGTTTGTTATGTAATAGAAAGTGAAACTAGTCTCGTTCCTTTCTTTCACACCTGAGCGGAGTTTACTCGAATAATAAACATTTAGAATCGGTTTAGTTACTTCTACAGGACTTTAATCACAGAAGATGGAAATATTCCTTCTTTAACAGAGAAGAATCTTCTGTTCTTGGAGTTTGTGAAGCTTCTCTTCAGGTGAGCGGCTCAAAATCACTTCCGTGTTCACCTGCAGAACAAACTTTTTTAAAAAGCGTTTTAATATCAATAACGTGATTATCTTTATTCTGATTGTTGTTCATCATAAAGATGTGTTTCTTCTAAATGGAGATGTTTAGAGTTCGGTAAAGTTAGCTGTAGATTCACAGATTCGGTTTCTCTGCTAAAGCTCGAGAACAAAACGCTTTTTCCTTTTTTAATCTGAGTTGTGTAGCAATAAACAATTATTTATTTATTTAATCAAAACCATGTTTCCTCTGCTTTTACTGAAATACATTGCCGTCCATGAGCCGCAGTCTGAGAGAATCGCTTAGGGACCGTCTGCAAAGTGCCAAACACAAAATACTTTTGCTCAGAAAATGGTTAATAACTTCATTGTAAAATTCTCCAGTATCACCAAAATCTAGCCACACTCCACTGCTCACCTCCAGAGTGTACTACAAAACTACTTTTGATAAAAAATTTATTTTGTGTTTTATGGTTATACAATTATTTCTGTCTGTGTTTTTGGCTCGATCTGCTCCAGAAAGTGTGATTTCAGATCAAAAGATCTTTTTAGCAATAATTTCAGTAGAACTATTTTAGAACAATAAATAAAATCAAGAGAAAGTAAGTCACTGTTTCGAGTCTGATCTCAACAAAACCAGATCTTTTGACAGGAAAGAGTTTTCGCAATATTTTATAATTGTATCTGGATCTGGAGTTTAGTTTTTTGGATGTTCTCGATTAAAAAGAGTTTCAGATTAATCTTTTTGTCTCTTTCTCTGATCAGATTTCCCTGAGCAGCACTGAGTGAATCATGGAGGACCCTCTATCCACAGAGAATGAAGATATTGCTTCACTAAACAGGTACAGTAGAGGGTTCCTCTGATCCTGATGTGGATTTGATCAAGAGTTGAAGAGTTCTCATGAGATTCTGAAGATCTCAAGTCTCCAGACCTTAATCTGATAGAAAATCTGAGGAGAGTGCTGAAGGTTGGAGTCTCCACTAGTCAAAACCTTAACCATTTGGAAAGAGAATCATAAAATCCCTCCTGAGATGAGAAGAAACCTGGAGCCACCACAGGAACCTCTGAGATACCAACAAGAGTTTTTCCACCAAGTTCTGGAAGGGGTCAAACACTGACATGACTCATATAAGAGTAAATCAGTTCATACGTTTTTCAAAAGTATTTTTCTTTTTTTGTTCTTCTTTTTCTAGTTCTTTCATCTGAACAGATTTGTGTTCCATTTGTCATTTATCTGTCACCTGAAATTGGTGAAAAGCTCTTAATATAAATTTCAAACAGTAAAAAGATAATAATTATGAAACAGTGAACTCAAGACAGATTCGTATGAAAGTGTTTTTCTCTTCCACAGAGAGAAACCAAACCCAGCGGCGCCCAGCTGTGTGTCCCTGAAGAGCCGTGTGTCGATGCACAGGCAGATAAAATTTAATGACAGACCCCCAGCAGACGATCCCAGGTACAGCACAGAGATAAACAATCTCTTCTTAATGTAAAATCAATATAAACAATAATCTCAATGTTTTAAATGATTAATTTTAATACTAAAATGATTTCAAACACTTCTCTCTGTTTCTCTGTTATTCTGCTCTCTGTCACAGAGTGAAGTTCTTCTCTTCAGAGTCCAGCTGCAGATCCATGAAGAGCGAGCCGTCACTGAACAAACCAATGGAGTTTAAAGAAAGAAAGAGGTAGAACTGACAGAAAAACTGAAATATTCCTCAGGATCAAGTTCTGTTTTGAGACAATCACAGAGAAACAGCTGATGATTTATGATTATTTTAAAGACACACAGTTAAAATAAATTAATTGTAATCAGATTTGTGTGTATAACACTTTGAATGTGTTGAAAGCTTGTGGAGGAGGTTTTATCTATTATCAGAAGAAAAGAAGTAGCTAGAAGATAGAATTTAAACAAAATCTTTCTCTCTGAGGCGGAAACAAGTAAACTATGTTCATTATCTGACCACAAGCTTCTGGTGATGGATGTAGGGCTGCAAGAGCTTGTGAAGGTAGAAATGTTCTGATCCTGTGACTGTTTTTGTGCTTAAACATCAGAGTTTTAAACTTAACACGAGCTGCAGTGAGGAGCTAGTGGCGGAGATTAAGAGAGGAGCGACGTGATCTTCTGTGATTTATGAAAATTACACAAGCTGATTAGTTCTGGATCATTTCTACACGTCTGACTTCACAAGAAAGATGTAGCTGATGATGGGACCCTGGGGAAAAGGGTTTGAAAAGAGTGGAGCAAAAGAAAAGAGAAGGGAATAAAAGAAGAGAAATTAAGGGGAGAGGAGAAAAGAAAGGCAGAAGAGAAGGGAAGAGAAGAGACAGAAAGATGAGATGAGAAGGAAAGGAAAGACTTAAGAGAAAAGACGAGAACCATTTGGAAAGAGAATCATAAAATCCCTTCTGAGATGAGAAGAAACCTGGAGCCACCACAAGAACCTCTGAGATACCAACAAGAGTTTTTGTTCTGGAAGGGGTCAAACACTGACGTGACTCATATAAGAGTAAATCAGTTCATACGTTTCTCAAAAGTATTTTTCTTTTTTGTTCTTCTTTCTCTAGTTCTTTCATCTGAACAGATATGTGTTCCATTAGTCATTTATCTGTCACCTGAAATTGGTGAAACGCTCTTAAAATAAATTTCAAAACAGTAAAAAGATAATAATTATTAAAACAGTGAACTCAAGACAGATTCGTATGAAAGTGTTTTTCTCTTCCACAGAGAGAAACCAAACCCAGCGGCGCCCAGCTGTGTGTCTCTGAAGAGCGATTGGTCGATGAGTAGACCGATAAACTTTAATGACAGACCCCCAGCAGACGATCTGAGGTACAGCACAGAGATAAACAATCTCTTCTTAATGTCAAATCAATATGAACAATAATGTAAATGTTTTAAATGATTAATTTTAATACTAAAATGATTTCAAACACCTGTCTCTGTTTCTCTGTTATTCTGCTCTCTGTCACAGAGTGAAGTTCTTCTCTTCAGAGTCCAGCTGCAGATCCATGAAGAGCGAGCCGTCACTGAACAAACCAATGGAGTTTAAAGAAAGAAAGAGGTAGAACTGACAGAAAAACTGAAATATTCCTCAGGATCAAGTTCTGTTTTGAGACAATCACATTGAAACAGCTGATGATTTATGATTATTTTAGAGAGACAGTTTAAATAAATTAATATTAATCAGATTTTGTTAAATATTGTTTGCATAGAAAAAAGAACTTATAATAAAAATACAAACGATAAGGAAGTGGTTATAACTCTGCCATACAATGCCTGATTATGATCAAACTTGCCACATGTGTGAAGATGCCACACCTGAACACATTGATATAGCATCCTACAGTATCAGTTACAGCGCCACCAGGTGGCCACAGGAAATACAGCATTTAACATTGATATGGTGCTTCTTTCACAAATTATGACATTTGTAATAAGAATATTGTTCAATACAATAATAAAACAATGTTCATTCTCATTCATAGCGCCACCTGCTGATCTGACTATTTACTTTGTGTACATCTTACAAATAATGGTGCTTGGTGGAAAACATTGGCCACTGAAATGCTAAAGTGCCTGATGTGTGAGCGCCCTTTGATCGCTGCTTGCAGCCTTATAGTTATTTCTCATCTGTAACGAGATGCATTTTCTAAACTTAAAATAAATGCAACGATATAAAATTGAGAAACAGCTTGAAATGAAATAAAATGATCACAAGTTTGAGTCTTTCCTGTGACATTAGTTTGTTATAGAGTCAGAGATATTTTTATTGTTCATTACTTTATTTTACAGCGACGAGCTACAAACTCGCTTCAGATCAAACCTGCTGAAGAAGTTTGAGAGTCTGTCTGAAGGAACCGGGATCAGAGGAAACCCAACGCTCCTGAAGGAGATCTACACAGAGCGCTACATCACAGAGAGTGAACGTGGAGAGATCAATAATGAGCACGAGGTGAGACAGATTGAGACTCAATCCAGGAGAGCAGCAGCAGAGGACACAGCCATCAACTGCTCCGACATCTTCAGAGCTTTACCTGGACGAGACGAAGCTCCGATCAGAGCTGTGCTGACAAAGGGAGTCGCTGGCATTGGAAAAACCGTCTCTGTGCAGAAGTTCATCGTGGACTGGGCTGAAGGGAAGGAGAATCAGGACGTCCAGCTCATATTTCCACTTCCTTTCAGAGAGCTCAACCTGATGAAGGGGAGAGAGCTCAGTCTTTCAGATCTGCTGCAGATCTTCTTCCCTCAAACTAAAGAGATGGACATCTCCAGCGATGGATCTGGAGTCCTGTTCATCTTTGATGGTCTGGATGAGTGTCGTCTGTCTCTGAACTTTGAGAGCGATCGGAGAGCGTGGAACATCTCCGAATCAGCCTCGGTGGAGGTGGTGCTGATGAAGCTGATTTCAGGAGATTTGCTGCCCTCTGCTCTCATCTGGATCACCTCCAGACCAGCAGCAGCTGATCTCATTCCCTCTGAGTGTGTCCATCGGGTGACAGAGGTGCGAGGCTTCACCGACCCTCAGAAGGAGCAGTACTTCAGGAAGAGAATCAGAGATCAGGGATTAGCTGAAAGAATCATCTCACACCTGAAGTCCTCCAGGAGCCTCCACATCATGTGCCACATCCCAGTCTTCTGCTGGATCTCAGCCACTGTCCTGGAGAAGATGATGAGTCCAGCAAAGAGTGGAGAGATCCCCAAGACTCTGACTCAGATGTACACACACTTCCTGATCATCCAGACCAGCATCAGACATGAGAAGCACTATGAGAAGAGCCTCGAAGATGAAGAGATGATCCTCAAACTGGGGAAACTGGCGTTTGAGCAGCTCGAGAGAGGAAACCTGATCTTCTACGAGGAAGACCTGAGAGAGTGTGGCATAGATGTGACAGAAGCATCCGTTTACTCAGGATTGTGCACTCAGATCTTCAGAGAGGAGCTCGGCTGGTATCAGGGGAAAGTCTTCTGCTTCGTTCATCTCAGCATTCAGGAATATCTAGCAGCTCTTCATGCTCATCAGTCCTTCACCAAGAAATCAAAACTAAGAGCATTTTCTGAGTATTTCAGGAAGAAGAAGAATGAGAAGAATCCTGATTCATTATCAGAGCTGCATCAGAGAGCTGTAGTTGAAGCTCTGGAGAGTAAGAATGGACATCTGGATCTGTTCCTGCGGTTTCTTCTGGGTCTCTCTTTGAAGCCCACCCAGACTCTCTTAAGAGCTCTACTGACACAGACAGGAAGCTGCTCCTTTAACAAACAGCAAACAATTGGGTTCATCCAGCAGAAGATCAGGGAGGTTGACTCTCCAGAGAGATCCATCAATCTCTTCCACTGTTTGAATGAACTGGGAGATGATTCCCTGATGAATGAGATCCACGATTATCTGAGATCTGGAGAAATAAAGAGAACCAAACTCTCTTCTTCACAGTGGTCAGCTCTGCTTTATGTTCTGCTCACATCAGAGAAGAAGATGGAGACGTTTGATCTGAAGCAGTTTATTGGAGCTGGATCTTCAGGAGATGAAGTTCTTCAGAAGCTGCTGCCGGTGGTTAAAGAATCCAGATCAGTTCAGTAAGTCGCTCTGAAAACAATCTGATGAAACCTGATCCGAACAGAAAGAGCTGCAGAGTCTTTAAATAATTCTCTCTTTTTTAATTATCTCCACTCAATGTTTGATCTTCTACCTTTTCAAATATTTGATGCTTTGGACATTCCCAGCTGTAGATCCTGAACTGAGAGACTGAAGAGCTGCTTCTTCTCTACAGGTTGAGATGGTCTTGTGTCTCAGCTGAAGGTTATGTAGCTCTGGCTTCTGCTCTGAGATCGAACCCCTCACACCTGAGAGAACTGGATCTGACTGATAATGATGATCTCAGAGATTCAGGAGTGAAGCTGCTCTCTGATGTTCTGAAGGATCCTCGCTGTGAACTGGAGAAACTGAGGTGAGCTTCGGTGGATTTAAACATTTTATATTTTTGTTCTGTTTGAAATTAACTCAAGAACTTCTCAGATTTAGATTCAACTTCATTGTCATTACACATGTACAAGTACAATGCACAGAAACACAGTTTAGTTCTAACCAGAAATGCAATAATCAGTAAAGTGCAGGATATTAGTAAATAAATGAAGTATAGATAGAACATTTCTGTGGTAAATGTACAGATATAATAAGATGTGAAGATATAAACTGATGGCAATTTACTAAAAGCAGAAATTAAACAGTGAGTATGTTCTATAAACTATATACAGGTGCTATTTGCTATAAAACAGAAACTTACAAACAATACATATTTACAAACTAATAGTGCGAGTGTGAGAGTAATAGTTGACATTAATTAAGAGGATAAGGGGAAGTGAAGATGTGAGGGAGGTGGAAGCAGTGAGGGGCAGAGTTCAATAAGGAGACAGCTCTGGGAAAGAAGCTGGTTCTAGTCCGGAGGCTCCTGAAGCGCCTGCTAGAGGACAGGAGAGAAAACAGAGTGTGGGCGTGGTGGGAGGAGTCATTCAGGATACAGCGTCCATGATGGATCAGTCTCTGATCAAGAAGATGCTGTTTCTCTGATTATTTACTCTACACTGGATTAAAAAATGAACTGAATTAAATCTAATGTTTTAGCCGAATATTTAGCTTTAAACGTGTGATAATCACATTTAGTTTTTATTGTTTGTGTCGGAAAATCTGCCTGTTATCCACCCAGGATCAATGATAAGATGGAGACGGAACAATTACAACGTTTTATTAAACAGCCAAAATATCTACAGCCATATATAAGTGAAGGAGATATCAAACAACAAAAATCTTCTGCTGCTCTCAGAAACATTTTAATCTGATCCTGGATTAAATCTCTGATCCTGAACTGAGAGACTGAAGAGCTGCTTCTTCTCTACAGGTTGAGATCTTGTGGTGTCTCAGCTGAAGGTTGTGCAGCTCTGGCTTCAGCTCTGAGATCGAACCCCTCACACCTGAGAGAACTGGATCTGTCTCATAATGATCTCAGAGATTTAGAAGTGAAGCTGCTCTCTGATGTTCTGAAGGATCCTCGCTGTGAACTGGAGAAACTGAGGTGAGATCCATTTAAATCAACATCTTCAATCTCTTTGTTCAGAAGTCAGAGGTTAAATATGTTTTAATATTTTGTTAAACATTCTCTATTAATTTTGTTTAATATTTACAAATTAAACCCAACTGCTGCTATCTCTGTGTCTGAATGTGAAAGTTCTGGTTGTATTGTATTTTATTTTTGTTTATTTTCATTTCTCATATATATCTCTATTTTTCTTCTTTTTTTGTTTCTTAATTCTTTACCTGCAAATGGTCCATAATTGTTTATTAGCTATACGTTAACTTTATCATGTTTGCAGTTTTATTATGTTGGCTTGCAATCTCACTTAAACTTATTATTAGTGTGAATGCAGAGGCATTCACACTATTGTTATCCTACGTATTTATTATTAAGTTGGCTTGCTTGCAAAGCCAACATATTGTTATTGCTCTTAAACTTATTATGTTGGCTTGCAAAGCCAACATGTTGTTATCTCACTTAAACATATTATGTTGGCTTTCAAAGCCAACATATTGTTATCTCTCCTAAACTTATTATTATGTTGGCTTGCTTGCAAAGCCAACATATTGTTATTGCACTTAAACTTATTATGTTGGCTTGCTTGCAAAGCCAACATATTGTTATTGCACTTAAACTTATTA
>SRMA01026953.1:287957-336701 GCA_007224835.1 Danionella cerebrum | reverse complement strand
CTAAACCATAACAAACAGAATTAAGAACAACTCTGTAAATAACCGTGACCTGGGGTATGTTTTCAAATCGTCCATAACACCACCACCTCCTCCAAGAGGCTTCCCGTCGAGCATGGGTGGATGTAGGAGGAGAGGGGCTGCAGGACCACATCACTTTCTCTGCTGATGATTCTGACTGGAACGTGTTCGTCTCCATCAACAGAAACCTGTGCAGAGACATAGAAAGAAATAACATTTAAGTCGTGTTTTTCCCTCCAGATATTACAAATACAATATGCAAATTTGGTAATAAAGTATCTACAAAATGCAGAGTAATATTCATTTTGGAGAGATTCACTTACATTATCCAAGGAGTTCACAAAGATAAACATAGTTGTAGTTTGCCACAGAAATCATCTTGAACCATTCGTCGAAGCTCTGGAATCTGCTCAGTAACAAACATCGAAATTAATTTGTTACAAACGGTGAGCGGCTGATTTTTATTTGCAGTTCTTCATTTACGTTTGCAAAACTGCTTTTCGTCTCTCGAAACTTCTTTTTGTATTTACTTTTTCATTTACGGTTCTTCAAAACTTTCTTTTGCATTTGCCAACTTTTGACTCTACTTTTATTCCAAAGTTCTATTGTATTTTCATTTATTCATTTTCCAACTGGTTATTCCCTTTTGGGGTCACAGGGGTCTGCGCACATTGGATGAGGGGCGGAGGTACACCCTGGACAGGTCGCCAGTCGATCGCAGGCCTATTTTATTTTTGTTTATTTACAATTTTATCTCACTCTCTTTTTCATCTTTTCCTTGTTTCTTGATTTTTTACTTGCAAATGTTCCGTAAATGTTAATTAGTTATGCGCTAATTTTTCGGTATCTACTCTTTAAAAGTTATATTTCTATCTGTGTTCATTAATCTGGATGGTCTCTCAAATAAATAAAGATTGTAAAACTTGTTAAGGGCAATCATAGAAATGAACTTCTGTTCCTTCGGCAGAGTCTTGTTTTCGAGAGCCAGTCATCCTCCCGTGTCCCTCTGTAGAAAGCTGGCTGCTCTCTTTCCCCAGAGACTAAGTGTTTCCCCAGCTGAGATCTCAGGAGAGTATGAGGGAGACCACGGAGATAGGTTCCTCATGGCTTTTACAGAAGAGGGAGAGAGACAAGAAGGTTCAGTGAGAGTTCTCTACAGCTGTTCTGTCCAAAGTTCACCTCCTGCCCAATATCAAAGAGAGCGCCCCCCACTGGCAGAATCAGAACTCTGCGACCACACACAGTACCCAAACACTTGAAGTCTCCCACAAACTCCTGGAAGATTTTCCCAGCTGTAGATCCTGAACTGAGAGACTGAAGAGCTGCTTCTTCTCTACAGGTTGAGTCGGTGTGGTGTCTCAGATGAAGGTTGTGCAGCTCTGGTTTCAGCTCTGAGATCGAACCCCTCACACCTGAGAGAACTGGATCTGTCTTATAATAAAGATCTCAAAGATTCAGGAGTGAAGCTGCTCTCTGATGTTCTGAAGGATCCTCGCTGTGAACTGGAGAAACTGAGGTGAGATCGATTTAAATCAACATCTTCAATCTCCTCCTTCAGATTGTTTCAACATTTTTAACTAAATAATGAAACTAACTAAAGATAAAATAAAGTCAGAGGTTAAATATGTTTTAATCTTTTGTTAAATATTCTCTATTTCTTTTGTTTAAAAATTACAAATTAAACCCAAACGCTGCTTTCTCTGTGTCTGAATGTGAAAGTTCTGGTTGTATTTTATTTTTGTTTATTTTCATTTCTCAATTATATCTCACTCTCTTTTTCCTCTTTTTTGTTTCTTAATTCTTTACCTGCAAATGGTCCATAAATGTTTATTAGCTATGCGCTAACTTTATCATGTTTACACTTTAAAAGTTTTATTTATATTTGTGTTCATTAATCTGGACTCTACCTCTCAAGTAAATGAAGATGGTAAAACTCCTGGAAGATATTCCCAGCTGTAGATCCTGAACTGAGAGACTGAAGAGCTGCTTCTTCTCTACAGGTTGAGATGGTGTCGTGTCTCAGATGAAGGTTGTGGAGCTCTGGCTTCAGCTCTGAGATCGAACCCCTCACACCTGAGAGAACTGGATCTGACTAATAATGATCTCAGAGATTCAGGAGTGAAGCTGCTCTCTGATGGTCTGAAGGATCCTCTCTGTGAACTGGAGAAACTGAGGTAATCTTCGGTCGATTTAAACATTTTCTTTTATATTTTTATACTTTTCGAAATGAACTAAAGAGCGTCTCCCGTAATAACTATAGGATCATCATGAGGGAAATAATAAATCATTATCAGAATATTTTACAGAGCTCTGACTTGTTTTAATCTTCTAAATGAAACGGAGATAAATTTTACAGAAGTAAAGATTTTTTACCTGAAACGATCGTCTTGAAGTGAGGAGCTCCAACAATGTTCTGGAGATAGTTTTGCTCCTCAGACTGGAGCCGTGGATCATGTGATGGATCAGTCTCTGATCAAGAAGCTTTTTCTAAACTTGTGATAATCACATTTAGTTTTCATTGTTTGTGTTGGAAAATCTGCTTGTTTTCCACCGAGGATCAGTGATAGGACGGAGACGGAACAATTACAACGTTTTATTAAACAGCCAAAATATACACAGCCATATATAAGTGAAGGAGATATCAGAGCTCTGGTTTGATAACAGAACACAAATTCCTCACCCCGTAACTGCTCCTGGAGGGTACCGCCCTTGATCCTCGACAGCCTATCAGAGGGTTTCTGGTATCTGTGATGAGCTGAAGGTTGATGAGGCTGGGTGCACTTTCAGTTTTATCTCCGGCCACAGATAAATACTCCCTCCCCAGCATTCTCACCGTGACATGTTTCTGTTTCGAATCACCACACAATGTTCTCCAGCTCCAGTCATTGCTACATTCTCAATAGCATTAACACATGGAGATGGCTTTCATGCTGGAGCAAAGGATCCATAGAAACTGCTTCCTCTCCATCACCTGTGAACACACACAGCACATAGAGAAGAACAGTGTGTGTAACGTTTATCTTCCCCACAACACTGAATTACTGAACTCCTGAACCTGAAGAAATAATGACACAGAGAACCCAAAAAACACAGAGGAGAGCGATTTTCTCAGAGCAGTGATTCACACTTTAATATTTGCAGCTTCTTTTATTTGCTTAGTATTTGCTTAATATCTCATATCGATAAAGAATTCTACAAGTATAACTGATATCAAACTATTGAGAAGAATTATTCGTCATCGTTTCAAACATTACACTTGTTCTAGCATAAAGGCTTCTACTGTCTAAACTCATAACGATTCATAAATAATTATAAGATGAAAGATTAATATATTCTGCTAGAAACTAATGAAACTCAAAGGTTAATGCTGAGGCCACACTGGTAATGGAATAATGATTCCTCAGAAGTTAAACAGTGTTTATATCAAAATAACAATCTCTCTGCTTTGCTTCATTAGTTGTTATCTGAGAGCTACCGCAGATGAACTCCAGGGGGAGCAAGTGTGACCCTTTGTTCCTCACACCAGTAAACTTTACTTCAGGCGGATTAGAACCTTGTTAAATACCAACAATATTTATATAACGGTATAAAACACATCAAATACATCATGATCTAATGCCTACATTAACATCTAATTAAATATTTAATAAATATGATATCAATTATTACTGAATCACGACCTAAATACATATTATTATTATTATTCATCATTTACTAAACTTATACCAAACAACAAGAATCTTCTGCTGCTGTAAGAAACATTTTAATCTGACCCTGGATTAAATCTCTGATCCTGAACTGAGAGACTGAAGAGCTGCTTCTTCTCTACAGGTTGAGATCTTGTCGTGTCTCAGATGAAGGCTGTGGAGCTCTGGCTTCAGCTCTGAGATCGAACCCCTCACACCTGAGAGAACTGGATCTGTCTGAAAATAATGATCTCAGTGATTCAGGAGTGAAGCTGCTCTCTGAACTAAAGGCTGATCCTCGTTATAAACTGGAGACACTGAGGTGAGTTTTTCTAAAGTTAATCTTAGTTCCGGTTTAAGAGTTAAATCCAGATGTTTTGTTGGTTTGCTGAGGCTAAAGACACAAAGACTGGAACAAAATCCTCAGAAGAGGTTCATGGTCAGAAAGAAGTCTCCAGTGAGAAAGTTCTGCTCTCTTCTCTCCGTCTCTTTGATTCTTGTGGCTGTGATGAGGTTCTTTATCTCATGAAGATACAGATGAGTTTTATCAGATACAGAGAGACAGTTCCTCAGTGATGGAGTGATATTAGAAGTCTATTCATCTATTTTCTTTACCTTCTCCTGGTAAGGCTCAGGGTGTTCCGCAGGTCTTCTCACATTTCCTGAAAACCTTCAGCTCTTTCTCAGAGAAGCCTCCTGAACATCTTCAGTCAGAGAGTTTCCATTGTCCTCCGAGTCGAGAGAGAAGAGCATCACAGAGAGAAGAACTTAGAACCTCACATTAAACATCTCCATCTGGAATCCATGAGAGCGTTAAACAATCAATAGATTTAATGTCTGCAGACAGAGTTTATTACTTTAGTTTTACTTCATTTTTATCTTGCGATCAGTTCATTGTAGCACAGGTTGAATATTATAATCTCTGTGTGGTAAATAAAACGGTTCTCGAGCAGCGGTTGCAGTGACGTCTCTCACATCTCTCTGTTTTAGTTACAGATATTGAATTCTGAGCTTCTGGAGTCTGCAGCTGTTTCCTCCTCGAGGATTTATTCATAATGATGCTGCTCCCGTTGCTCCTTGAACTCAGTGGAATCGCTTTTATTCTGTTCCTGAGCTTTCGCTCCTCCATTCTCCTGATGAACGGCTGTTTGGAATCGTTGGGAATGCCTTAAAGTCTGAAAAGTTCTCCTGGAACTGATCGAGAACAGAACGATAATCATCGAGAATCTGAGACTGAAACTTGATCAATGATGGTGAGATCAGATCGAGCCGTTAGGAGCAAATTGAACTGGGAATGTTAATATGTTAATAATTCTTCGTTATTGTGTTACACACAAAATTTAATTTAACACAATCACATATTGTGAATCTCTTTTTGTGAAAATACTCAACAGATGTTCATCCCATGTCCACATATTATAAACAACATTTTTACATTTGTGTCCTTCACTTGTGTTAAACGTGATGATTTTGAATAGAAGTGCTTCTCGTTTTTGAAGAAGTTTTTTCTATTAAAATGTAAAAACACAAGGAAATACATCATAAAACAGCCATAACTCACAATTAGCAACAAATGAACAAAAGAAGCAAGTTTGCTCAGAACTGTTTCATCAAAGATGTAACCTTCTCAGATCAGTGTATGCCAAGCTGTACCACACATGAGGAGCAGAGTTTCACTGTGTGCATATTGTAAATGTACTTCTTGCACTTGGTGCATGTATTCTGTGTTTTTCTGTCCACCTCAGGCTCACACACTGCACAGCGCTTCTTTTTGTTGCTGGCCTCATTCTAAGATAAAAACATAAGCAGCTTTACTCTCCTTTCTCATTTACACAAATTATTATACAGCACCAACCTCAAACACAGCCACTGCTGCTGGTTCTATGATTTGGTAGGATGTGGATCCTCCTCCTCCTGAATTGTCCGCACAACGGCTGCAGAGACTGAGGATCTAGTAAATTGAGGTCTCACCAGCATTTTCCCAAAATCACCAGAGGCCTCTTGCAACTGTAAGAGGTCACCATCTTATCAAGGTTGTCCACCCCTCCTTTTGTGGCATTATAATCCAGGATCATCTCAGGCTTTTGATGCTCCTGGCCACAGATTCTCCCATCCCTGTGAAGAGTAGGGGTGGGCGATATGACGTAAAATTAATATCACAGTAATTTTCATCTTTTCAACGGTGACGGTATAATATCAAGGTATAACTTTTTTTGGTACATTTTGGGAGGAGTAGCCTGTCCTGTCTCTTTAGTAAATAAAGTTAATATTTTTATAATATAATAAGTAAATGATAAAAAGAGACATGGGAGAGTATTATGCATTCTCAACATTTATTTTGCAAAAAACCTAAAAATCTTACTTAACAGTGTACAACAAAACAAATATTAGCAGTGTAATAACACAAGAACAGTGTAATAATGTGTACTTTTCTCAAAAACTAACTGAACTCTCTCTTCATCTGAACTCTGGTGAAACTAGACATTCAAGTTCTTTGCCAGGAACACCAACCTGTCAACATTTTCTGGCTTCAGTGATGCCCTGGAGCTTGTTACAGTATTGCTCCCTGTGCTGAATGCACGCTCGGAGGGTGAGCTTGTGGCTGGGATGCATAAGTGTTCTTTCCCCAGACAAATAATGTGCGGGAAGTGGGAACATTGGAGACGCCACCACTCCAGTGGATCAGAGTCACTGTCAGCCGTCACCATCAGCAGGTAGCCATCTAGCTCCATGTCAATGCCCCGCTGCTTTGGTGGTGGCCTGCTACACTTTTTGAAGAAACTGTGTTTGGGCTTTTTCAGTTGTACAGGAGCAGAGCTAGTTCACTCTCACTTTGGTCCTCTGTGGAAGAGGCATCTGTGGCTTTCTTCTCCTCCAGTGCTTTGGTTTCTGTAGCTACTCTGCTCCTCACTTCCTCCAACTTTTCAGGTGACATGTAGGTGGTGTTGAACCGTGGGTCCAGGAATGTTGCCATAGTGAGCAGCTCATCAGTGGCAGGATCTTTGTATTTTTCATTCAAATAATCCAAGACCCTCTTCTTGATGTCCTCACACAGTCCTGCTTTGTCTTCTACTGGCTTCAAAGTGTTTGTATTGAGTAGATGGAGGACTGGCTTAACGTAGGAGACACTAACATACTCCTCTCCTGGCGGGGCATATGCAAAATCTTGCAGAAGCTTCAGTGCTTTGGTTATGTCCTCCAACACATCAATATCTTACCAGGTGGGTAGAAGGTGGCGTGACTTTTGGTCTGCGGCCAGGACTTTAGTGATGGCCTTCTCCTGCTCCAACACCCTTTCCATCATTTTGACATGGGACCCCCACCTTGTTGGGGCTTCTGTGATCAGCTTGTGGGGGGGCAGGTTCAGCTCTCTGTGTGCACTGGTCAGGGCATTCTTCTTTTTCCAGCTGTAGGAGAATGTGCTGACCACTATTTTAGACACATACCTGTTGCCCGTGCAACTCGAGCATCATGTTGGACACTCCTCTCTGGGAAGTAAAAAGAATGGATAAAAATATTAGCATAAGTGGGAAAAGTAGGTTATCATAGTTGAAAAACATAATAAAACATTAACTGTAGAGCAGCAGAAGTGTTTATTGTATGGACACACTGAACATTAGGATATTACAAATCTAATAGGCCATGTTGTATGAATATTAGTCAATATTTTGCACATTTCTACACAAATAGTACAGCTTTTTCATTTTAAATACATTTATATTCTATTCGACATATTTTTAATAATATTCTTCATATACCGGTAATCTGATAATTGAATTTTATATTTGTTTTTTTTTACTTTCTGATCTGGTCCCCAGAGGAATCACGGCTAAACAATACTAACAATGAAAATACTAATGTGGTGGCCTTAAATTTGTTTTATTTTTTTAATACAAACAGAAAAGGACTTGACAAATTTTCGGAATATAAAATGTTAGGTTTAGAAAGTGTAACTTACCGATAGCGTTGTGCAGTCTGTGTCAAAAACATGCGAGTTTCGTCCATTTATTGATTTCCAGAGCGCGCACCATGTTTGTACCGCTGTCAGTCGTCATGCACACCAGACGCGCTTCATCCAAGCCCCAGGCAGAACGTGTACCCTTCAGTCCTAACGCAATTAGTGGTCCGGTGTGGTCTGTAGGAATCTGCTGCGCAACTTTCAGTCATCGTCAATGAAGTGGATGGTGAGGCTAATCTATGGCTCAGTGGTTCAGCAGGACCATAAATCAGTAGTTGCCAAGTAGGCTTCAAGGTGGTGAATTTTGTTTATGACTGTCCCGTACCTCTGTGTACAGCTCTGGCAGATACTTCTGGCAATAAATTTTCCAAATAGGCAGCTCGTACCTTGCATCCAGAGTGTGAACCACATTTGTGAAGCCATCTTTCTCTATGGTTTGAATGGGCACCATGTGCCATTGTGTTCAATAATTATTGTTGCTAAAGTATAGGTGCTTTCGAGAATAATTTCAATGTTTTCCAGACTACAAGGCACACTTGAAATCCCAAAATGGTATGAAAATAGTCAGTACATCTCACAATACAGTGCGCCTTTCATATGAATTCTGAGCTCAATCACATTATCCCCATTTCATATGGTGATTAAGTTATTATATATGAAAAAAGACCTTCTTCTAACGCAGCAACTTCCATTTTTCTTTTGATATTTGGCACCAGTTTATCAAGAAGTGATGATTTTGTTCTCTTGGACTCGTTGTATGGAAACGGTGCTTTATTCGCAAATATTTAATGCAAGATTCCAGCTTTGCAGGGATCTGAATAGTTTTCTGAATATTTGTATAGAGCACATTATGATGTAGAGTAGGTAAAATCTTCCTCGAAGTACACAAAGTTTTCTGAATTGTAAAAATGTACCTTCATGCTCGTGACTGGTGTAACATCATCCATTATATCACATGGTTCCACTCATAGAAACAATGGTAACATGGTAATGGTAATCCCCTTTCAAACAGGTTTTAGGACAAGGAAACCAAATCTAGACTAGCATGGGATAGATCACTTAATGCTTCATAGACTAGTCAGATGCATCTCCTTAATTCTCTTGAAGTAAGATACACTTCGTGGAACAGATGAGGACAGAATTTATGCAGAGAAAAGTGGATTCCCGGCAGCCATCTTTAGCTACATTCAGACTGTAGTTGTGTTCCGTTCGCTCACAAACCAAAAAGCATAAAAATAGATTTCACCAACAAATATGAATTTAACTTTAAAGCCCAAGTTCTGCTTCTGCCTCAAGGCCTTTGCTATAGAAGGCTGAGGTGGAAAAAATGGCAACAATGCACACTACATGCTCTGTGATTGGTCAGATTGGTAGCAATGGAGTGACATCATACATATCTGAGCAAACAAAGTGGAAGTCCACATCATTCGCTAACAATTCTGATTTTAAATAGTAAATAGGCTTGACGCAGAAGTCTAAACTGGGCTAAAGACCTGCAGCCTGAACGTAGCCTTTGTTTCTGAGTGATTAGCATCCGACGTGGACCACTGATCGATCTGATTGGAATTAAAGGTCATGGATCCAAGGCATGTCGCGACAAGGTAGGCAAACCAAGCAATTGCTTGGGGCCCCGAGCTGGCCTGGGGCCCCAAGACAATGACTGGTTAAGAATAACCATGAATGGTTAAGCTGTGTGAGCGCCCCATTGATAGTGAATGCAGTAAAGTGCAATGACACTGTTATCGGGATCCGATCAGGAAGAGGAGGATAAGAAAAAACAAGAGAGTGGTAAGAGGTCAATTACACACATAAAATAGCTCTACTTGTCTTTTACAAATGGTGTAATTTTGCAGCGGGTAGATATAAGTTTATGTATCATGTTAGCTAAGCTACCTGCATGACAGCAAATGCTGCTTGTAACGAACAGTTACAGCAACTTTTTTTTTGAAAGGACGGACTATGTTTTTTAACAGGATAAGGAAGATGCAGATCTGTTCCAGAATCGCTGTTTATCACATTTAATGACATGACATTGCTATAGCTTTGTAACAGGTTTTGATGAAAGTGGCACAGCATGTTATACTAACTATTCCACTGTGATAATCTATTTAGGAAAACCACTCAATAAATTCTGTGCATCAAACATTAGCTTGAGATGTTTTTACGCATTGGTGGTCGACTCACAGCATTACTAATAATTAGTAAACATTTCATTATAATTTCACTGTTAACAGTAAAAAGTGTATTTATATAGCACATTTCATACACAATGGCAATTCAAAGTGCTTTACATAGAAGAAAATAAAAGAATAAAAAGAAATAATTCAAACGTTTAAGAAAAATAAAATACAGTACTGTATACGGTCAGTACAGTCGGACGAACAGCTGCACAGTGCTCCTTCAGTAAATGCACAGCTAAAGACTAAAGATTAATTAACTGTCAATTTACCTTCTATTAATGATTGTTATTATTATAAAGTGTTACCATCTTTTCTTTTTCCCTTAAGGTGCTTTGCTTACATTTCTCAGCCCCCAGGCTCTTCCTAAGGGTATCTTTTTATGTACAGTGGAGTTTTTTTCAAATGTTCAATTGTTTAAAATGTTCAAATTTTAAGCACTTTATGTGCAACAGCAGTATTTGCACTGTAAACATTTTTATTTATATAAAGTGTGAGTGAATTTAAACTGTATGGCTATGCTCTGGTTCCTTTGCGTGCATGCGGGGGGCCCCCAAATTCCTTCAAACGGCCCTGATGGATCCGTGTCGATGCGGGTTCTGTACATGAATTCTTTTACTTTAGTCCCGTGATCCTCAAAGCGTCAGTGCTTGAGTTTCCTCTGGAGCCCCATGAGTTTGAAGGTAGCGTGTGTGATCTTCTCGTACACCACGAACATGAGCGCAGCCGTCAGAACCGTCTGCAGCAGCTTTGCCTCCAGTCCTTTGTACAGACCCAGCGCACCCTGCCTCCTGACACACAGAAATCACGCGGTTAACTCTTTGTGCCACACAACCAAGTCCACCGCAGCAGTTTTACTTTTTCCTGCTCCATCACATATTTCAACAATATTTATGGTGAAATATCGATGCCAACGGGAGAAAGTGCCACTACTGCAATTAAACACGCACACACGCACGCACACACACACACGCACGCACGCACGCACACACGCACAAATACAGTAATCTTCTAAATACAGAAACGCCTTCAAAACTGTAAAAGTTTTATTGCTTCGTTTTTGAGATGCATTCAAACGTATGAATTAAGACAAAATGGAAAACTGTACACAACATTCAAATAAAACACAACATGAATATCAAAACAAACCAGCTGTGCTAACAAATATATCATGTATAATCTATAATATATATTTATTTTATTATGATTTTTAAATGTACTTTTTTTATTTTATATTGCAGTCAGATAATCTGCTGTACAATAGAAGGCACTAATGCACATTGATAAATTCTTCTTCTGCATTAAAGTGATTTTTGACACTTTTGCTGCTTTTCTGCACACCCACTAGTGGAAGAATATATTTAGAAAATTGGTAAGCAAGGGATTTTAAAGAGTTCACAGCGTGAGATGAAAACTGACACAGACTGGTCTTCGAGCTGCATTCCGTTCAGATCTCTGATGATTCCTTACAGAACAACAACAGACTCTACCTCCTTCTACCTTCACAAGGTCCTACAAAACTCATCAGCGAGGAATCTTAGTGGTGCTGTAGTGCTCCGGTCTTGAGACCAGTTGTCTATGGTCTCCGTCTCGACTCTCTGTGATCTCAATATCGTCTCGTTCTCGGTTGTCTCTGATCTTGGCTACACAGGTTTCCTGGTGATTTTAATTCAATCCACAAGTCGTTTTCATCTAATAAAACAATATTTCTGGCTATTTTTTCACGTCTCTCTTCAAATAAATCCCATCAGCAGCATATTTTGTCAAAACAAGCATATTGTTATTTATTGTTAGTTATAGTAAAACTATATTTGGAAACATTCTGCCGTGTGGACATTGTATAAAACTACTAGAACATCTTCGTTCACCAGACAAAGAAAGCACTGCGAGAGGCACTTTCACTAGATTTAACTGTTAATGCTCAATGTGGTGAAATCTTACATTACCATTCAACGCCAATGTGTTAGAATGGAAACACCGTAATGTTTGCAGCAGACACAAAGGCTTATTTGTACAAGGGAAGGTTATATTTAATTATTTTAAACTATCATCACCTCTCTGAAACAACTGAGGTCTCAGCAGTGTGTAGAATATTTAATAAAACAGTTCTAAATGTAATTTTTCTAATACTACATCACGCGCAGGTTTCTGATTCATAAAAATCTATATTGGGGAGATGGAGAAAAATAAAAAAATCTGCATTGCATTGCGATTTATTCGGTAAATGCGTTTCCAGTAGTTGTAGTAGTATAAAATTATTTTTTAATGTGCATTTCATAATATTTATGAACATCTCTGTGTTTCCACCCAGGGTTTTCTCATGCGATATTCCAAAATGTGCAAAAAAAAAAAAGGTGGATGGAAACGCAGTTAATGTCTCTCGTTTGCTCTACACTGAAACCTAAAATGTGAAAAAAAAGTGTTTATAGCTAAGAATCTTTAAATCCCTTAAAATATGGTGACAACACCTTAATAAATCTATTTTGACAGAGCATAAAATCTGTCATGTCTTATTCTCGCTGTTTGATAAGGTTTTCAGGGAAAAATAATTAAAATACTTGTAAAAATCATAATGACCTGATCTTCTCTTCTCTTCTGGAGACAATGAATAGCTTTAAAACCTTTCATTGCAGTTTGATCTAGGGAGGCAGTTATGAAACACTAGCTGTTGCCTGATCTGAAGAAAAATGTGAGCGAGATCTTCTTACTTGATGCGGTCCATGAGAAGAGCCAGAAGATTCCTCAGGCCGCCCAGGAGACCACCTCTGCCCTCTGTTTTATACTGACCGAACTGCACAGCAAGAACAAGCCCTGGTTAGAAATCATCATCAAAAAGAGCTTTTTAATAAAACGTTAAAGTGTACAGGATGAAAAATATTCACGTTTTTTAATCCACTTGCATTGTAGAACAGATCTAAAGCTGTTGTGTTTTTCTACGAAACCTGGGACTCTTCAGTAAAATTAACCCTTAGAAGTCTCTGCACACGGGCAGCACTGTGGGGGAGTGGGTAGCACTGTGGCCTTGCAGTTAGAAGGTTGTCAATTCGAGGCTCCTGGTGACCTCCCTTGAAGGAGTTTGCATGTTCTCCCCGTGTTTGCGTGGGTTTTCTCCGGGTTCCCCCACAATCCCCCTCAAAAAAAGTCTAAGTTCCCCTTAGGTGTGACTGTCTGAATGGTCCAGGGTGTGCTGGAGATACTATCTCTGATGTGTGCTGGAGACAGACCCCAGCAGACCCCTGTGACCCCGAAAGGATTATAAAATGAATCAATGAAAGTCTCTGCAGGCACCGGTGCGTTTGCCAATCACAGCAGCTGTTTTGAATTAAGTATAAATGACACATTCAATTAAATTTTGTAATCATTATTCTATTATTATTATTATTATTTAATTGTATAGCGTTGTCCTAAACCAGCCTGGTGGTGGCCCATGAGTTAATGGGCTGACCCAGAAAGAATAAATGCCTTAATTTTGTAACGTTAAGCTGCTACTTTTTTCCGTATTCTAGAATCCCTGCAGCTTAAACACTGGTGCCGACTTTTATTTAGATCATTTATATCTAGCTAAGCTTCCAGGGGAGAGCTCACAGGAGGCCTGAGGACAGCAAATATACAGAGGAAGACCCAAGATGAGCTCTGAACTGGGATTTCATGTGATTAACTGTGATTCAATGTAGTATTTGCAGCCAAACGATGTCAGTTTGAATCTTTTATTTAAAGCGGTATTTCAAGTTCAGTCGAAAGATTTGGAAAGTTCAGAGTTTTTTAAAAAAAATATATCCACGATCACAAACAAATTTCGAAACGCTGATGACTGAAAGCAACTTTTATTTTTGTCAAAGGTGTTTTAGTTTACATTAGATTGAGTGCATATGCATTAGGAGATCATACGAGTGTCGTTACCCTGAGAATGGCCTGAACCGTCTGCAGTGGGTACGTGGCAGTTGTTGCAAAGGCTTTAGCAATGGCTCCGAAGATGAAGATCTCAAATGAAGAAATCTGCAGAGAAGATCCTGGATTTCAACCTCACAATACAGAAGTTATGCATAGCACATGAGTTTGGGAGTTTAGGGAATTACATGAAACTGTTCAAAGACTGAAAATGTTCTTTAAAAAGCTGAAAGAGGCACAATCTTGACGCCGATGAAGAATACAGTTTCTAGCATGAGTCCGGTATAAATAATGATTGCTCGAGACGATGAGAGCAACACGCTTCTACCTTCACAAGCTCGGACTGCAAGGAGTCCACACAGAGAATCACAGCAGAGTGTTTCAGAAATGCTATTTAGTGTAGTTTCTGCACGCAGGCTTGACGCAGAAGTATACATTGGATTTGAGCTTTTCAAGCTCTGAGCTCACCCTGCGATCTCCTCGAGCAGCTCTTCTCTTCATGGCCTCGTAGACGGTGAACTGCAGCGCAGGGTTGAAGACTAGCATCAGAGACGGGAGCACTCCATCCCAGAGCCTCCACACCCCCTCGTGGGACACAATCTGAGAGAAGGCGTCTGAGAAACAGATTTGTTTTTATAAAGTGAGTTCTGACTAAATTATTCCTAAAAACTGAGATCTGCAGGTGTAGTGGTGGTTTCCCGTGGGGAGAGGAAAGTCATTAGGGTTATCAGGTTGGGACCCTCCTTACTCAATGAATAGTTATGTAGGTCCAGAACATCTCCAGAAGTATTAACGGTTCCCCCTAGTGCCCCAGGTTCACCCCCTCCATGGCCTCTATCGTTCTTTGAGGTTTCATCAGAATCAGGGCTGGCCGCATCTGTCTCTACTTTGCTGTTCAGATTAAAGCCTTTACACATTAGGAGCGATTTTAACGTGTGTTTTAATCGCAAACCAATCATTTATACCAATCAGGGAGGAATGCCCTGATGATGAAAGCTTCTGGCTGTCAGTCCAGTCGACGTATCTCTGAACGGTCTACCAGGCCAGGGTCCTCTGTGACATGCACCAGAGTAGTGGCAGCCAAAAAATTCATGGACGACTTGCATTGGATAGTGGATCTGGCAATCTAGAGCTTAGAGTTCCTTTTTCTCACAGACTAAACCCTCTAAGGAGTGGGGTGCCCACCTTCTGGTCACTCGCTCACTAATCAAGGATAGCTACATTCTCTCATACTGGTAAGAACGACTGTTGCTGCTAACCTTTTTGAAGTTAGCCTGTATGAGATACAGCCTGTACTCGGGGTTCCTGATCAGTCATTATTACAAGTAAATACATTGTAGCGACCGACTGAAAGGGAACGTCTTGGTTACATGCGTAGCCCACCGTTTGGAGAGTTGGATAGGAATGGAGACTGTTCAAAAGGTCATCGCGTGACCACTTGGGCCCATATTTTACACACATACCAATAGAGAGTGCATTTAGATCAACATCATTATGTAAAATGTTCTGCATCTCCATTTACATTTACTCTGTTACAGAACCACACACATAACTAAACAACAATCGTACTCATACCCAAAACGTACAACTGCCTGTAACTGGAATCACCTGGAATGACATCAGTGTCTATTCAATAAAGAAGCAAGTTTGCTGCTGCTGTCTCTTAATAACCCAAACCAGCAATAAAACACACAAAACACACCCGTTACCCGTTAAAGTAGAATCCGCTGGGGTTATATACGGTTAATCACCTGCACCATGATACATGCATCATTGGCCCTTTACTATGGTGGAACACTCACGCCCCCAGGGATCGTTCCCGATCATTCGTTATTATGACAAAATACATCTCCGTTCCCTCCTTCAGGAACCATTATGTTTCTCTATGAAATGAAAGCAGAATAGAGTTTGAAAAATACATATTACATTTGATTTTCATGTCAGGATTGTAGATCCCTGCTTGTGCGGTCATCCTTTAACACTGAAATACATTCACTGGAAAATTCTGAAGACTTTGAATAAATTAGGGGACCTTCTATAACAAAAGGAGTGGTAAAAGCCCACTTCTCTATAGTGGAGTCCTGTCTGACTACGGGACAAATCACTGATTCTACACCAGTAAAATCACAAGAGTAATGCTCCTGACCAAGTATGCCCTTGTAGTTTGTCTGCTGGAGATCTTCATTCCTGAACTTCGCCCCTTGAAGCTTCAGCCGAGTGTTCACCACCCACATGGGGGTCGTCAAGAGCACGTTCACCGCTCCTGCATCAGACAAACAACATCCAACAGGATTAAAACCAAGATACAAGGTTTACTGCTCTCTGCTTAATTTATAGATTAAAACCAAACAGCGACCTCCCACTTTTCCAGCCAAATTATATATTTGGGTAAAGCGAACAAACAAATTTCAAAGTTTTAGCACCTGAGATGAAGCCCATGAGCAGATCTGTGCCAGGTCTGGAGCGTTCAGTGACCATCGCTCTCTTCAGCGTGTTGAAGGTGTAGAAATAAACAAAGTTAGAGCAGCACAGGCTGGAAATCACCGGGAACCAGCCCCGGTACAAAGACCATCTGAAACACAATCAGAACCAGGAAAGTAAAAATCAAGATGGACTCAAGCGGCGTTTCTGTCAGATATTGAGACTGGTTTAAAATCTGCAGCAAATGTTTGTAGTTTTATCCCTTCAGATCTCACAGCAGCATGTTTCTATGTTTTTACTGCAGGAAAACACAGTGCTTTCGTGATGATGATCACAGATGTTTGTGTTTTTCTCTTTGCATTGGTAAAGTGTCTCCATAGCATCAGTGAAATCCAACAACAAAGTAGATTTAAAGCTCTTAGCATTCCGCGTCACCCTTGTTGTTTGGTTTAAGGGTTAACCTCATGACAAACGACAACTGAGGAAAAAAAGCTAAATGTCACATATCTTTGAAAAGCTGAGATATTTGTGATTCGAATGACACAAAAACCTTCTTCAGGCTGCTACAGAAGGGAAGGAACACACGCATGAAACTTTCTGTTAGTCACCGATTCTTTATAAATGACTGAACAGGATCCAAACTGATTATTTGGTTTATGACACATTAATATGTTCATGGAATGTGGAAACGAGGAAATAAAGGCTGTTTTCTTGGAGAAAGTACTGGATCCAGCACAAGATAAAATGCAAAGAGTGGAGTTTTAAACAGAAACTAAGAAAACATAAAAAAAAAATAAAAAAAAAAAAAACTTGACAAAACCAAAAGCACTCGATCTCAGAAACACAAAGAAAAGACTGAGTAACAAAGGTCTCTAAAGTTTCACTCTGCTCGGACTGGTCTAACGGAAGCAGTGGGTTGGGTTTAGAATCACACTCATAAACACATCTCGAAAGAGAGCGGACACATCGGCGGTTGCAGGATTCTCACATGTCCGTCAGGGTTCAAGCATCGAAGCTGGTTCCTTCTACACAGGATCAACGCCAAACCTGCTTCAATCATACTTCTCTCCCCTGATGCTCCCCTGCAGATCTTCCACTAAGTGCTTCCTCAACTCTCTTTCCAAATTCCAATCAAGAGGTGAGGCACCAATCGCTGGGGGAACATCTGCACTGGGAAGTATTATTAGGGCCGAGCACCAAGGTTCCAAGAAATAAAAGTGATTTGGATCGTGTTTCCAAACATCGACAGGAAGTCGGCTATTTTGAAATCTCAAAGGGTCATGACCCCTTAGCCAGCGGACAACCTGAACATGTTACATCAGGATGTCTCACATTGTATTTTTCAGATACTACCTCCCAGCTATAATCACCTGCAAGCATTTCTTTACAAAACATGTTTAGGTGAAGATTTTCTCTTTTGTTAGGAAGTTTCTTTCACTGAAAAGAAAATTGCTCAAAATGATTTATTATCAGAGATTAATCTACTCACACGCCCTCCTCCTTGACGATCTCGGCCAGAATGATGGGGGTCGACTGTGACTTTCGGGTTTCATCCACTGCAACCACAAACGAGAAACCGATGTGGATTTTCTCCAAGCGTCACATGCATCGCTTTGTTTCAAACTCTACATGAACTCCTTCTTTAAACGTTCAGAACAAAATGTACTTCTATCAGCAACAAAGTGAAATCCTGGCATTCGTTACATTTAAAGCTCAGCCGTCACATCTCTCAACGAGTTTTAACAGAATAGTGCTACGGTGGAAAATATACGGCTGAGAATTGGGTTAACTTTAAGACGCCAGACAAACGTTTAAGTTCAACTTGATTATTCTTGTTAAAAATTCTTTTTTTCATTAAAATTACTTTTCTTTGTTTAAAAACATTTATAAATTACTGACATTTGTTTTGTCAGGAGTTAAAAGTTAAAATACCTTTTGCAAACACAAAAAAAATTACTGTTTATGTTTGTAAATTTACCCCCAAAAAAATCTAATTAACATTTGTTTTTTTCTCCCGCCGTCAAACCAGCATCTTCAAACCAGGCGTGGGCCGGAATAAGATTCTGACGGTATGAAAACCTTGGATAAAAATATCACGGTTTCACGGAATCTTCCTGTTTTTTTTCTGTTACTGAACACAGTATATAATATTTTAGGCCAAATAATTAGAATAATAATTGAAATCTTCTTAATTAAATAAAATTGTTGTCACTTGTGCGAGTCTAAACCTGCAGCTCAACAATAATCAACAAAAATAACATTTTCAAAAACAAATCATTCTAAATGGAAACAAATGCGATCAGTAATCAAAACAAAAAAAAACATGAACATTTGTCACAGTTCCGAAATAAATAAAATAAATTAATATAGTCATTTTAGCAACTCAACAATTTTTGTAGACATGCTGGATTTCACATTCTAACACATTCTTTCTGAAGATGCAGAACTGGGAGCTTGTTCACCTTTCCTGGATTAATTTTGGAGCGAGACGTACGAGGACATGTGCTTTCACCCAGACAATACAAAAAAAAAATGCACATATCATAAGAACGCTATAACTTTTATAAGTTTTTCAAACTTTTATCACCTTTTTTCAAAGGTGAGTTTCACAAAGACATGTCATGGCAGGATTGAGCACAGCAACAAGACACAAGGTAATTATACAGCATCAACAAGGTCTCTCCCAAACAAAGATTTCAAGCAGACTGGGGTTTAAAAGTGTGCTGTTCAATTTCTTTTTGTTAAAGAAAGAAACGGGTAACTTTGAGGATCAAGGACACAATGATCGGCCAAAGGCAGCAGATGCCAGATACACAAGTTGTGATGTAGTGGATAAGGAGAGTGACTGGAGATCAGAAGGTTCCTCCCCCAGTTCACCCAGGATTAATGGTGTTCTCAATGCTGAGATACTTAACCAACATCCATTACAATCAGGGAGGCGTTTGATTAGCCAAAATGTATTTTGCAGCAGGACATCGACCCTAAACTTACAGCCAGGACATTATGAACTATCTTCAGTGTGAAAAAGAACCGTAAAAACTGAAAATGATGCCGCGACTCCCACAGAGCCCTGATCCCAACATCATCGAGTTTGTCTGGATTGCATGAAGAGGTCGAAGGATGTGAGAAAGCTACATCCACAGAAGATCTGAGGTTAGTTCTCCAAGATGTTTGGAACATCTTCCTGCAGCGTTCCTGTGTGTCGGTGCAGCTTGAAGAACTGCTGCTGTTTCCGAGGGCAGGAGGATGATCACTTCAAATATTGATTTGATCTAAATTTTCATGTCTTCCTTCACTGCATTTTATTCATTGATGAAAATAAAGTACACTTCAGTTTTTGAAAGCAATCTTTATAATAATTTCAAACACTTCAAACCACAACCTTTGGGTGTAGGGTTCAATCCCTAAACTTATGACCCAATCCTTCACAGCTTGGAACAGCTGCTTATTTTAAACTCTAAGCCTCAACACTTTCTTTAAAGGGGAAGGGCTGAAATGGAGAACAGGAATAGTCTATGTATCTAGAACAGGAGTTATATGTGACACAGTGGTGCAGCGGTTGCTACCGTAGTCTCTCAGGGTTTTCTCGGTGTTTACGGTAGTTAGGATTTCCTCGTATTGTTCAAAGCATGCGCATTACGTGTAGTTTAAAGTGTCTTTGGAACAACAGAGTCTGGGTTCGGCCGCTCAACGACATTCACAGTTGTTCTAAAACCACTCATTTGATATCTTGGCTGTGTGCTCGGGGTCCTGCTGAAATATGACCTGTTGCCCCCGGTCAACCTCTGGAAAAGGTTTTCATCCAGTATAGGATCTGTACTAGTGACGGTCGTTCTTGAACGAATCTTTGATGTGACTCAGAAGGAACAAATCGTGTCAGAGAAGGATTCGTTCAGTGGCCTTTGCGCAACATCCTCAAGATTTTTCGAGTTTAACCCGTTCTTTAGAATAAAAGAACTTAAAGCGCTCGAAAACAGAAATAATCTATTTGGTTTCATGTGACCGCCCATGCAGTATGAGCCAAACACTGATAAGATTAGTTCTTTTTGAGTCCCAGATCATTTTACCGAGTCTTTTTTTAGAGTCATTTTGTTCATTGTAGTCAAACATTAATTAAATGTTGTGCGTTACTTTCCTAACACATCTACTAACGTCATATTAATAATCACAGTGGTACCTCGAGATACGAAATTAATTCAGTACCGTTTCTTCAATCCTTAAATCTACACATTGTGAATGTAATAAATGATAATGAAACAGAATAAAACACAAGCGAAATAGGTAATATGTACACAAATATGAAACCTTACCTTGCGAGTGAAGCGCTTTGTCGGAGGAGGTGGAACGGATGGCAGAAAACATTACGGCACTACGTATGAAAGTTAACTTTCTTGAGATATTTCACGAATTACTGACACCAACACGGTTTCAAGCTCAAGCGGAGACAGTACAGAGGGTGTGAGAAGGGATGGAGAGAGCTCTTCTGAGAACGCGTCACAGGGTTTCTCTAACTTGTGCTACAGAACAGCACTTTCCACGTTATAAATGTTACTACAGTGGTAACTCGAGATACCACTGTAATTCTATTGTAACGATGAATTTAAGAATTTATTTATTTATTTTCATTTATTGTATCTCATGAATTTAAGAAAGATCTCATTTTTTATATAGGTTATTATATTTCAAAAGTGTTTACTTTAAATTGTATTTTTTATATATCTTTTTAGGTTGTTGTGCAACGTAAATGTCCTTTGTGACTTTAGTATATTTTAATTTACTTTATATTTTAAAATTTAAACCCCCACAATATGTCTTCGGTAAAATGTAAATAATAGTAGCAGTAATAATGATAAAAAAGTTCACGAGAATTGTGACCACTGCTTTATGCTTGAAAACCCACAAGGATGTTGCGCATGCGCCACTGAACGAATCCCTCTCCGACACGATTCGTTCCTACAGAGTCACATTAAAGATTCGTTTAAAAAGAACAAATCGTTAATGAACAAATCACTAGTATTCACTTTTCCCCTAATCTGGATTTCCCAGTTCCTGCAGCTGAATAACACACGACTGCATGATGCATGTGAATGTGAATTTTTTTTAATACATTTTAGGGAAAAAAAAATATTTTAGTTTATTGTCGTTCTTTTCAAGACAAGTAAGTAAATATGACAATAAAACACTTTTCTTTCACAGTTGAAAATCACGACAAGGATTTAACCAGATTTTCTAATTTAATATAAATGTTCAATAATAAAAGAAAGACAAGAGAAAGAGCTCACCCTGAAGTCTGATCCTGGCGGTGTCCAAAGGGAAAAAGACTGTCATTGCTGTGACACTTCCCTTTAAGGCAAAAACGTTGGTTTAAACAAAACACATTCGTAACATAATTATCATTTACTAACGTTATCAGAAAAATCACAAGAATCGAATAAAAGTTACATGTTTCTCACCATCGCACCTGCCACAGCGTGAACCAGAGTTTCATATGAGAGCAGACTCACTGACACGCTACTCTCCGACATCGTCCCGTCGTTTAATTATTTAACTTTGTTCAAATTATTATTGTGATTTAATGACACCGGTCTACAACTGACAACAAAATTATTTTATTTGCCGCTTCCGCGTTACGCTGGTTCTACTGCCTGCGGATACAGCCGCTACTCTGCTCATTAGCGCCCCTCACGGCCGGAAGATCCATATTTATTTAACTCAATCTTATTTCGAGTAAGGGGCTTCTGCAGACTTGGATCCAAGCAGTTTTTAAGAGACTGTCCTCGCTGCAGCTGACAGCGTGATTACGTACTCAATGACATTTACGTACTCAATGCCACGTTTGTAAGGCATATTCCATATACTTTTACCAGGAAACAAACATAGACATTGCGTTATAAATATTTTCTATTATTTCAGAGGTGCTTTTTAATATATATAGTGAACTATAAAAGAAATGGAGCTCTGCTTTAATTATTTTAATAGAGGGTGTTTTGTTTTGCCATTTTACTTTGTGTATGTGATATTTGCCCAAAATAATAATAATGTTGCATCTTAAAACATCATCTTTTCCATCCTCCACACCAAACAATATTTCTCCGACCTGAAATTGTGCCGTTTTGTTTATTTCAGTCCAATTATGAAGATCAGCCCAAAATTGCTTAGTTTTGTTGCAATGAAAAGAAAGATGTTCCACAGTTTCTTCCTCCTCTGAACAGAAACCACACGGCAACACCTCAAAACCAAATCTTTTGTTTAGCGTCATTGCTGCTGGATAATAATTGTTTATCATTTTAAATTCCATTTCTTTTACTTTAGGGGGAACCGGCCATTTCATGAATTTTATCAGTTTACTTCTTTCCAATGTATTACCTTCATTTGTACATTTTTGGATTGTTGCGTCAAAAATTAGTTCTAAAACAGTAAATTTAATTTCTGATTGTTAATTTTTTGTCATTTAATGGGAGTTGATGTAAAATTTATTTGGGAAGACAGATTTCTATTTGCATGTACTAAATATTGCTGAATTAGGTTGAGCAAGGCAACAGGAATTGCCCTACACACTTTATTTTTATTTTTTTTTTGACCATCACCAACCACAAGTCCACCAAACCTCCACCCCAGTCTACCGAACTTTGCTTTCTCAATGAGCTTAACAACTTCTATGCTCGCTTTGAAACGGATAATCGGGAGCCAGTTAACAAGATCAAGCTCCCAGCAGACTTTCAGCCACTCACACTCTCCACTAATGATGTCAGTGCAGTACTAAGCAGGATCAACGCTCGGAAAGCTGCAGGACCTGATGGCATCCCAGGACGCGTCCTCAGAGCATGTGCTGGGGAGCTGGCGGGCATCCTTACGGACTTATTCAACCTGTCCCTTGCCCACGCTATGGTGCCCTCCTGCTTTAAAACAACCTCCATCATGCCTGTTCCAAAACACTCCACTGCATCATGCCTCAATGACTACCGCCCAATAGCGCTCACTCCCATCATCACTAAGTGCTTTGAGCGGCTAGTCCTGTCACACCTCAAAACCTGTCTTCCTGCCACCCTCGACCCTCATCAGTTTGCTTACCGACGGAACAGAAGCACAGAGGATGCTGTTTCGACAGCACTACACTCTGTTCTCTCTCACGTGGACAATAAAAATACATATGCCAGAATGCTCTTCCTGGACTTTAGTTCAGCATTTAACACCATCGTTCCCTCCAAGTTAATCACCAAACTTGGGGATCTGGGCATCAATGCTCCACTTTGCAACTGGCTCCTGGACTTCCTAACCAACAGGCCTCAGCATGTTCGACTGGACCAGCAGTGCTCTTCCACCATCACGCTAAGCACTGGAGTTCCACAAGGCTGTGTGCTCAGTCCCTTCCTCTTCTCTCTGTTCACCTACGACTGCAAACCTGTACACAGTTCCAACACAATCATCAAGTTTGCAGATGACACCACAGTGATTGGACTCATCAGGAACAACAATGAATCCGAATACAGAGATGAGGTGGACCGTCTGGCTGTGTGGTGTGCTGGCAACAACCTGCTGCTCAACACCAAGAAGACCAAAGAGATTATTGTGGACTTCAGGAAAGAGAAAGGTGACACACAAACACCGATCCACATCAACGGAAAGGTTGTAGACCTTGTCACTGACTTCATATTCCTGGGTGTTCACATCTCTGAGGATCTCACTTGGACTAAGAACTGCTTCAGCCTAATTAAGAAGGCTCATCAACGCCTCTTCTTTCTGAGGGCTCTTAGGAAGAACCACCTTTCCTCCGACATCCTGGTGAACTTCTACCGATGCACCATCGAGACCATCTTGACTGGCTGTATCACTGTCTGGTATGGGAACTGCACAGTGTCTACACAGAAAGCGCTGCAGAGGGTGGTGAAAACTGCCCAACGCATCGTAGGAGTCCCACTTCCCAGGATTGAGGAAATTTTCCGGAAGCGTTGTCTCAGCAGGGCACGCAAAATCATTTGGGGACTCAAATCACCCTGCCAACAGACTCTTTATGCTCTTGCCCTCTGGCAGGCGCTACAGAAGCCTCCGGACAAAGACAAACAGGTTTAGGAACAGCTTTTTCCCAACGGCTGTTTCCTTGCTGAATTCCACCTCCACCCAGTGACACTATCGATAAACGTGAATCACTACATCACTTTATCTCCTCACACTCATACATAACCACTGTTCATTTGCACATTGCACATTACATCTCTACATTACTACTCGCACAATGTATGTAATGTATCTGCACACTGTATATATAACTCTTCATACCTCACAATGTATATAATGTTTCTACACACTGTATATTCCCTATAAACCCCGTTTTATATTTAACTTACCTGTTGTACAGCTTATATATATATATATATATATATATATATATATATTCTTCTGTACATATATATATTTTTTTTTATATATTGTATATATTGCTAATTATTTATTGCTATTTAAACTCATTGCACTGCAAAACGCACTTCTGGTTAGATGCTAACTACATTTCGTTGCCTTGTACCCACATGTGTAATGACAATAAAGTTGAATCTAATCTAATCTAATTATATTCCTTGAGTGAAGTTTTAATATTAAACTTATTCATAAAATCTGCAAAGCACATCAGGTGTCCTTGGTCGTCCAAAATGTCAGCAATAAAAACAATTCCTTTTTTGTACCAGTTTAGAAAAAATAAGGATAATCAATTGATAGAGTTGGGACTCTATTTTTCCACAAGGTGGAGCCATGTGGAGTAAAGTCATGGGCAAATACCATTTTCCAATAAGGCAGAACTTGTTTGTGATAATCTGATGAATGTAGGGGCAAAATCACATTTTAGCAGGAATTCTAACCCACCTACCTGATTAAAAATGATTTGGGGAATCTGGAACCAAAGGAATCGCGGATTAGCCAAATAGGATTTAATCCAGTTTAGTCTGAATACTCCAACCATGGATTCAAAAACTGTTTTCAGACCTCTCTTATTATAATCTTTCACCATATTTTCCTGTAGTAAGTTTTATTACGCCAAATAAATTTGTAAAGCCTCATGTTAGTGTTTCGAATATTTTGAGGCCTAATATACAGGAAGTAACTAGGATAGATCAGTTTAGAGACCCCCTCAGATTTTGACAGCAAGTCTTTACAAAATATAGTCAGGTCTCTTGTCAACCAGTCGTTTAGACTTTTGGTGACTGTTTCATTTTTCCTTGAAAATGTATTGCTCTCGTTTTATCATCTTTGTATAAATTAATTCCTAAATATTTTGTCTTTTTTTACAGGAATGGATTCCAATTCCAATTATTTTACCTTTTTTAGATTTAAATACAGGCCCGATGCTTGGGAGAAATTGGAAATAATGTCTAATGAAATTTTTAGGGATGATTTATCATTTAAAAAAAGCACAGTATCACCAGCAAATTGACTTAGTTTAAATTCATATTCATTGATCCTAATGCCTTTAACTTCACTATTTATTATTGAGTAAGCCAACAGTTGGGTACAAAGTATGAATAATTTTGGTGAGACGGGGCAGCCTTGATGAATTTCACATGAAATATTAATCTTTGGTGTGAGGCCAGTTTGTAAGGAAATATAAATTGTAAAATATTTGAATTATATTACAGAACTTTTTTCCAAAACCCATTAAATGTAACGACTGTAACAGGAACTCATGCACGATGGAATTAAAAGCTTTGAAAAAAAATCCATAAATAATTTTAAATGTTCAACATTTGAATGGGATATGTCTTTTGTCTTCTTCTGACAATTTGTTTATATTACTCTTACTTTGAAGTAAGTTTATGAACTGGTCACTTTTATCTTTCTGAAATTTACTTTTGTACAAGTCACCATAGAATTTTGTTGCTTCTTTCATTATTTTGTCAAGGTCCTCAATTTTGACATCATCAGTTTTTAGTTTATTTATAGCCTTTTTTGTTTGTCTTCTTTTTTCAAGGCTGTAAAAGTATGTTGAATTTTTTCCCCTTTTTCGATCCATTTAGCTTTTGATCTTACATATGCTCCTTGGGCTTTCCTTAGATACATGTCATCTAATTGGCTTTGAAGAGTATTCATTACTTATTTTTCTTCAGTTGTGAGATCAATCTTGTCACACATAACATTTATTTTGCCTATTATTTCTTTTTGTAACTTTTTTCGGTTTTCTGACACTTTTTTTTCCAGTTTCAATTGTTGTTTAACTTGGAATTTGAACCATTCCCATTTACTGACATTAGACATTTCCATGTTAGCAATTTCTTTTTTTAACTTTATGACTTGACGACAAAATTCTTCATTCAATAACAGTGCGTTATTAAACTTCCAAATGTTGTTCGGCATGAATTTTTTTGCCCTTGCCCAACGTTAGACAAATACCACTGTGTATCCTGCAGTGGTCAGTGAGGGGAGAAACTTGAATATCACTATTAGCCACTAAATTTAACAAGTTTTGAGACAAAAGCCAATAGTCGAGCCTGGAACATAGGTTTGGGTCAGCTGGACTTTTTCATGTGAATGCACTGGTGTCAGTGTTCTTCAATCTCCAGTAATCAATTAGATTGTTGTTTGAACAAAAGTTATTATTGATGCCTCCGTTATACACAGGTTGTGTTCCCTTTGGAGGTTTTCTGTCAAGCCATGAGCCCCTCCAATGAGTAGTTCATCTACATCATATGTTATCTTCCATTCTCCCGGAACGGCTTAATGTATTTAGTAAATTCTTGTTTAAAGATTTGTTATTGTATCCATATAAGTTGACAAATAAAAACGTACTATTCTGTATTCCTGCAACCACCATTAACCAGTGCCCTTCTGTGTCAGATTTGTAGTCCAAAATTTTTCCGTTGAATTTATGAAATAAGATCATTACTCTGCTGAATGAGATGTTCCATGTGAATATAAAATGTTATCACTCCACTGTTGTTTCCAAAACCTTTCATCCTCTTTGTTTGAATGCGTCTCTTGCAAAACAATAAATACATTACCTCTGGTCTCCTTACAGAATAAAAACAATGCCTTACGTTTAACACTATTTTTCAATCCTTTAAAGAACTTTAAAGAAAACAGACATTAATACTTTAAAACAAGCTGCTTCGAACAAGTAAACTGTAGAGATTAACCATGGAAATAGCAGGAATGAGCTTTTTGTCCATAATTATTAATTTTCCAGTTCTCTGTTGCAGATCCCAAACATTGACCTTGAACCATTCTCATCTAGATTTTAACAAATTTCTAACCCGGTTCGTTTACCCTCAATGATGGCGTAGAAAAAGGCTCTTTTTCCTTTTTGTCTGTCTTCTTCTACCAAAGGCCACAGGTTTCCCTGTTACCTCTTATCTTTTGTTTGGGAAACTTTCTTCAACACTGGTTGGACATAAAAATCAGTTAATGGGTCAGACCCTGCAATTCCTCCGTCTGCTCACTCCGCCATCTTAACCCCCCTCCCCCATGTATGGAAAAAATGAGTTTGTTTGCTATACAGTAGGCTTTATTCTTCTTTAAGTAATTAAACATATACATTTACTTATTGGTTGGTTGTATACATCACACAATTTCAAGTACTGTATCAGTAAATTTCAATTATAAATGACATTTAAATATATAGTTTTTACAGTTACATAAAATTCTGTGAATGCATGAAATTTATTCAAGTTGTAAAATTCTTACAACTTTACAGTTGCTTCGAGTTACGAAATGTTTAAGATACGAAAGGTCTCGCGGGAAATTTTTTGCAAAGAAAAAAATGCAAAGAAGAATTCGAGATACGAACAAATACAAGCAGTTGTGCTGTATTTTCCGCTTGTTTGTATGACGTCGCGTAGCACTTCCGGGTTCTTGCGCTCCTATCTCCCAGTGCAAAAAGGGTTCAAAACACTTCAACAACACAGCGAAACATTATGTATAGATTACTAATAATGTGCTATAACAAATGTTAGAGTCAAGGTGTCGTAAAAGATATAAAGTTTATAACGTGGAAAGTGCGGTTCTGTAGCACAAGTTAGAGAAAGCGCAGAAGCGCGTAACTTTCATACGTAGTGCCGCAATGTTTTCTGCCATCCATTCCACCTCCTCCGACACATCGCTTCACTCAAGGAAAGGTTTCACATTTGTGTACAAATTACGTATTTTGCTTGTGTTTTGTTCTGTTTTATTATCATTTATTACATTAACAATGTGTAGATTTAAGGATTGAAGAAATGTTACTTGATTTTTCTCTGGTTTTCCATTTTTTCATCTACTTCTACTGTTGTTTCTGAGAGCCGCTGCATGGATTAGGCGTTTTGCATGTAAAACTTGCTTCAAGATACGAAATGTTTGAGATACGAAAGAAACCCTAGACTGGATTAATTTCGTATCTCGTGGTACCACTGTATCTGTGCTAAACAAGTCGAATTGGACTTGTTGGTGCTACTTATTTTTGTGTATACTTTAAAGTTTTGTGTGCATTCTATATTGGTCTGTTTATTCTCTTTTTTTAAAGGTGGTGTTAACTGGAAGACATTATCCAGGGAACACAGGGAGGCATTTCGTGTGCCATACTCCTTAACAAATTGTACTGAGTGTGGTTATTTATTTAAGGACTGGCCCCCAGGTTATGTAGGAGATGGAAGGAAAGATGTTCTTCGTGAATTTTATTCCATGATGGAATTTGAAGGTTGTTGTTGAACTGAGTGTTTCGACAGAGGACATTATTTAAGATCAGCACCAAGTCACTCATCCCTTGGACTATAAAGGTGTTCTGTTTTGAATGCTTGCATTTTTGTGCTGTCACTCATTGCTAAAATGAATTGTTTTTATTTTATTTTGCAGGTTTGTGGTCAATTTTAGTTAACTACTGTCTAAAAAGTGACAGTAGAGTTGATTTTCTCCCTTATCATTTTTTTATTTGTAATATTGGAATGTTACTACACAGAACATTTAACTGGATGTAAACAACACTGTTCCTGAAACACTTTTGTTTTTATTACTATTTTTTTTTTATTTCACGTGTACAAATATCTTAAACATCTTTGCATTGACACTAATGCAACATTTTAATCCAGTCAAATTTATTGTCTGTGTTTTGTAATGTTTGTGTAAAAAGGAAAAAGAGGTGCATCTGGACCAGTTTTGCTTATATCTGTTGAAATGGTCTATAAATTCCCTTGTAGCCTAAAATATGACACACATCAAATAACCACGAAGTTTTACAATGTAGGTAGACAAGTGTAGACTATAAATTCAATTGGATTTAACTTTGTCAATGTGCAGAAAAAAATGTCCATGACTAATTAAATGCAGTTAGTGTCTAAACAGGAATGTGTATGTAGCCAATGTACAATTATGTGAGAGCAGAAACAGAAGATACATTTGGTATGTTATGGTCAGGTATATATAATAACAGTGTATAGCTGTATGTTATTTAAAATATTATGTACAACGTAAACAGCAATACGATGCAGATATATACAGCAGCAGGTCAAACAATGCAGTAGACTGCAATAGCATTAAACGTACCTGGTAGCTTATTGTACTGAAAATATGGAAGAGTATGATTAAGTGCAGCATGACCAAAGTGACAGGTATTTTATCAGTACATGAATTGTGAAACAATTTGCTGAAAATAAAAGCATGCTGTATACATTCGTATTATATATAACACACGCGGTTTGGAATAATTATAAATATAGGCAAATTAAATACATCAAAACATATTACATTTATAAACGAACATCTATGGTTTTTGGTTTAAAAGCAACTTTTGAATACCGGCTCACGCCATCGAAATCCGCTACGTATTTTTACAGACGCGGTTGGTTTGGAATAATAATAAATATAGGCAAAAAATACATCAACATTTTTTTTATTTAAAACGGAATATACATGGTTTTTGGTTTTAGATTCTTCGTGCATAAAATTACTGTATAAAAAAAATATATATTCTTCACGCATGCGTGTTTGAACATCCATTTCTGCGCATGCGTGTTTGAACGTTGAGTACGTATTAAGCTGCAGCGAGGACAACTTGCAACTTAAAACTGCTTGGATCCAAGAGTGCAGACGCCCCCTACTCCCAGTGGAAGCGCACGGACGCATTGAGAAAACGTACGGAAGGTAAGCGTTTTACTATCAATAACGTGATTATCTTTACTCTGTTGTTCATCATAAAGATGCATTTCGATGTTTAGCTCCAAAAAGAGTTTTACAATCTGAGTTGAGTAGAATACAAAACTATTTATTTAATCAAAACCATGTTTCCTGCAATGGACTGGGAAATTGTCCACTGCGTTTAAGGTAGCCGTCTGTTAATCACGCGGTGAAGCAAGCCGCACCTAGTTCTAGCGAACTTTTAGATGCGCGCTTACATCATAGTCTACGGTAATGCCTAGGCAAGCACTGAGGGACACAGAGCAGATCGCGTTTCAGCAGCGTTTTACTCTCACCTTCATTCTGAAACTTTATAACTGTTTTCTGGTGCACGGTTTTTAACTCTTCTGTTGTTTTACCTTAATGTAGGAAATGTATTTTATTAAAGAGTCGAGGAAAATGAACGCTGTTATTGTGGCCTTTTGGGGAAATACAATTGTGACATTTTCAAAAATTCTTAAAAAACAAAATTGGAAAAATGTTAAAATTGGAATTTAAAATGTTTGTCCGAAATTGTACTTTGATGGTGTTCAGAGCATGCTCTATTACACCTTCACTGAATTTGAGGAAATTTTACTGTGGTATTTTTGAGAAATAGAATTGTGAATTGACACTTTCAAAAATTCATAAAAAAAAGGTCAGTCCAAAATTCTACTTTGATGGTTTCAGGGCATGCACGCTACAATAAATCCTCACTAAATTGGTTTTAATTTTAATGGGTAAATTTTGGATGAACCTTTGAATTTCTTTTTCATAAATTTTTTTAAAATACTATTTCGCTAAAGCACCACAGTAAAGTGTCACCTAACTGGGTGAGGATATTGAGTACCAAGCCCTAAACATCACTAAAGTGAATTTTTTTAAACTACCCTTTAATTTCTATTTTTATGAATTTTTGAGGGTGGGTAGCTCTACGGCCTTCCAGTTAGAAGGTTGCCGGTTTGAGGCTCCTGTAAGGTGGTACAATCCCCAAAAATGCTGCAGGTTAGATGAATAATCTTAATTCCCCCTTAGGTGTGAATGTGTAAGTGAATGTTGCCCTGCAATGGACTGGCGACCTGTCCAGGGTGTACCCCCACCTCTCGCCCAATGTGCAACCCCCGTGACCCCAAAATGGGAATAAATGGGTTGTAAAATTAATCAATTAATGATTTTTTTTGTAAGTGTCAGAATTCTATTTCTCCAAAATGTTGCAGTAAACGCTCACCAAATTCAGTGAAGGTGTAATAGAGCATGTCCTGAACACCATAAAAGTGGAATTTTTTTACGAACTTTTTAATTACCGTTTTTGAAAATGTTACAATTGTATTTCCCCAAAATGCCACAATAACAGCGTTCATTTTCCTCGACTCTTTATTAAAATTGTTAAAAGTATAATATGTTTACGCCTTTACTATTTGTGTTCTGCAGGACTCTTAATTTTTATAGTCTTTTGTTTTGTTATGCTTCACATACTTTTTCGTCTTCTTCCCGACCGCGAAATTGTTAGAGTGTATGTTGCGTTAATTTTTAATAAATACGCCACTGAAGGCTAAAGTTTGAAGGTTCCTTCATCTGTAAGTTCATAAGGGAGACGACTGCGCACCACCTTTCAACAGGTTATGGGCCCAGGCAAAGCTCCGTGAACTGTCAGCTAACAGCAAAGTTAGAAGTCTACTGTGACGAATTACACAGAGCTACTGTAAGGACACCTGTGAATGAACAAAAGAGAAAATTTCGTGAGTGTCAGACTAACGTGGGTAAACGTGAGTACAAGAATAAAGTACAAAAGCATATTCGAAAATGACGGGATGAGGAGCATCGGGGCTAATGGTACCTCAGCTAATATTCAATGGTTCAGAAGTGAAATATGACCTATGGGAAGCAAGATTTCTTGGTCACCTTCATATCCTAAAGTTAAAACAAATGATTTTGCATGAACCAGTTGGGGCAAATAAAGAGCAATTGTCTGAAGATAGACAAACGAATGCAGACTGCTATGCGGAGCTCATCCGTCTGATTGACGATAAAAGCTTGTCATTGATTAGACACGAGGCTGCTGATGATGGCAGGAAAGCCCTAAAATATTGAAAGAATATTATTCGGGGAAAAGCAAACCAAGGATAATAAGTCTGTACACATCCCTGACCAAGCTACACATGGCGAGCAATGAAAACGTCACAGATTACATCATAAGAGCAGAGAACATCATTACAGCTTAAAGAGATGCTGGTGAAACTCTGAGTGACTGTTTATAGCCATGGTAATTGGTGGACTACCAGACTTCTTCAAACCACTTGCAGTCCATGTAACACAAAATGAAGATAATGTCACATTCCCAGACTTCAATATAAAATTACAAATCTATGAAGAAGCAGAAAAAATTAAACCCACTGAACCAATGGACAATGTGATGAGAGTGAGGGCAAGGCAAAGCAACAAAACTTTGAGGAAAAATACCCAAAGACAGTGAAGGAAACGACAATGTGACGTGTTACAGGTGTGGAGTGAAAGGACACCGGGCAAGGCAGTGTACTCGAAAAGTCTGGTGCAGTCACTGTAAAAGTAATACACACAACGATTCAATTTGCAAAAAGAAAGGAGTACACGATGGTGTTAGAAAAACTGCTGTTGAAGAGGAAGAAAAGGACGATGGTGATCATCTCTTCATAACAAAGCACACAAAAGTGGAAAAACCACAAAACAATGTCAAGATGAAAGGCATCACGGTTGATGGGGGAGCTACATCCCACATAATAAATGACATAAATAGGTTTGAAACCTTTGATGACACATTTCAACCAGAGACTCACTCCATTGAACTGGCAGATGGGACCAAGTGCAACAAAATAGCACAGCGCAGAGGCACAGCTTTAATTCTTCTGCAAGACAACACTGGACGCCAGCATAGAGTGCGACTGAGTGCAGCCCTGTACATACCATCTTATCCACACAACATCTTTCCGGTGGCAAGGGCAATCAATGGAGGAGCAACAGTAACCTTCAGAAAACAGGACAGTCATATGACCACAAAGGATGGTAGTAGATTCGAAATAAATGAGAGGAACAATCTGTTTTACCTACCAACTGTTGAGCCGAATGTTGACAAGTGTAAAGCATGCCATGATATGCAAACCTGGCATGAGATTTTGGGTCACTGTAATTATGAGGATGTACAGCAACTTCAGGGCGTTGTGAAGGGCATGGTAATCAAAGGAAAGAACACCAAGCCAGCTCAGATATGTGAAGTGTGTACAAAGGGCAAGTTCTCACAGACAAGGAACAGAGAAAAGCTTCAAGACCCCTGCTGCTTGTCCATACTGATTTGGCTGGTCCAATGAGAACGCCCAGCACAGAAGGACACAGATATTGCCAATCCTTTACAGATGACTATTCAGGCACCATGTTTGTGTATTTCCTCAAATGCTAAAGTGACAGTGCATGCTGCAGAAAAATTTCTGGCAGATGTAGCGCCTTATGGTGACGTGAAGTGTATCAGTTCAGACAGCGGAACTGAATTCACAAACAAAGAGTTCCAAGATCTTCTGATTAGGAACAGGATAAAGCATGAAAGATCTGCGCCCTATTCCCCACATCAGAACGGAACAGCTGAAAGTGGTAGGAGAACCCTCTACGAAATGGGCAGATGTTTACTACTGGAAAGTAAGTTACCAGACAAACTGTGGATCTATGCTATCCAAATGGCTGCTTATGTGAGAAACAGGTGTTTCAGCAAACGCACAAAGAAGACCCCGTTTGAGTTGTTTACAGATGAGAAACCAGATGTTTCTAAGCTACAGAAGTTTGGTTCTACGTGCTTCGCTTACAAACAAGAAAAAGGGAAGTTGGATCCAAGGTGTGAACAAGGTCTCTTCATAGGCTATGATAAACACAATCCAGCTTACCTGGTATACTACCCGGAAGAAGAGAAAGTGCAAAAACACAGGCTGGTGAAATTTACAGCTAAGACGAAGAATAACAAAGATACACAAACATCTGAACTGCACGTAGAGTATTGTGAGAGAGAAGTGAATCCAACATTTCATGACCGAAAAGGGAAAGTGGATCAAGAATGTGCACCAGGTCATGACAGCAACAAATCAGAAATCTCCACTAAACAGACTGAAATGCCACAAAGTGAAAGCATCACTGAGGGTACAGTGAGAAAGAATCCACCAAGATCGAGGCAGAAACCAACATACCTCCAGGACTTTGAAACAGATGACGCGGTTAACATGCTAACAAATGTTGACTTCTGTTACAGAGCAGTGAGTGACATCCCTTAACCTCTTAAGCCCTGAGGCCTATTTTCCGAAAATCCTATACTTTTACTTTTTAAGGCATTTCTCAGCTTTTACAAGGTCTAAACTGCAAATCTTGGTATCAAAATGAAGATAGGTTCTTGGGGAGTGGTGTGGATGAGTTAATTTGACAGTCAAGAACACTGGGTAAGAGTAATTGATGTTGGAATGGCCAAAAAATGAACTCCGCCTAAAAAAAAAACACATGTTTCCTCCAATATCTCCTTATTTTACTTATAACGAAGCAAATAAACACAATCAATTGTAACAACTACATGTCAAGGACATCTGTAGCAAGTTTGGTGTTCATACTACAAGAAACTAATATTCTGTAAAGGTTTTGATTGAACAAAGTTCAGGCGTAATCCATGTTGGCACAGTTTGGCACAATTTGGCACAATAATTGAAATATGGAAAAAATCTTGTCCAAAGCTTCAGCTACGTTCATAGTCTTGTTTTCTTGCTTATGGGACATGATTTCAGCAAAAAAACCTCCTAAAGAAACGCTGTAAAAGGGGGGTAGAAGCTCATTTACGCCATCTTGCTGCGCTTTTGGGAACATTTCATTCACACATGCTTTCGACGTCGAGCTTCCGCGTGTCCCTACCCCCCGACCATCTGTCCAATCCGGGAGCTCTATACATCGCTGGAAAGCTCTGATTCTGAGGAAACCAATCAGCTCAACCATTTTGAGACTGACTGGATCGCCGACGAATCACACGACGCGCAGCGTGGAGAGACGTGCTCTTACGCACGGGGAGTCATTCCATATTTGGTGACGTAAGAGGAGCACTGGAGCAACAGAAAAAACACAAAATGGACTTTTCGCGAAGCTATCGACCGGACATAACAACAAACGGACTTTTATCGCTATGGAAATAACTTTTTGTTGAAAAAACGGCAAAGGTAAGACAAGATTTACATGCTTGCTTGGTTTTTTGCTGGCGTTTTTTCGGGGAACTTTCGCTCCCTGCTCTGAAATACTTCATGCAATGTAAATGAGTTGCATATCGCTGGATTCAGCTGGTTGTTAGCTTTCATTTAATGTAATGGTTTTGGTGTTTCCGTTTATATTGTGGATACATATCGCACATAAACAAAAACGTGGTCATGAATTATACTCCGGACATGTTGTTGTTTATTTGCATGGCGTTCGAGCTGTGGTTCACGAATATGAAATTGAATTAGATACGTTTTTAGAGGAGTTTCCGCTGAACACAACAGTATTTAATATGTGTGGGTTATTCTCAGGTTAGTGAGCTATGATTGAAAATGTAACGCACAAGGGGGCAAGTCCCCGGTACCGGGGACTCTCGGGCTTAAGAGGTTAAACCTACAAGGATGCCATAACTTCACCCAAATCAAACCAGTGGATAAAAGCAATGCTTAGAGATGCAATCACTAGAAGGAAATGAAACATTCAACCTTACCAAGTTGCCACATTCAAAAATCTGGAATAGACTATGATGAAACGTTCTCACCCACTGCCGACATGATAGTGTGAGAGTGATCATACAAAAGGCAGCTCAGGAAAACCTGATTCTCCATCAAATGGATGTCAAGACTGCATACTTACATGCGCCCATTGACTGTGAACTCTACATTGAACAGCCAGAAGGCTTTGAGTCAAAATCAGAGACAGGTGAAAAACTTGTTTGCAGACTAAACAAGTCCCTTTTATGGCCTGAAACAATCCGGTAGAAACTGGAATGCTATGTTACATGCATGTTTGAGTCAGAATAGTTTTGTTCAAAATCCTTCTGATCACTGTGTGTACACAAAGGAAAACCACGATGTGAAGGTCATCCTGATCGTATGGGTCGATGATTTGATCATTGCATCGAGTTCTGAAAGTGCATTGAAAAGTGTTAAAGTGATGCTGACTGAGAAATTCAAAATGAATTTCTTGGACGACTGTAACATTTTCTGGGAATAGATTATGAGCAAACAGAAAACAAAGTTGTCATGGCTCTGAAAAGATATGTGCACAAAATTCTAGAAAAATTTGGAGTGGTAGAATGTCAGCCTAGAAAGACACCATGTGAGTCAAAACTTGACTACACCGAAGATGCTAGAAAGATGGCTGAAACAAGGAAGTACAGAGAAGCGGTGGGAAGTTTAATATATCTGTCCACATGCACTAGACCAGACATGAGTTTTGTAGTCAGCAAACTCTCCCAGCACTTTAATGATCCAACTGAAGAGCACTGGAACACAGTAAAGCACGTGTTCAGATATCTTAAAGGTACAGCAGAACAAGATTTGTGTTTCAGAAGAAGTGTCACCAGTAAACTAGGCCTAATAGTTTACAATGATGCAGATTGGGCGTCAGAGAGGGCAGACAGACATAGTATTTCAGGGTATTGTGTCAGTCTGAGTTAGGGAAGCGCTTTGATCTCATGAAAGACCAGAAAACAACCCACAATTGCCCTTTCTACATGTGAAGCAGAATACATTGCCCTAGCATAAGCTATACAGGAATGTGTATACCTAGAACAGCTTCTAAAAGGGGTACACAGTTATACCTATGAGCAGACAAGGCTAAAAATGCACTAGCTAAAAATCCTGGGAACAGGCAACAGCGAGGGTGTACCCCTGCCTCTCGCCCGGTGTGAGCTGGAGACCCCGAAGGGAATAAGCAGCTGGAGAATGAACGAATTTTTGAATGTTTCCTCCATATTCAGTATCCCATATGTCCCAAATGGAAAACTACGCAGTTGTGGACGGTCCGTACACTATCCGCAAATTGCACGATTTGCAAAATGTCAGGGAAACGCGTTATGGCAAGTACAGCAGGGCTCTAGAGTGCGACCAATTTGGTCGCATATGCGACCTAATTTCTCAATGGTGCGACTAAAAAAAATCAAAGGTTGCACCGGTGCGACCCGTCGTTCGAGGGGAAAAAAAACTAAACTCTGTGAGTCTCCCTGTTGTTCAACAACAGACACACATTAGGCCCATATCATGGTCTAAACCAATCAGAGATAGTGAAGAGCGTATCCCGTCCCACCCCCCCTCTGATTGGCCGTGGTCCAGATATTCCTGTATGTGTGTGAACGTACGTTTGAAAATGCATGTGATGCAGTCAGAGAGAGGTGAGTCCATCAGGTAAACAGTGGATGTAGCCGTGGATTACGAGAGAAGATGAAAAGAATGATTTTTCATTAAGAAAGATAAGTTAGGGCCTGATCGTGAAAATCATAACCAATGCTCTGACACGGAGCCATCAACCTCCCCTGTGACTGGCTCGAATACATTTAGAATTGAAACTATAAACTTCAGAATTTTCTATAAAACACATAACATGCCGCGATAAATGCACTGCTCAAGTGTCCCCTCTCCCCGCTGCCTTTCAGCGGCAGGCAGCAGCAAACAGATCATCAGACGAGATGATAATTAAGTTTAACGTTGCCTACAATATTGCAAAAGAAGAACTCCCCTTCACTAAATTCAAGTCGAAATAATTCTTATGAAGAAAAATGGCTTGAACGTAAACCCGACGTACAGCAATGATGTCGCGCGCACCCAATTTATAGGAGTCATCGCAGATACATTGAAAAAAAAGACGTCTGTGCAAATTGTGAACAGTGCGTACATGGAATTCCTGATCGACGGAGACACATATATCGGCACAAAGGAATGCATCATTGTGTACGTTCGAGTCTTGCGGAAAGGAAGACCGATGAATATATTATTGAACACAGTGAGGTCGAGCATGCTCATGCCCAAGGTAAGCCATGTCATGTCATGGAGCCTATGTCAATAATATGCCTACCGTCTCGTTACTGCATTAACCATAATATTCTGATACTTAAAAATAAAAAAAAATAAATAAATAGGCTACATTATAAACTCTTGGTATTATCGTTTTTATTTGTTTAATTAGGAATTAGTGCTGCTTCAAAGAAAGCATTTGCTGCTCTTGGGGACCAAAATCAGTTTAAAGTTTAAATTTCAGCTCAGTAAAGCACTTTAAACACTTTTTCAGTAAGTTTTAGTTACCTTTCTTGTAGAATTGTGCTTCAAATAAAGAACTTTATATTGACCAGGTTGTTAGTAAATCATTTACAAGTCAATATTGTCTATGGACAGTGATTTTAAAAAATAAATGAATAGATAACTAAAAAAAGTGAACTTGTGAAAATGCGGTGTTAAATGTGATGCGGTTGAAAATTTGGGTGCACCTAACTTTTGTGCTGGTGCACCTAAGGAAAAAATTTAGGCGCACCAGTGCAAAAAGTTAGTCTAGAGCCCTGTACAGTGGTACCATGGGATACGAAATGAATGCGTTCCAGGGTGACATTCGGATCTCAAACATTTTGTATGTCAAAGCAAGTTTCAGATGTAAAACATCTAATCCGTGCAATGGCTCTCAGAAACAACAGTAGAAGTAGATGAAAAAAATGGAAAACCAGAGAAAAATCAAGTAACGTTTCTTCAATCCTTAAATCTACACTTTGTTAATGTAATAAATGATAATAAAACACACGCTAAATACGTAATATGTACACAAATGTGAAACCTTACCTTGAGTGAAGCGATGTGTCGGAGGAGGTGGAACGGATGCAGAAAACATTATGGCATTACTTTTCGAGATATTTCACAAATTACTGACACAAGTACGGTTTCAAGCACGAGTGGAGACAGATGGAGAGACGCTTCTGAGAGAGCGTCACAGGGTTTCTCTAACATGTGCTACAGAACAGCACTCGAACATTTGTTATAGTACATTATTAGTAATCTATAATAATGTTTCGCTGTGTTGTTGAAGTGTTTTGAAGCGCATCAGACCCTTTTTGCACTGGAAGATAGGAGCCCAAGAACCCGGAAGCGCAGAACAGCCAGTAAATGTTAGTATCTCAAATTTTTCTTCGGATCTGAAGTAGTGCTGGGCGATATGACGATACATATCGTGGGGACGATAGAAAAGTGTCTATCGTCCTATTTCTCTTCTATCGTTTCTATCGTTTCTAACCTAATTTTATCAATTACTAAAGAAAATATTGCATTAAATAGGCTATGACAAATGTATGATAATGTCTTGTGGCTATGCAATGCATACTCTACCCTTTATATAAGTGATAATCAAGAATAAAAATGAACTTTTTCGCAAAGAAACTCCGTCTTGTGATTTTGCGACGGGACGCTTTACGTTGTTGCGACATGCTTTACGCTAGTAGTGATGGGAAGTTCGGATCATTTTACGGATTCGGTTCTTTGAGTCTCGGATCTTTTTTCGAGTCATTTCGTTCATTTTACTAAAATATCAATAAATGTTGTGTGTACTTCCACATCTACTTGCGTTTTATACACAAACGCGAATCACACTACAAATAAGACAAAACTATAATGCTAAATTTAAAATGAATATAAATATATTACTAAAGCCTACCTGGGTCTTTTAGTCTGGTTTACCCAAACTCTGATCTGTCTTCTTTAGATTTAAATCTCTTTTGTTCGACACAAAATTACTTCACTCTGACGTTAACGTGTGCAGTCCGTGCACTCAGTCCGGACTGGCTTCTTTAGCACTTTTGTCACGTGACCGCTATAGTGCCGGGATCCGAAAAGATTCGTTCTTTTAGCGAGTCCGGGTCCTTTCGGTCTTTTTTCTTTCCAGCTCATGCTGCATTGGTTAACATTACGGAGCGGCCATGAGCCGGAACCCGAAAAGATTAGGTCTTTTTGCGACTCTCTCCGAAAGATTAGGTCTTTCAGCAAGTCCGGGTCATTTCGTTCTTTTGTCACGTGACCGCGCCACAAAGTTAGGCAAAGTCAGTATGCAAATATGCACGGGCAAGTGGCGAGAAAAAAATATAGCCAGCCTAAAATTAAAGAGTCTTTCAAAAAATGCACACCGTATGAAAAAATGTCCCAGCGCCATAAAGAAATCACATGTGCCATCTTGCATTACTGTTGTGAAGGTATGATCCCCGTGTATGCAGCTGAGAAGGGTAGCTTCCGAGACCTCGTCAAAGTGCTTGACCCGAGGTACGTTATGCCCAGTCGTAAGCACTTCAGTAATGTCGAGTTGCCTCGCTTATATAACGCATGCCGGGCCCAAGTAGAGAAGGATGGTTCTCTGGCAGTGTGGTCCATTATTTTATTTTAAATAGTTTATTTTTATAATACTATTTAAATAACTATGATGTGGTTAAAAAAATGTGAAGGCTACTGTAGCTCTACTTCCACCACATCTGTTGTCATTTGATACGTTTACATTGCTGCACTAAAATGTAGTTTTTCTCATTTGTGACAGTTCAGTTAAATGTCACTTCAAAATAAAGCTGCAAAAAAAAGTATGCAATGATATTTTTGTCAAACTTTTCAGAGAATAACTGAAAACGTACTTTATTGTGGTATATCGTGATATATATCGTTATCGTGATATAAAATAATTCATATCGTGATATATGATTTTTCCATATCGCCCAGCACTAATCTGAAGCAAAAAATTTCCCGCTAGACTTTTCATATCTCGAACATTTCGTTACTCGAAGCATTCGTATCATGGGGTACTACTGTACTAAAAGTATTAAATGTGGTTTATAATATTGTGATTTTTATTTTTATTTTTTAAGGCTTTATTGCGTGTAAATTTTATTAACGGGTCTGTTTTAAAAAATATGAAATGTGGTTTTAAATAATGACGACTTAAAAAAAAACTGCAAATAGCATATTTTAAACAATCTTTAGAAAAAAATGCGTTGTGTAACACAAGAAACATGAGACATATCAGTTAACAATAGTGTTTTTATTACTGTTGGAGTTCACTGTGTCTGATAAACGTTGATTCATTATTACCGACAGCTGACGGTGTGACTTTCATAGCTACGATCACTTAACGAACCTCTTATAAGAAAAATGTGCTTTAATGCCACATCCGCCAGCCCAATAGTCAAATACTGCAGATGGCTGCGTAAAAAGATAACTTTCATTCACGTACTGTGTTTTTATCTATGATATCGTATCTTACCGTAAGGTGCTTTCATCGCGACACTACCATGTAGGGAGAGCGTGATGTAATCTGTGACGTTTTGCAAGTCATGCAATTTGCGGATCATGTACTGACATGGACTTCCCTCGAGTCCACACTTTGATGACGTCACGTAGGGGTTACCTTAGCGGTTCTTGGCTCGAGTCCCCAAGGTGGCACTGGAGTCGTTTTTGGGGCAGACTTCAGTCATGCTGTAGTGTTGGTTGTGATTCAATTGACACCAAGCGCGGTGAGAAGAGATGATGTTCCCTCCCAGTAGTTGTTTTCAGAATTGTATTTGCAAAATGGATTAAAATGCAAAGCTATCGCCACCATTTGATTGTTTTTGATTTGCTGGTATCAAAAATAGATTATATATTTTTTTAATTTGTATTACATTTTTAATGCTAATAAATGCGTTTTGCTACAGTATGGTGTATTCCAGGGGTCACTAACAGGCAGAATGCGGTCTGGATCTGGACGCAGAAGCTGTCTCATATGAACCCAGAGCTGCAGACCAAACTGAGCATTTCAATTCAAGATCAAGGGGAGCGCCGTATCTTTTAATCGTCACGGCTACTGTGATCTTTTCTGTAAATATCAGTTCAGCTCAGAAGTACCGGCAGATGAGTGAAAGTGAGATTGCAAAGAATTAAAACAAAAATGGCAACAACAGTTGCGTGTAGCTACCGAAAACAAAGTGGATATCAAGAAAGAGAAACAGACGGCAAATGCAGAGTTCTCAACCCTCACGCATCTCAACCTAGATTTTTGTCTAAATAAACCACAAAAAGTTGAACTAACAAATGCTTAAATAATTTAAAGCAATAGTTAGATCAAACAAGTCTGAAAACATAGCAAGATGTAGTTCAACGGCACACTTAAGAACTGTAGTTAGTCTAACTTTTGGTTAGGGGCATCGCTTCCTAAAGATGGTAAAGTGGGGAAGGAAAATAAACTCAGGTGCTCACACAGACACATGCTGGAATCAACTCTTATTTTATTGAAAATCAAAATAAACAAACACCCGTGGTGGGGCAAAACCTAATCTAAAATAAACTAGACAAAGCCAAAGCTAACTTACAAACAAAACGGGGAAAAACATTAACATAAAAGCAATATCAAATTGCTAACCAATCGCTAAGGAGGAGGAGGAGGAACCCGCACAGGGAAGAGGTAGCAGCCTTAAGACGGGAGCAGGCTAACAAGGAAATGAGGAACACAAATGGTCAGCTCTGGTTTATATTCTGTTCACATCAGAGAAGAAGATGGAGACGTTTGATCTGAAGCAGTTTATTGGAGCAGAATCGTCAGCAGATGAAGTTCTTCAGAAGCTGCTGCCGGTGGTTAAAGAATCCAGATCAGTTCAGTAAGTCGCTCTGAAAACAATCTGATGAAACCTGATCCGAACAGAAAGAGCTGCAGAGTCTTTAAATAAGTCTCTCTTTTTTTAATTCTCTCCACTCAATGTTTGATCTTCTACCTTTTCAACTATTTGATGCCTTAGACATTCCCAGCTGTAGATCCTGAACTGAGAGACTGAAGAGCTGCTTCTTCTCTACAGGTTGAGTTGGTGTGGTGTCTCAGCTGAAGGTTGTGCAGCTCTGGCTTCAGCTCTGAGATCGAACCCCTCACACCTGAGAGAACTGGATCTGACTGATAATGATCTCAGAGATTCAGGAGTGAAGCTGCTCTCTGATGTTCTGAAGGATCCTCGCTGTGAACTGGAGAAACTGAGGTAATCTTCGGTGGATTTAAACATTTTATATATTTAAGCTGTATGAAATTAACTCTAGCCACAGGGGTTTCAAGCCAGTGACTTCTGTGCCGGTCCCATGCCCGGATAAATAGAGAGGGTTGCGCCAGGAAGGGTATCTGGCATAAACCAAATATGCGTGTCATCAAATCGATTTTCATACCGGATCGGTCGAGGCCCGGGTTAACAACGACCGCCTCCGGTGCTGTTGACTTTGGACTACTGTTGGTCGAAGAAGGAGAGGAGGGAGAAGGATTCGTCGACAGAAAGAGAACAGGAAAGGCAGGAGTATAGATCTGAGAATGGGACTCTTAACGTTGGTACAGTGACAGGGAAGGGTAGGGAGCTGGCGGACATGATGGAGAGAAGGAAGGTAGATATTCTGTGCATGCAGGAGACCAGGTGGAAGGGTAGCCAAGCGTGTAGTATTGGAGGGGGATACAAACTGTTTTACTATGGTGTGGATCGGAAGAGGAATGGGTAGGAGTTATCCTGAAGGAGGAGTTTGTGAGGAATGTTTTAGAGGTGAAAAGAGTGTCAGACAGGGTGATCAGTTTGAAGTTAGAAATTGAAGGGGTGATGTTGAATGTAGTGAGTGGTTATGCTCCACAAGTAGGCTGTAAATTGGAAGAGAAGGAGAGATTTTGGAGTGAGTTGGATGAGGTGATTGAGAGTGTTCCCAGAGGAGAGAGAGTAGTGGTGGGAGTAGATTTCAATGGGCATGTTGGCGAGGGCAACGGAGGTGATGGGCAGGTTCGGTGTTAAGGAAAGGAACCTGGAAGGACAGATGGTGGTGGACTTTGCCAAGAGGATGGAAATGGCTGTAGTTAATACTTATTTCCAGAAGAGGGAGGAACATAGCGTTACCTACAAGAGTGGAGGTAGGAGTACGCAGGTAGACTACATCCTTTGTAGACGAGCCAATCTGAGAGAGATCAGAGACTGTAAAGTAGTGGTAGGAGAGAGTGTAGCCAGACAGCGTCGGATGGTGATGTGTAGGATGTTTCTGGTGGTCAGGAAGAAGAGGGGAAGAAAGATTGAAAAGAAGACCAAGTGATGGAAGTTGAAAAAGGAAGAAGATTGTGAGGAATTCAGACAGAAGCTGCAATAGGTGGTCAGGAAGAGCTTCCAGACGACTGCGAAACTACAGCAGAAGTGATCAGGGAGACAGGTAGAAAGGTGCTAGGTGTGTCAGCTGGAAGGAGGAAAGAAGATAAGGAAACATGATGGTGGAATGAGGAAGTACAGGACATCAGCCAGAGGAAGAGGCTAGCTAAAAAGAAGTGGGACATCGAAAGGACTGAAGCAAAGGCCAAAAAGAAAGCATATGATGAGTTGTATGCCAGGTTAGACACGAAGGAAGGCGAGAGTGTGCCGATCTTTAAGATCCTAGTGCCAATCTTTAAGAACAAGGGTGATGTGTTTGAGGTCAGCTCTAGAAAGAAGAGGAATGAAAGTCAGTCGCAGTAAGACAGAATACATGTGTTTGAATGAGAGAGAGGGAAGTAGAACAGGGAGGTTACAGGGGGCTGAGGTCAAGAAGGTGCCGGAGTTTAGGTATTTGGGGTCAACAGTCCAGTGTGACGGGGAGTGTGGAAAAGAGGTAAAGAGACGAGTGCAGGCAGTTGGAGTGGGTGGAGAAAAATGTCAGGGGTGTTGTGTGACAGAAGAGTGTCAGCAAGAATCAAAGGAAAGGTGTACAGAACAGTAGTGAGAGCAGCTATGATGTATGGGTTGGAGACTGTGGCAGTGAGGAAGAGACAAGAGGTAGAAATGGAAGTAGCAGAGATGAGGATGTTGAGGTTCAGTCGAGGATGGACAAGATTAGGAACGAGCACATCAGAGGGACAGCTCAGGTTGGTTGATTTGGAGACAAAGTCAGAGAGGCCAGATTGAGATGGTTTGGACTTGTGCAGAGGAGGGATAGTGGTTATATTGGTAGAAGGATGTTGGAGATGGAGATGCCAGTCAAGAGGAAAGCCAAAGACGAATTATTTTATCAAATTTTTAATAGTTTTATTAAAACTATTTTATCATTACACATGTACAAGTACAATACACAGAAACACAGTTTAGTTCTAACCAGAAATGCAATAATCAGTAAAGTGCAGGATATTAGTAAATAAATGAAGTATAGATGGAACATTTCTGTGGTAAATGTACAGATATAATAAGATGTGAAGATATAAACTGATGGCTATTTACTAAAAGCAGAAATTAAACAGTTCTATAAACTATATACAGGTGCTATTTGCTATAAAACAGAAACTTACAAATGATACATATTTACAAATTAATAGTGCGAGTGTGAGAGAAATAGTTGAGATTAATTAAGAGGATAAGGGGAAGTGAAGATGTGAGGGAGGTGGAAGCAGTGAGGGGTGAGTTCAATAAGGAGACAGCTCTGGGAAAGAAGCTGGTTCTAGTCCGGAGGCTCCTGAAGCGCCTACTAGAGGGCAGGAGAGAAAACAGAGTGTGGGCGTGGTGGGAGGAGTCATTCAGGATACAGCGTCCATGATGGATCAGTCTCTGATCAAGAAGCTGTTTCTTCTCTGATTATTTACTCTACACAGGATTAAAAAATTAAATCTAATGTTTTAGCCGAATATTTAGCTTTAAACTTATGATTATTACATTTAGTTTTCATTGTTTGTGTCGGAAAATCTGCCTTGTTTTCCACCCAGGATCAATGATAGGACGGAGACGGAACAATTACAACGTTTTATTAAACAACCAAAAAATACAAAGCCATATATAAGTGAAGGAGATATCAAACAACAAGAATATTCTGCTGCTCTCAGAAACATTTTAATCTGACCCTGGATTAAATCTCTGGTCCTGAACTGAGAGACTGAAGAGCTGCTTCTTCTCTACAGGTTGAGTCGGTGTGGTGTCTCAGATGAAGGTTGTGCAGCTCTGGCTTCAGCTCTGAGATCGAACCCCTCACACCTGAGAGAACTGGATCTGATCGGAAATGATCTCAGAGATTCAGGGGTGAAGCTGCTCTCTGATGTTCTGAAGGATCCTCGCTGTGAACTGGAGACACTCTGGTGAGATCGATTTAAATCAACATCTTCAATCTCCTCCTTCAGATTGTTACTACATTTTAACTAAATAAAGAAACTGCTGAAGATAAAATAAAGTCAGGGGTTAAAGACGTTTTAAACTCATGGTAAACACTTTATAATTCTTTTGTTTAGTAATTATGTTGGCTTGCAAAGCCAACATATTGTTAATGAAAAATTTTATAGCGCTACTCCTCCTAGCCTGTAACTTTAACTTCGAGTAAGCTCAGTCTTCTTGATACTTGCACTGTTTTCTTAACTAAAAATTAACCTTTACACACACATTTTATACCTAAATGGTAGAGATTTTTGTCCTCTTTCAGTTGGTGCTGTTTTCATTTTTAAAAAACATACGGTTTTTACTCCAGGTGGCCTAAACCACAAGGAGTGCACATAATTGCTCCATTCACCTCCATTCAAAAATCCTTGCAGATGCTGTTTAAAATCTCAATTGAAGATTATATCTAACGTGCCATAAATCCTTCAAATTTTATCACACTTTCACAAAACTTACAGCATTATCTTCATTACGGTTTTCTGCTTCTGACAAAGAAAGAATCATTTCGATATGTCTTACGGTTCTTCTATAATCTTCATTTTTATGAGGCATGGTAATTGGATTCTCACCACCAGAAAAATCTGGCAGTTGATACTCCAGGTGCAGCTGATTTCAAATAAGTAGGTCAAAGGTGTCTCATTGATTTTCAATGGCCCATGGAAATGAATGGAGCATGAATCCCATGGATCCTATTGTGAAAGAGCTTCTGTAATTGATTGACATTGGAAAGTCATTACATTAAGAAAGCAAATCACTTATCCAGCCAGTCATTGCTTGTGAATTAACATAAAAACTGACTGCTCCATACCAACCGAATTGTTTACCATAGCAACTAAATTGCCATATCTCTAACTTAACTTAGGAAAATGCTAGAGACTTTGGGGTTGGTAAGCTTCACCCATAGTGACAGCTGAAACATTATATTATGTCAATGACACCTCCATAGCAACCAGACTGGTTACCATAGCAACCAGTATGGCATGTCTCTATCTCAGCTTAGGAAAATCATAGTGACATGAGGGTTGCTGTACCTTACTCGTATTCATATTGAGAACATTATATTAGGTCAACATGGGTGGATGTAGGAGGAGCGGGGTTACAGGACCACATAATTTTCTCTGCTGATGATTCTGACTGGCACGTGTTCGTCTCCATCAACAGAAACCTGTGCACGGACAATGAAAGAAATAACATTTCAGCCATGTTTTTCCCTCCAGATATTAAGAATACAATATGCAAATTTTTTCCCTCCAGATATTAAGAATACAATATGCAAATTTGGTAAGAAAGTATCTATAAAATGCAGAGTACCGTATTTTTCGGCTCATAAGACGCACTTTTTCTTCCCCAAAACTGAGGGGGAAAAGTTGGTGTGTCTTATGAAGCGAATGCAAACCGCCGCGAAGTCCGGTAACGGCCGTATGAGAGGTGTAAGAGCTCCGGAGCTAGGCCGAAGCCGCGGCCATATTTGTACACCCGGCGCTGCACGCTGACGTCATCGCCCATCTCTGCCATAGCGCAGTCGTAACAAAAACGGGAAAAAAACTACATTTCCCACAATGCCTTTGGCTACGGTAGCTGCAGCGGTGCTTCCGCATCCATACTCACGAGCTACAGAGCTGCCGTTTCTCACACATTGAACGTAAGACGAAACTCCCGCTACAAACCCGATTTCTCACGCTAAAATACATTTCAAGATGTGAAATGGGCACAGCTAATAGTTTATCTGCGATGTTTCTTTCACATGTACATACCAGATAACAAATGTAAGTAACGTGCTCTGCAATTGGGTAGTGTTCCTAACCAGGTAAAAGCGCATAAGGATCATATTGTAACGCGCATTGTTTCCATGTGCAAGCTCCACAGTTCTTACCGCGCGCTGGCTCCTGGGTTCTTGGCTTTGTTGCAAGGAGGACACTGACGGGAAGATCAGGGAGTCACAACACTTGATTTATTAAACATGAAGAGGTGAACATCGTACATTAGCCACATCCGATTACCCAGCACGATTCATTTCTCTCTCTACACACCTCCTCACCGTGTGTGTCTAACTATTTGATCTCGCGAGGCTGGCAACGTCTCTCTTCTCGCGATATTACCCCTTCATCTTATTTAAAGTTATAGGGCATTAGTTTTAACCTCTGATTTCACTCCCTACAATATCTTAACACCATGCAACCGAATTGTCATTTAAATAAGCTAAAAATAATGAGTTATTTAACATTAAGGAGTAGTTACATTTATTTTACATTAAAATAATTATTAATTAATTATTAAATTATTATTTTACTTTTGGGGGTGCCCAGATTCTTTTAAAGGCTATTATTAGTAATG
>SRMA01026953.1:162931-287937 GCA_007224835.1 Danionella cerebrum | reverse complement strand
GTGACAATGTTACTGGCTATTATTAGTAATGTAGTGACAATGTTACTGGCTATTATTAGTAATGTAGTGACAATGTTACTAGCTATTATTAGTAATGTAGTGACAATGTTACTAGCTATTAGTAATGTGGTGACAATGTTACTAGCTATTATTAGTAATGTAGTGACAATGTTACTAGCTATTATTAGTAATGTAGTGACAATGTTACTGGCTATTATTAGTAATGTAGTGACAATGTTACTGGCTTTTATTAGTAATGTAGTGACAATGTTACTGGCTATTATTAGTAATGTAGTGACAATGTTACTGGCTATTATTAGTACTGTAGAGACAATGTTACTGGCTATTATTAGTAATGTAGTGACAATGTTACTGGCTATTATTAGTAATGTAGTGACAATGTTACTAGCTATTATTAGCAATGTAGTGACAATGTTACTAGCTATTATTAGTAATGTAGTGACAATGTTACTAACTATTATTAGTAATGTGGTGACAATGTTACTGGCTATTATTAGTAATGTGGTGACAATGTTACTGGCTATTATTAGTAATGTAGTGACAATGTTACTGGCTATTATTAGTAACGTAGTGACAATGTTACTAGCTATTATTAGTAACGTAGTGACAATGTTACTGGCTATTATTAGTAATGTAGTGACAATGTTACTAGCTATTATTAGTAATGTAGTGACAATGTTACTGGCTATTACGGTATTACTAATGTGGGGGCAATGTTGCACTGGAACAGTGATGGTGATAACGAATGGTGGACTTTAGAGTGATGAGTGGGGGGAAAGAAAAACATTACAGCCTTTTTTTTTGTTACTTTTACTGTTTACTGTCTGTTCATGTTACATGTTTGGCTGTTAACTTTTACACAGTTGATATAAAATATTTTACAAAAGTATTTGGTTCAGAATCTTTTTTTCTAGATCTTTAAAATTTGGTGCGTCTTATGTGCCGGTGCGTCTTATGAGCCGAAAAATACGGTAATATTCATTTTGGAGAGATTCACTTACATTATCCGAGGAATTCACAAAGCCAAATATAGTTGTAGTTTGTCACAGAAATCATCTTGAACCATGCGTCGAACCTCTGGAATCTGCACAGTAACAAACATCGAAATTAGTTTGATGCAAACGGTGAGCGACTGATTTTTATTTGCAGTTCTTCATTTACGTTTGCAAAACTGCTTTTCGTCTCTCGAAACTTCTTTTTGTATTTACTTTTTCATTTACGGTTCTTCAAAACTTTCTTTTGCGTTTGCCAACTTTTGACTCCACTTTTATTCCAAAGTTCTATTGTATTTTCATTCATTCATTTTCCAACCCCCTTATTCCCTTTTGGGGTCACAGGGGTCTGCGCACATTGGACAAGAGGTGGAGGTACACCCAGGACAGGTTGCCAGTCGATCGCAGGCCTATTTTATTTTTGTTTATTTACAATTTTATCTCACTCTCTATTTCATCTTTTCCTTTTTTAAATTTTTTACATGCAAAAATTCGCCCCCCCCACTGGCAGAACCAGGGCTCTGCGACCAAACACTTGAAGTCCCCCACAAACTCCTGGAGGATATTCCCAGCTGTACTGAACTGAGAGACTGAAGAGCTGCTTCTTCTCTACAGGTTGAGTCGGTGTGGTGTCTCAGATGAAGGTTGTGCAGCTCTGGCTTCAGCTCTGAGATCGAACCCCTCACACCTGAGAACTCTGGATCTGTCATGGAATAGTGATCTCGGTGATTCAGGAGTGAAGCTGCTCTCTGATGTTCTGGAGGATTCTTGCTGTGAACTGGAGAAACTCTGGTAATCTTCTTTACTTTCTGAAGTAAAGATTTCTTACCTGAAATTTCTTGAAGTGAGAAGTGTTCTGGAGATGGTTGTGTTCCTCAGACTGGAGCCGTGGATCATGTGATGGATCAGTCTCTGATCAAGAAGCTGTTTTTTCTCTGATTATTTACTCTACACCGGATTAAAAAAATTAACTGAATTAAATCTAATGTTTTAGCCGAATATTTAGCTTTAAACTAGTGATAATTACATTTAGTTTTCATTGTTTGTGTTGGAAAATCTGCCTGGTTTTCCACCCAGGATCAATGATAGGACGGAGACGGAACAATTACAACGTTTTATTAAACAGCCAAAATATATACAGCCATATATAAGTGAAGGAGATATCAGAGCTCTGGTTTGATAACAGAACACAAATTCCTCACCCCGTAACCACTCCCATATCACTCCTTATCTTCTATCAATAAAGAATTCTACAAGTATAACTGATATCAAACTATTGAGAAGAATTATTCACCATCGTTTCAAACATTACACTTGTTCTTGCATAAAGGCTTCTACTGTCTAAACTCATAACGATTCATAAATAATTATAAGATCAATGATTAATATATTCTGCTAGAAACTAATGAAACTCAAAGGTTAATGCTGAGGCCACACTGGTAATGGAATAATGATTCCTCAGAAGTTAAACAGTGTTTATAATAAAATAACAATCTCTCTCTGCTTTGCTTCATTAGTTGTTATCTGAGAGCTACCGCAGATGAACTCCAGGGGGAGCAAGTGTGAACCTTTGTTCCTCACACCAGTAAACTTTATTTCAGGCGGATTAGAACCTTGTTAAATACCAACAATAATTATATAACGGTATAAAACACACCAAATACATCATGATCTAATGCCTACATCATCTAACTAAATATTACTATTAACTAAACATTAAATCAATTAATACTGAATCACAACCTAAATACAGCTGAAGAATATTAACATTCATCATTTGCTAAATTAATACAAAACTAACAACGAGAATATTATGCTGCTGTAAAAAACTTTTTAATCTGACCCTGGATTAAATCTCTGATCCTGAACTGAGAGACTGAAGAGCTGCTTCTTCTCTACAGGTTGAGATCTTGTTGTGTCTCAGCTGAAGGTTGTGCAGCTCTGGCTTCAGCTCTGAGATCGAACCCCTCACACCTGAGAGAACTGGATCTTATTCTGAATGATCTCAGTGATTCAGAAGTGGAGTTGCTCTCTGAACTAAAGGCTGATCCTCGTTATAAACTGGAGACACTGAGGTGAGTTTTGTATAAAGTAGAAATGTTCCGATACCATTTTTCCCCTCCCGATACCGATCCCGATACTTGGGATCAGGGTATCGGCCGATACCGAGTACCGATCCGATACCTGGGTGTGTATCTGTATATACAGCTGTAGATACTACTAGCCCTGTATTAATTGACAGAATTATTTTATGCTGTGCTTCAGATATACTCAATATGGCAATGACAATAATCAATATGGACATGAAAATTATTTAATAGACAAACCTATTTTTGAAATGTGGATACAAGAGAGTGGCAACTGCATACAACGGCTCTTCCTCGATGGTTGTGAATCGTTTCTTGACTGCCTCAAGGAGGGTGTTTTTCATTTGTTTTTATACCAGTGTCCTCCTGGCTCTCCCGAGCAAGTAGCCGTTTCAGAACTGTAACTGAGGGGATCACTTCCGCTACAGATGAGGTGGTGGAGCTAATCCGTTTTTTTCATGGCTTTCCGTTTTTTCAAATTGCTTGCGTTGTCGCGCAAAATAACATGAATGCGGGATTTAGAAATATTGTACTTCACAAGCACACCCTCGATTGATTCTGCTATGGACGAGTGCGAGCCGTGAAACTCGTTAGTCTGCAGGACTGCACTTTAAGGAGTAAAAGAGTAAAAAGGCGTCACTGTGTTTATCCAGCGTGCTGTTAAACTCAGTAAAGACCGCAGAATTCAAGTCGCAGCTCCAGATGTCAGTAGTGAAGCTGATCGTTCGCACGTCCTTTAGTTTACATGAAATGTGTTCACGCACTGTCTCATAAAGCTTAGGGAGCGCTGTTTCGGAGATATATTTGCGACCAGTCAAACTGTACCGGGACTCCAAATGTTCAATTAAGATGCGAAAGCCCACGTTCCCTTTCAGTCAAGACGCAGACTGTGTCGATGTCTCGACTATGGGTGGAGCCATCCTGAAAGTGGGTGGAGCCGAATATTTAACGGGCAAATTAATTTGCGAGTGAAGTTGATTAGCAATCAATTGATCAATCAACTGCTCTATAAGAGCAGAGCGCAGCTCTACACTCATTCTGCCTTCTTCCTCGGAGCGAATGGTGGTTGCTTTGTATTTCGACGCTCTTTTACAAGCTGAAATATCAAAGGTTGCTTACCTCTGCGCTTGATGTGCTGCTGCTAGCCTAGATAGCTACGCCATCTTATCGCGGCACCTCTGATTCCCAGCTAGAGCCTGTCCAGTACATTCAGTTTTGTCCTGTAACGTCCGTTTTTCACGACGATGGGCAAAATCTGTATTATTCCTGGCTGCGGTGGTTTTATCTCGCCGAAGGACGGTCACGAGCGATGTGTGGCCTGTTTGGGCTTCAAACACGCCTGCATTGCTCTCGTGCGGTGTGAGTAGCCAGCCGTCGGGTTTTAGCACGAAGTATGTCCTTCCTTCTGCAGCAGGACGCTGAAGCTGGCTTCTGTCGATCCGGCTGGACTGAAGCGTCCGGCGCTTCAGTTACGCGCAGGGCTAGTTACGTCAGGGAATCCCTCGCGTCATCCCTGTTCCCCGGATGTGCGCCCCGTCTGGTCTGCGGGGGATGGCGCCTGCTTTGCTCTGGTGCGGCGTGAGTGTTTGCACTGCAACGCTCTGCCGAAGCGCACACTGAAGTATAGGAGGTCCTTCTTTGAGGAAGAGGACGCTGAAGCTTTGGCTTCTGTCGATCCGCTGACTCGGTCTAGCTCCTCCGAAGCTTCAGCTGGCGGCGCAGGGCTAGTTACGTCAGGGAATCCCTCGCGTCATCCCTGTTCTCCAGATGTGTGCCCCGTCTGGTCTGCAGGGGATGGCGCTGTTGCACCGGCTTCACCTTCTTCCCCGTATAACCCTGTTGACGATCTGCTATCCATCGCAGCATCGGAAGGGTTGCGATCTTCGGTGTCTTCGGAGTCAGAACTGCCATCCCCCGGGGTCGTGGCTGATCCGGAACCTGAAGTAATTGTGATGCTCTCTAAGGCCGCGACAGCCATTGGTTTGGAGGTGCCTTCGCCCTCTGAATCGATTCCGTCGCGACTGGATGACTGGTAATTTGGCAAGCGCCGGGACTCCGCTCCCCGCCCACCGCCAGTACCTTTCTTTCCGGAGGTGCATGACGAGCTTACGAAATTCTGGCAGGCTCCCCTGTCTGCGAGGGTCCGTAGCTCCTCCCCCTTCACTACTTTGGCGCAAGCTGCAGCTAGGGGTTACACCGCGATTCCCCAAGTGGAGCAGGCTGTTGCGGAGTACCTGTGCCCTAACAGTGCTGCCGCTTGGTGATCGCGCCTAGGTGTCCCCTCCAAAGCCGGTAAAATTTCGTCAGACCTGATGGCGAAGGCTTACTCGGCTGCGGGTCAAGCTGCAGCTGCATTGCATGCTATGGCGACTTTTCAGGTCTACCAGGCCAAAGTCCTCCGTGACATGCACCAAAGTGGTGGCGGCATCGAGTCCTTGCAAGACTTGCGCTCTGCCACGGATCTAGCGCTTTGTGCAACGAAATCCGCTGCGCAGAGTATTGGCCGCACAATGTCCACACTTGTGGTCCAGGAACGCCATCTATGATTAGAAGAGGCGTCTATGCTCACAGAGGACCGTAACAGGTTCCTCGACGCGCCTATTTCCCCAGATGGCCTCTTTGGCATCGCCGTGGATGACTTTGCGTTGAAGGTCTCCACGATCAGGAAACAGGCGGAGGGTCTGGGCGAGCTCATGGTCCCGCGCCGTAACAAGCGCGGTTCCAGTACGCTCGGTGTAGAACCCTCTCCGCCTGCCAGGCGCCAAAGAGAGTGCCCCCCCGCCACGGTCCAAGCCTCCGGCCAAATGCCCGAGAAGGACCCCTGCACGGCGCCGGGCACTGTCATCCTCAGAGGGTACTCGCAGGCAGACGAGGTCTTCCAGTAAGAAGCGCCCCTGAGGATGACAATTCGGGAAGATGCGAGATCTGTCAGAGGCTCCTGGGGCATATGGCAGCTGCAGCCCCGGTGATTCCGCTCGGGCTCCTGCATATGCGACCGTTTCAGCTATGGCTTCATTCCCGAGTTCCGAGTTGGGCATGGCGCAGAGGTCAGCTTCAGGTGCCTGTGACACATCGCTGCCTCTACACTCTCAAGGTCTGGGGCTCCGTGAACTTCCTCCACGCAGGGGTTCCCCTGGGTGGGATCACTCTGCGCAAGGTCGTCACCACAGACGCCTCCATGACAGGTTGGGGCGCCGTGTGCGGTTCCCATCGAGCGTCCGGCTCCTGGAACCGGCGTCTCGCTCGATGGCACATAAACCGTCTCGAGCTAGTTGCAGTCATACTGGCACTACGGCGCTTCTGCCCCCTACTGCTTCAGTCACACATGCTTGTCAGGACGGACACCATGGCAGTTGCAGCTTACATCAACTCCCAAGGAGGTGTTCGCTCCTGCCATCTGCACTACCTCACCCAACGACTGCTCCTGTGGACTCAGAGCAGACTCTTGTCGCTCAGAGCCCTTCACATCCCCGGCGCTTCGAACAAGATCGCAGATGCGCTGTCGAGGTTCAAGCCGACCGCAGGGGAATGGCAACTCCACCCCCTGGCTGTCCAGCATATATGGAGTGTGTTCAGGGAGGCCCACGTAGATCTGTTTGCCTCCCAGGAGAACACCCATTGCCAGCTCTTCTACTCCCTATCCCTGGCTCCTCTCGGGATAGATGCACTGGCACACAGCTGGCCCAGGAAGAAACGCCTATACGCGTTTCCCCCAGTGAGCCTTCTAGCACAGGTTCTGTGCAAGGTCAGGGAGGACGAGCTCGAGCTGCTTCTTGTTGCGCCCATGTGGCTCAACACAGCATGGTTCCCCGAACTCTCGTCGCTCGTGACAGTCCCTCCCTGGGGATTCAGGCACCCAAAACTGGACTTATGGGCCCTACACGTATGGCATATCCAGCCTCGGTGGACCCCTAGCCTCTACCGCCCGCGGTATTGAGGACCTTAGAGCATGCGTTAGCCCCCTCCACGAGGTTATGCTATGCAGGCAAGTGGGGTCGGTTCGTCGAGTGGTGCTCTTACCAACGGGAAGATGCTAGGACATGTCCCATCAGAGTCGTGTTGACCTTTCTCCAGGAAGGGTTCGATCGGGGGCTGTCCCCTTCGTCCCAGAAGGGCTACGCAGCTGCGATTTCCTTCTTCCACCTCTGGGTCGAGGGGAAATCAGTTGGCAGCCACTATCTGACGTTGAGATTTCTCCAAGGGGCCAGACGGCCACGTCCCTCCAGGCCCCCCTCTGTACCCTCTTGGGACCTCTCCATCGCCCTGAGAGGGCTGAGGATGTCCCCGTTCGAGCCTCTTGCCCTCGCAGACCTGCACGCCCTCTCCCTCAAGACGGCGCTTTTGCTGGCTCTGGCATCGCTCAGGAGGGTTGGAGATCTCCAAGCACTGTCCGCTGACGAAACCTGCCTGGAATTCGGCCCTGAGGATTCTCAGGTGCGAATCAGACCCAGGCCCGGGTTCATCCCCAAGGTCCCGTCGGTCCCCTTCCGGGACCAGACGGTGACAATGCAAGCCCTGCCCCGGGAGGAGGCAGATCTAGCCCAGGGTACTCTCTGTCCAGTGCGCGCCCTTCGGCTCTACTTGGACAGAACCCGGGAGTTTCGTAACTCTCAGCAGCTCCTCATATGCTACCACGGCCAGCGCAAGGGGTACACTGTGTCGAAGCAGCGAATAGCGCATTGGATTGTGGAGGCTATCCAGCTGGCTTACCAGGCGAGTGATGTACCCTGCCCTCTAACGAAGCTGAGGGCCCATTCCACCCGCTGCATCGCCGCCTCGTGGGCACTGGCCAAGGGGGTCTCACTCGCCGACATATGTCGAGCTGCGGGCTGGTCGACACCCCAAACCTTCATCAGGCATTACTGCCTTGACCTAGGCGCTGTGCCTTCTGTGGTCCTGAGTGGTGGCAGTGACCCGCTGGCACAGTAGGGGGTAATACCAATGGATGCACATCCCCATGGGTCTGTCGAACATCCGCTCCCTCATCACCAACTCCAATACCGATGAGGGCTCTGATCCGGGGCCTAAGCACCACTAGGACCCCCGCATCAAGGATGTGCTGCGCCTGCAGGTTCCTAGTCCTACGGGAAGGAACCTTTTTTCACGTCTCCCGTATGGTGGATCGGTGAACTCTATCCTCCTACCCACTCTGCATCTGACTGACGCGGAGCAGTCAGCTCTGCTAGGTTCTGTAGTAAGGTTTTGCCGCTGGGCCTGATCCCTACAGAACTCGGGCCGGACTTGCTGACCCCCCCTATCTGAGTGGCCCAATCCGTGTACTCTATACAAAGCCCCTTTTCAGGAGTTGTATTACCCTGTTTCCGTTCCGTCCTTTTATAGCCGGCGGAACGCTTTGTCGCTTGCTGGATGCCCTCTTCAGGTCCCGATGCAAGCCTCCGCGTGCCCCTGTTCCACATCAGGGGCACACTCCTTCTGGCTGCCCTGCTTTCGAGCTCCTCAGCAGTTTGCAACGACCCCGCAATAGACTAAAGTCCGGGCTAAGGGGCAGAAGGCGTTTCCGACCAGTTGCCTGACTAACACCTTACCTTTACAGCTTAGAGTCGGCCTGGTTGGATGGACTTGGTCATGGCCCTTTCGAGGGAGTTCCCATAGTCGAGACATCGACACCGTCTGCCTCTCGACTGAAAGGGAACGTCTAGGTTACATACGTAACCCGCGTTCCCTGAAGGAGGGAACGCAGACGTCCCTTGGCCATGTACTTCAAGTCGCTGATCTGAGGTGCCGTAGAGGTTTGTGGGTTCGGCTCCTCGGAAGAAAGCAGAATGAGTGTAGAGCTACGCTCTGCTCTTATAGAGCAGTTGATTGATCAATTGATTGCTAATCAACTTCACTCGCAAATTAATTGCCGTTAAATATTCGGGTCCACCCACTTTCAGGATGGCTCCCCCCATAGTCGAGACATCGACAACAGTCTGCGTTCCCTCCTTCAGGTTACATATGTAACCTAGACGTTTTGTTTAAGGTATCCAGTTCCTTACTTTTTCCTGATAAACTAGAAAGGGTTTCCTTTTCAATGACACAAAAGACATTAATTTAAGCCATAAAATGTTAGAGTTACAGCCATTTTATTTTGGGTATGCCTTTTTTGGACCTATGTTCAAAAAGAGGGGTAGGTGTTAAGGGGTTAATAAAAGTCCTCTTTCATTACATACCGCATTTTTCGCCGTATAAGATACACTTTTTCTTCCCCAAAACTGAGGGGGAAAAGTTGGTGCGTCTTATACGGTGAATGCAAAGCGCCGCGGAGCGGAGGGCGGTCACGGTCGTAGGAGAGGCGTAAGAGTAGCCCGGTTTCGGCCTAGCTCCTGTTATGGTAAAAATATACCTTCTCAATTGATAATAAACACTGGAGACCGTTTGAGAGAGAACACAGCAAATGTGGCTTTTTATTGTAAAGATTTATCAGTCTCAATGCATTTCCTACACACGTGTTATCCGCATTGGAAGAAGAACCTCGAGCCTCTCAGGGCGGGACTGAAGTATGACGTGTGCTCTTAAAAGTTTCTCAAACTACATTTCTCTAAATGACCACTAGATGGTAGTATTATATAGGAAAATTCCCATCACACTCCGGAGCCGTCGGTGCGCGCTGACGTCATCGCCCATCTCTGCTCGTCGATCCTACCATAGCTCGTAGGACTCCGTAAAGGAGGACATTGTTATAAAATCATTTAAGAAGTGTGGTATTAGTAATGCCTTGGATGGAACAGAAGACAACATCTTATTTGACACCAGTGAGGAAGAAAGTGATGACAATTCTGTCCTTCCTCATTTCTGATAGCAGTGACGAAGAGGAATTATTGGGGTTCGAAGAAAACATTACAGCCTTTTTTGTTACTTTTACTGTTTACTGACTGTTCATGTTTGGCATATAATTGCTCTTAAACTGCTGTTAACTTTTACACAGTTGATATAAAATATATAGAATCTTTTTTTTCTGGATCTTCCTTATTTAAAATTGGGTGCGTCTTATATGCCGGTGCATCTTATACGGCGAAAAATACGGTAATCTTGATATTCTTTCATAAAACGGATAAATATTGAGAATAATTTGCGAATGAATATGCTGTAAACACACAGTGTACAAAAAATCATGTCCGCACTTCCTCATTGTTTTCCTTGGAATCAGTTCTAGTTTATTTGAGGTTTTGAGGTCTTTTAAGTTTGTTCCTGTGTTTTGCTATTCTTTATATGTAATAAATACTTTTATAGGACGGCACATTGGGTAGCATTGTGGCCTTCCAATTAAAAGGTTGTTGGTTCTAGGTGACCTTCCTGGTACTTCCTCTTGGTACTCAGGTTTCCCCCACAATCCCAAAAAGATGCCTCAGGTTAATTGAATTGATATTCGAGGCTCGCCTTCCCCGTGCTTGCGTGGGTTTCCTCCGGGTACTCCGGTTTCCCCCACAATCCCCCAAAAACATGCATCAGGTTAATTGAAGAATCTAAATTCCCCTTATTTTTGAATGTGTGACTGTGTGTTGCCCTACAAAGGACTGGCGACCTGCCCATCCCCCCCTCCCCCACCAGCAGACCGACGCAATATATATATATATATATATATATATATATATATATATATATATATAGATATGTATAAGTATATATATATATAGATATGTATAAGTATATATATATATATATATATATATATATATACATTTATTTTCCATCAGTGAAGATGTGAGAATTGAACTTGCTAAATGAACATTCCTCAATGTTGACGATTGAAAAACACTAGCACATTTTACAGGTTTGTTTCTTGGGACTCATTTTCTCTAAGAATAGACTGAAAACTGGGACACTCCATTGGCAGGAACACATTGGTTTTTAGTAAAATAAATACTTTCTGCTCTAACTGCAAGGGATTCCAAATCCTAATGTAATTTATTTTTTAAATTTCAAGATGTAAAGATTTTCAAGAAGTGAGCAGACTTCATTGATGCCCATGTTAGAATTGTTCAACTCTTTCGACAAACCTTGTTTTATGACTAGTACCAATTGTTTTTTAAGACAAATTCTCATCCTTTGCTTCTTGAAAAGCTTCAAACTTGAACCACCATAGCCATTTTTGCTCCGCACAACTTGAGCCTTCATCAGAAACCAATGTCAGAGCGTGTTTATGCACTTGGTGTATCAGCTTTTGCTTTACTAACAGTGAAATGATCACGGAATGTGGTCAAGCAAGCTCTATATCTGTACAGTGACGTTACAGTCAAGTAAAATGGCAATAAACTCATTTTAAGTAAATATTATAAATAAAAAAATATAAGTGTAATTGTGAATAAAATTGTGACCCCAATAACCATATAATCAGGTAAACTCCAAGGACCCGAGGATCAAGGATCAAGACTGGGAATGCTTTCTGAGCAGCCAATCTTCTCCAACCATAACAAGCCAGTGAAAAAAAAACTCAAGATCTTGGCAAGAGACATCTCTTTTCCCTACTTCTGTAAATGGGGGATAAACGTAGACCTTCCTTTCACTCATACACTCCGACGTATGTCAAGTGTTCGAAACAGGTCATTCCACGCAGACCAACACAAACCGGCACAAAGGTAGACTGAGGCCTAAGAAACCTGGGCAAGTTCTCCTTCTGCCCCAGGGCTGGGGACCTAGACTATAATATTATTATGGAAGTCACTTAATCTCCTATAGAAGGGACACGACTCACACCTGGTTGAGGTCAAAAACAGAAGGAGAGCATCCTTGACCATTTCAGGGAGGATGCACTGAAAAGATGGCCTAGACTGGGTCCACGAAATTCCCTTGGTTGACCTTCAAACTAACTGGCTGAATGGTAGCCGCACCCTGTCCTGGAGTTCGATAACCTGTGCTCAAGATATACCACAAGCCAGTCATTGAGATACACCAGGATCTGGAACTCAGTCTACCACAATGGGTCACCCCGAGAACCCTTTAGAAGTTCAAAGGGGGAAAGACAGGCCAAAAGGTAGGATGCACTGGTACATGGTTGCATGCATCCTTGAGATCCAAGAAGCAGAACCATGGCATGCTATAGGGCCTGCTTTGCTTGGGCCTTAGCAGAGTAGCCCCTGGCATGGAGCTTGAGTGATGAGAGGGGTGCCAGCCAGAATTTTTGTGAGCTCCAAATGCACTTCCGAGCACAATGGAACCAGAGGAAACTATGGTATGGAAAAGCTAATTTTACAAACTCCACGTTCCAAACGTGAAGGCACCAGATCAGGGAGAGGGATTCTCTCCATCCTAATGGCCTCAGCAGCTAGGGAAGGCATAAATTCTTTGTTTGCCCCTGGGTGGCAGATGTGAGCTTGCTAACAGTACTAACTACTATGCCTCTCTGAGCACAGACCATCTACAGGGCTGCAGGTGAAACCAGAAAACGCATCAGTTGCATCACCTAACTGCTCACCACACCAGCCAGGGAACACATTAGGAGAACAAGGTGAATGCGAGGCAGGTGCAGAGACTAATTCACTGGACAGTGCATTTGTGAAGCTTTTTCACAACTTTCCAGCCTTTCCACAGTTGATTGCTCAATATAGGTCAGGGTCTAGTACTCTTTGTTCAATTTCAAAAATGCAGATTTGAGGAAATAATCACATAAACTAATTTTTGTTAAACTCACCTCCAATTCCTGGGCGAAAATTACGTGCATATCCTTTCATTAGATCATCCAGATTTGGCAGCCAGGATATTTCAATATCTGTGCCCACATAGTCACCGATGTCACTCAGCATGGCCCTGCAAACACACACAAAACAAGTTTTGGTCAAGCACCTCACGTGCCATCGCCACTCAGTGGCCAATTTTTTTATGATGGTTTATTCAAGTGAGATCTGTTCAAATTTCGAATTGGACAATATTCTTATCTCAAATGTCAAAATGGGTCGAATATGTTGCTTGTCAACGTTACATGCTGCATTTCCCGTGATCACCTGGTGGCACAATACTGATACGTTAGATTGTAATATTGATGTGTTCAGGAATGGTCTCTAAACACACCTGGCAAACATCATTCTAATCAGACATTCTATTTGCAATGTTTTTGGTAACTTCCTGTTCATGATGGCCTCCATGCACACATAGTTTGACCATCAAAAAAGCTTTGCAACTTAACATTGTACATCCCTAAGAGTCCAGAAGACTTGTTGGCTGCCACCACGCTGGTGCACACCACAGAGGGCCATAATTCAACTGGCAGACTCGACGGGACGCACGCTTGATGAATAGGGATGGCACAAGGGATCACCTGACACCAACTGACAGCAACACATCATGCAAAGCCTCAGAGAATGTAAGCCGAGTCATATGCTCATCAAATGCCGGAGCACGTATTAAAAAATGATGGTGTACATCTATAAAATGCTAAAATATTTAAGAAAACCCTTGCTCAGTGAATCTAGAAAAGTTTATTGTTGCCATCTCGCTGAGTTTCTCTGGTTACCAATAATAAACAAATGAACAAACCAAACTGGAAAATATTGTGGCTGAGTGCTTTTGTACATTCCACTGTCCACTGAAGTGATTGGGAATGGCAGCAAAAGACAATTCATGTGCCGCCTCTTTCACATTTGCAGTCTGCTACATGAGAAAACTACATGGTAGTTAATAGAATTTAACTATTATCTATAAGATTGATCCCAAAAATGACATTGCTTTACAGATTTAAGCTTTTTTTCTTATTTTTATTTGGGTGAATTTAAATGAAAGACCTTCATGTTGTTAGTCAGGCTCCAAAAAGCACTACATGACAATTTACACGCATGGGGGCATGGGGGGTTCAGTAGATGACAGTGAGGTTGACATTCGTCTATGAGAGAAATCAACTGTGAACGGCACCAAAACAAACCACACAGTACAAGCACTTAAAGCGATAGAAAGAAAAAAAAAACACTCTTTCACATTCAGGTTTGCCAGAACATCCTAAAAAATCCCTCATTTGCTCATCAAAATATCTATTATGAGTGGGTAAAGCTCAAATAGCACTGAAGATAGCTGGAGCTTGAAGCATTACTTTGTGGGAAATGAAGAGTCAGCTGCAGTCACAATATCGGTAGTGATTTTAAGAAGTGCTGTCTCAGGGATGTGTATTGGACAAAGATATGATTATTAGATGATAGTTCTGAAGCTGAGCTGCCACTACATGTACCAATGCTTTCACAATAAAGGGAAGATTTGAAATGGGTCTGAAGTTATTTAAAAACTTTATCGCAGGATAAAGTCCAGATATCTTCAAAATAGGGGGTATGTCAGCAGTTTTAAGTGCAGAGGGAACAAAACCTGTCTCGAGGGAAGTATGTACCATTTTAGTAAGATGGTAACAAAGAAGAGGTAGAGGAGATTTAACAAGTGAAATCGGCAAAGGGTCCAATATTGAGATCGAACATTTGGATTTTAAAACAAAGCTACAAGCATTATTACATGATGGCAATGAGATAGAAGAAAGATTTGGTGTTTGGTAAACATCAAATTTGCACAAGGTACTCAGCGAGGCATGAATGGCCTAAGAAATTGATCTAGTTTCCTTTGAGAGAGCAACAGAGTGGAGCCCAGAAGGTGATTAAGTAGAAATCAGAAAGAGATAAATCAGTAACTGAGCAGTAGAGAGAAGAGCACCAGCAGAGCACACTTGGTTCAGAGTTTGAGCCTTGACGTGTGCGCCTAGTTACATGCTGGCAGAAACCAAAGCTCCCAAAACTCTTGAGCTTGTAAATTACCCACCATATCAACATGAAAATTGTAAGAGAATTGTAATAAATTAGAAAAATGTAATAAATTGTAAGAAGAGCAGGGTTTGTTGACACATGAGTATGTCTATATTGAGTTGAGGTGCATTCTGTTTCCACTAATCATTCTTGAGATGTTTCAGCAGCTTCATTGGAGTTCACCGGTGGTAAAGTATCAGTTGATTGGACATGATTTGAAAAGCCATACACCTGTCTATATAAGGTCGCAGGTTTGACAGTGCATGTCAAAGCACAAACCAAGCATGAAGACAAAGGAATTCTCTGTAGACCGCTGAGACAGGATTGTCTCGAGGCACAAGGCTAGGGAAGGTTACAGAAACATTTCTGCTGCTCTGAAAGTTCCAATGAGCACAGTGGCCTCCATCATCCGTAAGTGGAAGATGTTTGGAACCACCAGGACTCTTCCTAGAGCTGGCCGGCCATCTAAGCTGAGTGATTGGGGGAGGGGCATTAGTCAGGGAGGTGATCAATAACCCGGGGGTCACTCTGTCTGAGCTCCAGCGTTCTTCTGTGGAGAGAGGAGACCCTTACAGAAGGACAACCCTCTGTGCAGCAATCCACCAATCAGGCCTGAATGGTAGAGTGGCCAGACGGAAGCCACTCCTTAGTAAAGGGCACATAGCAGCCCGCCTTGGATTTGCCAAAAGGCATCTGAAGGACTCTCAGACCACAAGAAACAAAATTCTCTGGTCTGATGAGACTAAATTTCAACTTTTTGCCAGGCGTTACGTTTAGAGAAAACCAGGCACCGCTCATCACCAGGCTAACACCATCCCTACAGTGAAGCATGGTGGTGGCAGCATTATGCTGTGGGTATGAGCAGCAGGAACAGGAATATTAGTCAGGATTGAGGGAAAGATGAATGCAGCAAAGTAGAGAGACATCCTGAATGAAAACCTGCTTCAGAGTGCTCTAGACCTCAGACTGGGGCGACGGTTCATCTTCCAGCAGGAAAATGACCCAACGCACACCACCAAAATATCACTGGAGTGGCTTCACAACAGCTCTGTGAATGTCCTTGAGTGGCCCATTATCATTATCGAGTATTGTGTGTAGAATTTTGAGGAAATAAATGAATTCAAGCCATTTTGGAATAAGGTTGTAACATAAAAAAATGTGGAAAAAGTGAAGCACTATGAATACTTTCTGGATACACTGAGAATGCGCAAAATGATAATCCCTGGTGTGCACACAACCTAACATACAAACAAAGAATGCCAGAGAGGCTTAGGAAAAGGGCGAATAACTGCACATGGTTATCAGTGATAACAGGAGTTAATAATAACACTGAAACACCAACTGGTGTAGGCACATGACCGACAAAGAACACTGACAGTATTAGATGTTCCAGAGCAAGGAATCCTGAATTTTGAAAAATTCTTCTCAAAATGCAACTCAAAATGTATTATACAGCGCAGTGTGTAGCACTGTGGCCTTCCAGTTAGAAGGTTGCCGGTTTGAGGCTCTCAGGTGACCTTCCTGAAAGGAGTTTATTCCTTCGGGTACTACTTTTAAAATATTTGTTTAAAGTCTGAATTTCATTAACTATCAATTAAATTCTGTCCAATGAGCAGATGAATAGAGGATTTTATGACAAATTAGCAAAAAGTGCATACAACATATGCTACATCTGTATCGGAAGGTTATTTGATTAGGAGAATAATCATTAGTTTCTGCCCTACATACATTTATCACAACTGCAACGTGTGTGGTTTGGAGTAAAACAAAAAATGCATTTCCATCAAAGTGTTATTATAGAAAAAAGGATCGGGTGTAAACGCAGTTCAGAAGCTCTCTCAAAATCAGTTCTGGTTACATCTGAACATCAAATTAGATCAATAAGAAAATAAATGTTTATATAATATGTGTCAACCAAACCCGAACATATGTGGCCGCCCACCCCTTGCTGCTTGGTGCAGGTGGGCTCTGCATATGATCATGAGTTAAAAATAGGTTTTTGAGTGGTATTGAAATTTTTATAATGAAGTTCAGTATAGTATTCAATTACGTTTTGCCACTCTAACATCAGAAAAACACAGTCAAACGACTTTTTTTCGTGACCCTGAAAATACATTCGTTTTCTACACGAATCGTTTTACCGCTTTTAAACCTCCAGGTCTCTCTCATTCGTCTTGAATGCGTGTTTAATGGTGACGATATTATTAATAGCTAAACTGCATATCGTGTCTTAATGCTGCACTGTATGTACATCCACAATGTGTAGGCGTCACTGTGTCAGATACGCTGATGCTGGCTCTCGCTGCATGCACATATCAACATCATTTTCATCCTGAGCACCTGAACACCTTCTCCTCGCAGGCATGATGTAATGCGCATTGTAAAAGGGATCTTCTCACCTGCTCATTCTGTTACCGCCGATGAGCAAAACCCACAGAAGCCTCGGCAGAAAACTCAACGCGCTCATATTTGATTCGATTTGAAATGAGAAAAATAGCAAGACGAAGAATGACCTATTTTTGAAAAACTGTTGAAGGAATGGCTGAAAAGTCACTAAAATAATCCATATTTCAGCCCGTGTTCTTCCATGAGAGGGAAACAGCACGAGCGTCCTCCTGTAGAATCTGAACCGCGAGCGCGAGCTCCTGCTTCCCGAATGAATCTTTCGGATGAGTCGATTCTTTCTCATTAATGGCTCACTTGACAACAACAGTACTCGACAATCAAAATCTCTGTTTCTGGGCCAAATAACTATTGTATCACGTATATTCATAAACAATAGTTGAATGGTTCTTAATCAGTACTGTTAACATTTAATTGTTAATACTCAACAGTTGTTTATAATAATTAATTTGCCTTGGATAACGTACATGAATGACATAAATCAAAGAGCCATAAAATTTTGCCATTTTTTTCCTTCTGTAAAACTTGTATTTGTACTCTTTGGCTTTTGTTGCATAATTGTTCTCAAAAATTCTTGTGCCCCTGCCTCATTTTCAAAGTGAGCTGGAGATGATCCCCGTGATTTTGAAAGGGAATAAGCGAATGATGACATTCGAAACGAACGAATGTACTTACATTCACTCCTGAGATTAATTTTGAGAATTCAATTTACCTGATGCATGTTTTTGGCCTTGTGGGAGAAACTAGAGTACCTGGAGAGAACCCATGCAAGCACAGTGAGAACATGCAAACTCCTCTTAAGAAGGGCTTTGACGGGTCATTATCTTTGTTTCCCATTCTCAGCCCTGGCGTTTATTGCTGTGAGTTTGGTGCTTCTGTTCTTCAGCTGCATGTGTCACCTTGCTATCACCCAGAAACCGATGCCACTGCTCCACCACTGACAGAACATTTTGGTGGTAACTTTTTGTTTAATTGGCACGGTGGCTCAGTGGATAGATTCCCCCGGGTACTCCGGTTTCCCCCACAATCCCAAAAACATGACTGAGGTTATTCGAATAATCTAAATTCCCATTAGGTGTAAATGTTGGCTTGCGATGGACTGGCAACTTGTCCAGGGTGTACCCCCGCCTCTCGCCAGATGTGCACCAGCAACCCTCATGACCCCGAAAGGGAACAAGCGGATTGGAAAATGAATTAATAAATGAATTTTAAAAAACAATCAAAACTCTTCATTTCCTATGTTTGGAGGTTATTTGTACTGTTAAGTTGAATAAATTATACTATTAGGACAAAAGGTAAATAAAGCCTAGCAGTGCTTTAATGGGTAAACTTGGGATGAGAATAAAACCACAATGCAAATCTCTGGATTTAATAGAATGCCTTTTACAAGGCCTTTAGGATAAACGTTGGACCCCTCTAGACTTTCTAGATTATACTATATAATATAAAAAAGGCTTTTTTGAATTACCTTTTATTTTCTGTTTTCTACTGCTCAAAACTATTAACTGCCCTCCCCCACCTACACCACCACTCACACATGCTTCCACCATGCTCCCTTGCAAGCAGTCAGAACAGATAACACCCCAGCTTTTAAAATAAAAATTAGGTACACTGGACAAAGTGGTATTGAGGCTTCTTATATGGATATAACGGGCATTAAATGCTGTGGTTTTGTCATTTGAGTGTATTTTTGAAATCCCGGGATGTTAACAGATGAAAAATGATGATTGAGATTCTGGACTATGGAACATTAACATGTGTGAAATAAACTATAATCAGATGCCTGAATAATACGACTACTTATATAAATATACAGCATGTCCGAAAACACAAAGAAAAGCTGTAACGAAATCACTTCCAAATCATGGACTTGAAAGAATCGAATCACTGAATCATAATGTTCGAACGAGCCGGTAGACTTTGAACGAATCAGATTTCCCCACGCTTTGCTGCGGCTCTCTGATCAAATCAGATTAAAATCCCCCGCATGTGGAGGATACAGGACAACAAAACGCCCTTATGTAACATCCTCTCTGCTTTACTCTGCGTCTAATGTCGCCTAATACTTTACATTATCCTGGATGTTTTTCTTAAACCTGAAACGCATAGTTCACCTATCAATCATAGTAGTAGTAGTAGCCTTTATTTATCTAATACACTGTGATAAATGACTACTAGAGGTACTTGGATGAAAAAGAGCAAGCCCATACACCTCATGACGAACTCAAAAGCATGTCTATATAAAACTGCTCTCAACACGGGGGTGTCACAAAATACATAATTTCTGTTGTAAAAGGAGACTTACACAAAGTACAAACACCATGAACACATGTTAAATACTTTCCTTAAACTACAAACCTCGTTAACCTTGAATAAATAATTATTTAAAGATTTTTTCCCACAATCTTTTCCGCCCCACGTTACAAACAGTATTATGGAAAATTAGCGCTTCTTAACTTAAATGTTGTCTTTTCACAACCGATTATATATCTTTTTATAAAATAAAACTGTTTTTAACTTAAGTGCCTTGTGATGTTTTAATCAAAATTGATTATAACCAGTTTATAGTACATCAAGTCACTTGTCTTAGACGTCCAAAACACTTACCCAGTCCAACATCCAAATGTTGAACTGCATATTGATGCCCAAATAAGGTCTTGGTTAGACGTCAAAATAGTGGACCTAATTTGCACATTGTGTAGGCAATATACAGTGGTACCCCGTGATATGAAATGAATCTGTTCCAGGGTGGTGTTCATATCTCGAACATTTCGTATCTCGAAGCAAGTTTTACATGTAAAGTTCAAAGGAGATAGGATCGCCAGGACCCAGAAGCGCTACACGACATCATACAAACAAGCAGAAAATACAGCAGAACTGCTTGTGGTTGTTTGTATCTCAAATTTTTCTTTGCATCTCGAAGCAAAAAATTTCCCGTGAGACATTTCGTACCACGAACATTTCAAAACTCGAAGCATTCATATCTCGGGGTACCACTGTATAGACATAATTTGCACTTCTGTCACACGTCTGTTTAGCAGGTCCCAACCAAGGGATATTTTAATCAAATGCATTGGGTAATTGTTTTTTCAACCCAATGCAATGGATTATTTGAACATTATAATCCTACTTCCACAAATTATTAAACATGTTCCTGAAAAACGTCTAGGTTACTTTCGTAACCCACATTCCCTGAAGGAGGGAATGCAGACTGCGTCGATGTTTCGACTATGGGAGGAGCCGAACCTGGGGGGAGGTGGAGCTGAATGTTTAACGGGCAAATTGATTTGCGAGTGAAGTTGATTAACAATCACGTTGATTAGCAATGAACTGCTCAATAAGAGCAGAACGTAGCTCTACACTCATTCTGCTTTCTTCCGAGGAGCCGAACCAACTTATCTCTACGACACCTCAGATCAGCGACTTGAAGTACATGGCCAAGTCCTCCTTTAGGGAACGCGGGTTACGAATTTAACCAAGACGTTCTCTTTCAGTCGAGAAGCAGACTGCGTCGATGTCAAGACTATGGGAACCCCCTTGTAAAGGGCCATGACTAAGTCCATCCAACCAGGCTGACTCTAAGCTGTGAAGGTTAGGTATTAGTCAGGCGCCTGGCCAGGAACTCCTTCTGCCCCTTAGCCCGGACATAGTCTATTGTGGGTTGAGTTGCGCTCTGCTGAAGTGCAGGGAAAACCAGAAGGAATGTGCCCCTGATGTGGAACAGGGGCACGTGGAGGCTTGCATCGAGACCTGAAGAGGGCTTCCAGCAAGTGAAGAGCGTTCCGCCGGCTATAAAAGGGGGCGGAATCAAAAAGCCATTGTTCCCCGCCCAGGTAGGGAACGGAACAGAAACGGAGTGATACAAACACTCCTAAAGAGGGGCTTTGCATAGAATACACGGATTAGGCCACCCAGATAGGGGGGGTCTGCAAGTCCGGCCCAAGTTCTGCAGGGATCAGGCCCAGCGGCAAAACCTTACTACAGAACCTAGCAGAGCTGACTGCTCCGCGTCAGTCAGATGGCAAGTGGGTGGGAGGATAGGGTTCACCAATCCACCAATCGAGAGATGTGAAAAAAGGTTCCTTTCCGCAGGACTAGGAACCTGCAGGCGCAGCACATCCTTGATGCGGGGGTCCTAGTGGTGCTTAAGCCAGGGATAGGGAGTAAAAAAGCTGGCAGTGGGTGTTCTCCTGGGAGGCAAACAGGTCTACGTGTCCCTCCCTGAACATCTCCCATATTTGCTGGACAGCCAGGGGGTGGAGTCGCCATTCCCCTATGGTCGGCTTGAACCTCAACAGCGAGTCCGTGATCTTGTTCGAAGCGCCTGGGATGTGAACGGCTCTGAGCGACAAGAGTCTGCTCTGACTCCACAGGAGCAGTCGTTGGGCAAGGTAGTGCAGGTGGCGGGAGCGAACACCTCCTTGGGAGTTGATGTAAGCAGCCACCGTAGTGTTGTCCATCCTGACAAGCACATGAGACTGAAGCAGAAGCTGGACGAAGCGCCGCAATGCCAGTAGAACTGCAGCTAGCTCGAGACGGTTTATGTGCCACCGAGTGAGACGCAGGGTCCAGGAACCGGACGCTCGATGGGAACCGCACACGCCCCCCCAACCTGTCATGGAGGCGTCTGTGGTAATGACCTTGCGGCGGGAGATCCCACCCAGGGGAACCCCCGCACGAAGGAAATTCACGGAGCTCCAGACCTTTAGGGTCAAGAGGCAGCGAGGTGTCACGGGCACTCGAAGCTGACCTCTGCACCATGCCCAACTCGGAACCCAAGAACGAAGCCATAGCTTGAAACGGTCACATATGTAGGAGCCCGTGTAGAATCACCCGGGCTGCAGCTGCCATATGCCCCAGGAGCCTCTGAAATCCTTTCAGTTTGACCTTCCGTTGAGATGACACAGCTGCGAGAGCAGACAGCAAGGATTGGGTGCGTTCTACCGTAAGCCGCACCCTCATGTTCTTGGAGTTCAGCTCCAAACCGAGAAAAGTAGTCGTCTGAACCGGAGTCAGACGACTCTTCTCCCAGTTGACCTGAAACCCTAGTTGGCTGAGGTGCAAAAGCACTCTGTTCTTGTGTGTGATCAACTGGTCTCTGGACGAAGTTAACACCAGCCAGTCGTCCAGATAATCCAGGACGCGGATGCCTGCCCGGCGTAGCGGGGCGAGAGTAGCCCGGTTCACCTTCGTGCAGGTGCGTGGGGAGATGGACAGGCTGAAGGGCAGGACTCAGTACTGATAGAGGCTTGGCCCCCGAAACAGAACCTGAGAAAGGGTCTGTGATGCCGCTCTATCGCCACGTGAAAGTATACGTCCTTCAGGTCTATGGTGGTGAACCAATCCCCGGGACGAACGCACAGCAGAACGCTGAGGATCGTCAGCATCTTGAATCGGAACAGGGCCAGGCCCCTATTTAGACGCTTCAGATCCAGGATTGGTCGCAACCCGCCTAATTTTTTTGGGGACCAGAAAGTACCGGCTGTAAAAGCTTCTTTCTGCATCGGCTGGAGGGACCGGCTCGACTGCTCCTTTGCTCAGAAGGGCAGTGATCTCCTCTCGCAGGAGTGAGGCGCCTGACCAGGGAACAAGATCAAGTTCAAGTTTGTTTATTTATATAGCGTTTTTCACAACAGACATTGTCTCAAAGCAGCTTTACAGTAAACCAACAAGTTTAAACTCAGAAATTAATGAATTAATAAGTGGTGTATATGTCCCTGATGAGCAAGCCTGGGGCGACTGTGGCAAGGAAAAACTCCCTTTTTGGACTCAAAAGGGGCACCCATCCTCATTTTTGCGACAACAGCAGTGTGATTTATATAAACTATAGTATAATAAGATGATATGGTAGTATAAAGAGATAATATAGTAAAAACAGATGATGACTGTGTTAGGTGTAGGTCCAGGGGAGCCGAAACATCTCCAGGTGAATCTGGTTGTTAGTTGAGCTGGTGGGCAGAGCCTCCGGGGCGCCGGAATATCTCCAGTGAATCTGGTTGTTAGGGTGAGGAGCTTGTGGGCGGAGCCTCCGGGGCGCCGGAACATCTCCAGGTGAGTCTGGTTGTCAGGGTGAGGAGCTGGTGGGCGGAGCCTCCGGGGCGCCGGAACATCTCCAGATGAATCTGGTTGTTAGGGTGAGGAGCTTGTGGGCGGAGCCTCCGGGGCGCCGGAACATCTCCAGATGAATCTGGTTGTTAGGGTGAGGAGCTGGTGGGCGGAGCCTCCGGGGCGCCGGAACATCTCCAGGTGAGTCTGGTTGTCAGGGTGAGGAGCTGGTGGGCGGAGCCTCCGCGAGTCTCGGGATGAGTATGGAAAAGAAAGAAAGAAGAGTGGACCGGAATTAGCATAGCTGCTGTTCATAATATTAATACAATTTAATATAAGTTCTCAGTTATGCGAGGTGTTAAGTACAGGCCTTGCTGAAAAGATATGTCTTTAGTCTACATTTAAACTGGGCGAGTGAGTCTGAGCCATGGACGCTGTCAGGGAGGCTATTCTAGAGTTTAGGGGCTAAATGTGAGAACGCTCTACCGCCTTTAGTGCTCTTTGCTATTCTAGGAACTACTAGAAGTCCAGAGTTTTGTGATCTTAAAGTGCGTGTGGAGTTGTACCGTGTTAGGAGGTTTGATAGATAACTGGGCGCTAATCTGTTTAGGGCTTTGTAAGTTAATAGCATTATTTTGTAATCAATGAGAAATTTGACGGGTAGTCAATGTCAAGATGATAAAACTGGGGTTATATGGTCATATTTCTTTGTTCTAGTTAGAACTCTAGCTGCTGCATTCTGCACTAACTGTAACTTATTTATTAATGATACTGAACAACCGCCTAGTAATGCATTACAATAATCTAGTCTCGAGGTCATGATTGCATGGACGAGCTTCTCTGCATCAGATAACGATAACATGTTTCTAAGTTTTTAAATATTTCTGAGTTGAAAGAAGGCTGTTTTTATGATATGACTGAAGTGATTTTTAAAAGATAATTCGCTGTCTAAGATAACTCCCAGGTCTCTTACTGTGGAACTAGCGGTTACAGTACATCCCTCTAAACTAAAATTTAAATGCTGGGTGTTCTGTGTGCTGTTCTTGTTTGCGATGAGCAAGATCTCTGTTTTATCTGGATTTAATAGAAGAAAGTTATGAGTCATCCAAACTTTTAAGTCTTTAACACACTCGGTTAACCTCGCCAAGTGTGAGGCTTCTCCGGGTTTTGAGGAGATGTACATCTGGGTATCATCGGCATAGCAGTGGAAGGCAATTCCATGCTTTCTAATAATATTACCTATGGGAAGCATGTATAATGTGAAAAGTAGGGGTCCTAGGACAGAGCCTTGTGGAACCCCATGTTTTACTTGCATTAATGTAGATTGTTCTCCATTTAAATCTACAAACGTAACGATCAGACAGATATGATTTAAACCATTTTAATGCTGATCCCTGAAAGCCTATGAGATTTTGTAAGCGATCTAATAGGAGGTCATGATCAATAGTGTTGAATGCTTCACTAAGATCTAATAAAACTAAGAGAGAGACGCAGCCTTGGTCTGAAGCTAAGAGAAGATCGTTTGTGATCTTTACTAGTGCAGTTTCTCTGCTATGATGGGGCCTGAAACTCTTCAAAGATATTGTTCTCTTTCAGGAAACTACATAACTGGGCAGACACAATCTTTTTTAAAGTCTTGGATATAAAAGGAAGGTTTGAGATCGGTCTATAGTTTGATAGTTTGTTTTGATCTAAATTTGGTTTCTTGATGAGAGGCTTGATAACTGCTAGCTTGAAAGGTTTAGGGACATGACCGAGGGATAGCGAGGTAATTTCAGGTGAGACTGGAACACAGGATGCTGTCAGAGGTTGGATGTCAGAAATTGTGTTTCTTATATTTGTTCATAAAGAAGAAGTTCATAAAGTCTTCACTACTAAACTGAGATGGAATACTCTTTACAGATAACTGATTTGTTGTGAGTGTAGCCACTGTGTTAAGAAGAACCTGGGATTGTTCTGATTGTTTTCTATCAGTTTGCTCAGGTGCTGAACCCTTTAGTGCCTGTTTAACTGAGCATACTCTCTCTGTATCTCCTTCTTTTCCTTTCGGCTTGTTCTCAGATTAGGGGTCGCCACAGCGAATTATCCTTTTCCACCTAACTCTGTCCTCAGTATCCTCTAATCTTGCACCAACTAAGTTCATGTCGTCTTTCAGTACATCCATATATCTCGTCTTTGGCCTTCCTCTTGACCTCTTGCCTGGCATCTCCATCTCCAACATCCTTCTACCAATATAACCACTATCCCTCCTCTGCACATGTCCAAACCATCTCAACCTGGCCTCTCTGACTTTGACTCCAAAACAACCAACCTGAGCTGTCCCTCTGATGTGCTCGTTCCTAATCTTGTCCATCCTCGTCACTCCTAAACTGAACCTCCACATCCTCATCTCTGCTACTTCCATCCCTGCCTCTTGTCTCTTCCTCACTGCCACAGTCTCCAACCCATACATCATAGCTGGTCTCACTACTGTTCTGTACACCTTTCCTTTGATTCTTGCTGACACTCTTCTGTCACACAACACCCCTGACACTTTTCTCCACCCACTCTAACCTGCCTGCACTCGTCTCTTCACATCTTTTCCACACTCCCCGTCACACTGGACTGTTGACCCCAAATACCTAAACTCCTGCACCTTCTTGACCTCAGCCCCCTGTAACCTCACTGTTCTATTTCCCTCTCTCTCGTTCAAACACATGTATTCTGTCTTACAGCGACTGACTTTCATTCCTCTTCTTTCTAGAGCTGACCTCCAACTTTCCAGGTTTTCCTCCACCTGCTCTCAGCTCTCTCTACAGGTCACAATGTCATCTGCAAACATCATTGTCCACGGAGATTGCTCCCTGACCTCATCTGTTAACCTGTCCATCACCATAGCAAATAAGAAGGGACTCAAAGCTGATCCTTGATGTAGCCCTACCTCCACCTTGAACTCCTTTGTCTGACCTACAGCACATCTCACTGCTGTCTTACGTCTCTCATACATATCCTGAACTACTCTGACGTACTTCTCTGCCCTTCCTGACCTCCTTATACAGGACCATAGCTCGTCTCTCGACACCCTGTCATACGCTTTTTCTAAATCCACAAAGATGCAGTGCAGCTCCTTCTGACCATCTCTGTACTTCTCCATTAACAATCTCAGAGCAAAAATTGCATCAGTAGTGCTCTTCCTGAACATGAAGCCATACTGCTGCTCACAAATATCCACTTCCCTTCTAAGCCTAGCTTCCACTACTCTTTCCCAAAGTTTCATTGTGTGGCTCATCAACTGTATGCCTCTGTAGTTGTTACAACTCTGCCCATCACCCTTGTTCTTAAAGATTGGCACTAGGACACTTCTCCTCCATTCCTCAGGCATCTTCTCACTCTCAACTCACCCTGTTTCATTTCCACCTTCCATCTCTCCACATGTCATCTGGACCAACAGCCTTTCCACCCTTTATTCTCCCCAGAGCCTTCCTCACCTTATCCTTTCTAATCTTTTCATCGTCCTGCTCTACAATATTCACCTCTTCCCCCCTTCTTTCCCTTTCATTCTCCTCATTCATCAACTCCTTCCATCTTCTCAGCACACTCTCCTCACTTGTTAGCACCTTTCCATCTCTATCTTTAATCACCCTTATCTGTTGCATATCCTTCCCATCTCTGTCTCGCTAATCTATACAATACCTTCTCGCCTTCCCTCGTGTCTAACCTGGCATACAACTCATCATAGGCTTTCTGTTTGGCCTTTGCCACCTCCCTCTTCACTCTGCGCTGCGATTCCTTGTAGTCCTGTCTACTTTCTTCAGTACTTCCGATGTCCCACTTCTTTTTAGCTAGCCTCTTCTTCTGGATGATGTCCTGTACTTCCTCATTCCACCACCATGTTTCTTTATCTTCTTTCCTCCTTCCAGCTGACATACCTAGCACCTTTCTTCCTGTCTCCCTGATCACTTCTGCTGTAGTTTCCCAGTCATCTGGAAGCTCTTCCTGACCACCCAAAGCTGAATGAATTCTGTCTGAATTCTTCACAATCTTCTTCCTTTTTTGACTTCCACCACTTGGTCTTCTTTTCCATCTTTCTTCCCCTCTTCTTCCTGACCACCAGAAACATCCTACACAACACCATCCGATGCTGTCTGGCTACACTCTCTCCTACCACTACTTTACAGTCTCTGATCTCTCTCAGATTGGCTCATCTACATAGGATGTAGTCTACCTGCGTACTCCTCCCTCCACTCTTGTAGGTAACTCTATGTTCCTCCCTCTTCTGGAAATAAGTATTAACTACAGCCATTTCCATCCTCTTGGCAAAGTCCACCACCATCTGTCTTTCTAGGTTCATTTCCTTAACACCGAACCTACCCATCACCTCCTCATCACCTCTGTTGCCCTCGCCAACATTCCCGTTCAAATCTGCTCCCACCACTACTCTCTCTACTCTTGGAACACTCTCAATCACCTCATCCAACTCCCTCCAAAATCTCTCCTTCTCTTCCAACTTACAGCCTACTTGTGGAGCATAACCACTCACTACATTCAACATCACCCCTTCAATTTCTAACTTCAAACTGATCACCCTGTCTGACACTCTTTTCACCTCTAAAACATTCCTCACAAACTCCTTCAGGATCACTCCTACCCCATTTCTCTTCCGATCCACACCATTGTAAAACAGTTTATATCCGCCTCCAATACTACGCGCTTTGCTACTCTTCCACCTGGTCTCCTGCACACACAGAATATCTACCTTCCTTCTCTCCATCATGTCCGCCAGCTCTCTACCCTTCCCTGTCATTGTACCAACGTTAAGAGTTCCTATTCTCAGATCTATACTCCTGCATTTCCTCTTCTCTTTCTGTCGACGAATCCTTCTCCCTCCTCTCCTTCTTCGACCAACAGTAGTCCAATTTCCACCGGCACCCTGTAGGTCAACAGCACCGGAGGCGGTCGTTGTTAACCCGGGCCTCGACCGATCCAGTATGAAAATCGATTTGATGACTTGCATATTGGGTTTTTGGCATATTTTACGCCGGATGCCCTTCCTGACGCAACCCTCTATATTTGTCCGGGCTTGGGACCGGCACAGAAATCACTGGCTTGCAACCCCTGTGGCTAGATTATACTGTATGCAAGTCTAAAAACCTCTAATTTAGTTTTTCTCCGTTTCCTCTCTAGAATACGGGTTTCTCTTTTGAGGACACGAGTATGGCTGTTATACCATGGTGCAGGTGTTATTTCTCTAACCTTTTTTTAACCTGATGGGGGCGACGGTGTCTAATGTGCTAGTGTGGGAGGTGCCTATCATGTTAGTTAATTCGTCTAGATCGTTCGGATTTCGGGGTGTAGTTAGATAATTAGATAGATCGGGCAGGTTACTTATGAATCTGTCCTTAGTTGATGGAACAATAGTCCTCCCGAGTCTATAACGTGGTGAGACGCGACTAATCTGCTCTACTGGTAATGTGAACATGACGAGATAATGTTCTGTAATATCATCAGACTGAGGTATAATGTTTATATCACTGACGTCTAATCCGTTTGATATTAAATCTAATGTGTGATTAAGACGATGAGTTGGTCTGGAAATGTTTTGTTGAACCCCAAATGAATTTAGTAGGTCTATAAATGACAGTCCAAGGGCATCACCTGGTTCATCTACATGAATATTAAAATCTCCCACAAGCAGTAATTTATCAAAACTGACCAAGAGATCAGAGAGAAATTGAGCAAACTCCTGGAGGAACAGAACATAAGGCCTTGGGGGTCTATAAACAGTCGCGTCTAAGAGAACCGTGTTCAAAACAAGCACTTCAAATGATTTAAACGCAAATCCTAATCTCTGATTAATGTTAAGGACAGTGCTATAAATAGTGGCTACTCCACCTCCCTGACCAGTCTGACGGGGCTCATGTTTATATAAATAACCTGACGGAGTCGACTCATTGAGACCAATGTATTCATTTGGTTTTATCCAGGTCTCTGTGAGACAGAGTGCATCAAGATTATTATCTGTGATTATCTCGTTGACTATGAGCGCTTTGCGTGCAAGTGATCTAATGTTTAGAAGCCCAAACTTTAAGGTGTGTCTGCTCACCTGGCTTGTTACAGTTTTAACTGTAATAAGATTATTCCTGGGTCTTGTAGTGTATTTATTTCTTGTTCTAACTATACGGGGAATAGACACGGTTTCTATGCTATTTGTAACTGTAGCTATATGATTGTCTGTACAGCAGCTAGCATCTATGAGAGTATTGTATTTGCTTACCAGTCAGATGTCATGCAGCGTCCTCGACATGTTGTCTGATAATGCTGCCACTCCGACTCGGCTGGGGTCCAGGCCATCTGGACGGAAGAACCTAGGACGCTCCCAGAAGAGATTCCAGTTGTTAATAAACAATAATTTTTGCTCTCGACACCATGATTGTAGTCATTCGTTCAAAGCAAACAAGCTACTAAACTTTTCTGCTCCTCGCTTGTACGTGGGCAGTGGTCCAGAAACTGCAATCTTCGTTGTTGGTGATGTGCTGCGTACCGTCTCCACCAGAGTCCTGAAATCACTTTAGAGGATCTCTGACTTCCTCAGCACGGTGTCGTTCGTTCCAGTGTGGAGAACAACAGCTCCGACGTTCTCGTTCCAAACACACGAGCACCGGGAAAGCAGCGAGTGTGTGCCTTACCTTTCACTAATTTAGGGCGGACATGCCGAACGATGGAATCCCCGAGAATGACAGTGTCGGGCTCCGTCTCGCGGAGGGGGGCGAAGCTGTTCTGCGTTGAGATCTCGAAGGCTGGTGGTGGTGATGTCCATGATCGTGGCTGAGCTCTTGTCGTTCGCTGTTGTTGCACACAGGGTCCGTGGTGTTCCGGCATCAGAGTAAACGACACCACATTGGGCCTTGTTCTCGGTGCGTTGGGCCTAGGCAGGGAAACATGGGGAGATGAGGTGGTGGGAGGACTAGCTTCTACACTCACCTGAGCCCGGTGAGAGTCTACCAAAGATGTTTCCAACGCCACCTTCCGCTCTCTCAGTTGGGCCTGCTTCACGAACAGGTCGCGGATTTGTTTTTCCACGTCCTCCAACTCCATCTCCACCGTCTGCATTTGGCATGAGTCCTCACCTGAGCTCAGAGATACACACACGATCGACATAGCTGAAGTATTGGGTAGAGGAGATACCGATAAACAACAAAACAAAGCACTCAGCACATGCGCAGATCCTCTGGGGCCGTTAATGTACCCTCAGGGGAATCCACCAAGCAAAAGAACTAAGACTAAAAAGCAACCAAAGCAACTAAAGCAACCAAAACACAACAAAAAAGCTGAACTTTAGAGCCAATAAAGGCGAATAAAGTCAACCTGTGATGATGCCCCTGGGAGGCCTCATCCCCAAAGTATTATTGTAATTCTTTGTATTTGGATTGTAAGTAATTATGATGTGTTTTGGGATCCCTTTTAATTATTTATAATGTTAGAGTACTCGAACAGCATGGGTTTATAAACTTCTATAGTTTTTTGCAGTAACCCGTTTTGGTTTACTGATGGCACCCCTGTGCTTGGTTCAGTCCAATTAAGGCTGCAGGCCCAGTACCTATTTAAAGTTAGACCGAAACCTCTGTCAGGAGGGTGGATACTGGGGCCATGTAGACAATGCCAGAATGCTTTCAGCTCCTGGGTGAGAGCTGCACAAACTGGGGACTGCTGTTAGTCTGCGTTTAGTTAGCAAGGGGGCTAACCAAAGTAAAGTATACTCAGGTTCTGCTCTCAAGCAAATCTTTTATTTTTGTTTATTTAGAGCTCAGTATTTTGTTTGTAGATATGTTTTGTTTATTTATTGGTTTGTTTATTTTTGTTTTGGGGTATCAATAAACCACTGGTGTTTGGCAAAATCTCTGTGTGTCATCTCCTCCTTCCTCAACTCTAAAGCCCTCGGTTACCACGCTACGACACAACCGCTCACTCAGCACATGCGCAGATCCTCTGGGGCCGTTAATGTACCCTGAGGCGAATCCACCAAGCAAAAGAACTTAAGGTACGTTCACATCGAACGCGGTTCGCACAGAAAAAAAGCGCTACTCGCCAGTGAATGCACGCGTGTTTACTTTCCGTTTGATCGCCAGAGCCGCTGAATGCACGCATGACATTCAGGTGTCGATGGGAATGCGCGGATCTGTGGTAGGAGCTACAGGTTCAGCGGTGGTTTGGAAAATGGCGGACGGGATTGTTAAGTTAATATCTGCATCACCAAGCTTTAAAATGCTCCAAAACATCAAAAACGTGTTCAGGGCTGTGACTAGGAGCTTAGAATCCTACAAAGAGGCACCCTGCTCGGCGTGGTTCACCAACATTTCCACAGGAGCTTCAGTTTGGACCGCAGTCGCGTTCAGCGGGAGCTTCGGCTGATCCAACCCCAGCTCCTAAGCTGTTGTACGGGCAGCTCCAGCAGGAAACCCGCGCGTCTGTCTCTGGTCAGTATTCATGATAAATTCTGTGTAAATAATGACCAAGAACCTCCTAACCTAATGAACGGACGGGACTTTAATAAAAAGATAAATAACTTTCGTTTTTAACAATTAAAGCAACATGTTAAAAATGCTGTAATCATAGAATGTAATTACTGTATTTGTTTAATATTAAAAATTTAGATTTATACAGTACAATATTGTATTTCTAAGTAATCTCAAATGAACTATAGATTAACTTGGTTCTAGTGAAGCCATAAACTGTATTTAACAGTGGTTTACTTTAGTTTTTATTACACTATACTCATCTATTAAAGTAAAATGTAACTTATAGTTGTACTTGTGGTGAATATATATTCCACAGCAACATCAGAATTACCAAAAAATGTTAACCTTAAAATACTTCACTGTAGTACAGTTAAAACACTGCTGTTATGTGTAAATGTCAGGGTTTTTTAATTGCTAGAGTTTGAATAATAAAACTTGTTAAACAGTGGATTGAATGTAATAATGATGGTGATACAAGTAAATCAGAGCAAATGCTAAATACAGGTAAAGTTAGAAAGTTTAAACAGTAATGATGTTGAAGACACCAGTGTAGTACAAACACATTTGCTGTCGTGGATCTGCAATCAGTTCTGCAACTAAAGTTCTGTTCTGTCTTCTCTCCTTCTTTCAGATTGACGGTGGAGACTCCAACCTGGTCATCATCAGCATCTTTATTGCTGGTATTTCCTGAGATTCCAAGATCGTCTCGGATGCTGGGACTGCAGTCTTGAACTGTTTGGTAGAGCAGTTTATGGCTGGACTCTTCACTGATGAATGGAGGTCCATCACTGAAGGTTGTTTGGTGGAGGAGTTAATGGCTGTGCTCCTCACTGATGAATGGAGGTCCATCACTGAAGGTTGTTTGGTGGAGGAGTTAATGGCTGTGCTCCTCACTGATGAATGGAGGTCCATTGCTGAAGGTTGTGAGGAGAAGAGGAGTCTCTTTAGAGGTCCTGCTCTGCTTGGAAGCACTGGACGAATATATTAAAGGGTTTCTCTAGAGCCCAGCTGATGGTTTCATTAAAGCCTTGTTTCGAACTCTCGTGATTTCCATGATTCATGAAATGTTCTTGTTTTCAAAGAATAAATGGAGTCAACCTCCAAATAAAACCCATGTCTCAAAGCTTCTTTCTCATTACACAACACCAGTCCAATCACACATAGCAAAGCTTTATTGTAGGTGTATTTACAGTACAATATCATTAAAATAAATGTTCAAATGTTTGGAATAAACATTCCGTTTGTAGCAATGAAATTACATTTTATTTACCTTAAATATATGAAAGCACTTTTTTTGATAGTACAGATAGTACTCCCAAAGTAAACATTTAATTACACTCATAAAAATGTTATTATCTATTTTATTACTTTTAAAAAGATCATATTTTATAAGATCCCAATATTTTCTGGCATAAATAATATCTTGCCTTAAAATGGAGGGCTGAAATAAAATAATGAACATGATTAATTCTCTTTAGATTTAAACCTAGTTTTGATAATTATGAATAATATATATATAATTTCTTCCAAGCAAGGTGCTTTTATATATTCTTTTATTATTAAATAAATTTATTAATAAATAAAATTTATTCTTTTAAATTATTATTTATAATAAACTATTATTTCTAACTTTAATATCATGAAGATGATCAGAGAGCTCTGGCAGTTCACATAAAGTTTTAATGACGGTCCATCACTGTTTTAATTCCAGACGGTCTCCGAGCTGCACATGTCACAGCTACAGCAAGCTCCTGATTGGTCAGCGCGAGTTTTGAACTCGAGTTAAATTTTTTGAACTCGAGCGATACGCGCGCGGTTCACCCGTCTACGGCCGGTCCGCCTCCTGCGCGCGGCTCACAACACGCGTATCACCCATTCATGTGGCTCAATACGTGCCTATCGCTGCAACCGCGCCGCTCAATTCGCGTTTACCGCGCCGCTGAAGCCTCAGACGCGCGCAAACGTGTCTTTGCATTGACTTAACATGGAAACCATCCGCGCTAACCGCGCGAACCGCGTTCGATGTGAACGTACCTTAAGACTTAAAAGCAACCAAAGCAACTAAAGCAACCAAAACACAACAAAAAAGCTGAACTTTAAAGCCAATAAAGGTGAATAAAGTCAACTGCTCACTCAGCACATGCGCAGATCCTATGGGGATGTTGATGTACCCTCAGGCGAATCCACCAAGCAAAAGAACTAAGACTAAAAAGCAACCAAAACACAACAAAAAAGCTGAATTTTAGAGTCAATAAAGGCAAATAAAGTCAACCGCTCATTCAGCACATGCGCAGATCCTCTGGAGCCATTGATGTACCCTCAGGCAAATCCACAAAGCAAAAGAACTAAGACTAAAAAGCCTGAACTACAAAATTTGAGCAAACGATTTAAAGCAGCGACGTCGAGCACGCGCCCAGCAACTGCTAGCGTTAGCACTAGCAGAAAACTATTGGAAGCAGCGACATTGAGCCAACAAACAACTCCTGCGCCTTCGCCAGCGCTCACATGGGTGTTTCACTGCACTCACTCGTTCAAAAGCACACTAAACACAGTTTAAAGCAACCAAAACAAAAAGCTGAACTTTAGAGCCAATAAAGGCAAATAAAGTCAATCGCTCTCAGCGCTCTGTCACACCATGCTCAACTCGCCACGCCAGGGGACAGGGGTCTCTACAACGCCTCGAAACCTGGGGGGTTTCACGAACTGAATCGTGTAACCCGGATGGTCCGCAGGATCCACTGGCTGACCCCGGGAAGCTTCCGCCAGGCTCCTAGACAAGCTGACAGTGATTCTGAGACGGACGTGCCGATGTAACTCCGTGCGGGGCCGCATAAATGCGGGATTAGTGGGGGAATCACCAGGGCGGAGCCCTGGGAACGAGTCTGTGGCCGCCGCATCCACTGACTGGGGCTCCGGAGCGCGTGCCCCTGTCTGGGTCCTCGTCAAAATATGAGGAGGGTGTGTCCCCGACAGGGGGGCGGGCGCTTCCGTTATACTCGGAAAGGAAGTAAAATCTGTTTTTAACACGATAAGTGTCGCCAACCCAGGGGTCGGCAGCCAGGTGCGTGTGACACCGACCCACCCCCCCGATTAAAAGTGTATTTAATTTCGGGCATCCCACACTTTAAAAGGGACTTGAACACTTCTCCAAATGACTGAAGGATTCCACTCAACAAGTCAAGCAGTGCTTCACTCCTTTTATTTTTCTCATCCAAAACAGTAGTAACTGTGGCAGTAACAGTAGCGTTGAAGCAAAGAAGTAGTAGCATTAGCTGTTAGTACCAGGTGAAAAACCTTTAAAAGATAAAACACATGATTAGGAGGAATTCAAGCCTCAAATCTAATTACAAAAAACAGATTATGTATAAACCATTATAATTTAAGATTTGATTATATTAACATTCTTTCATAGTAAATTATTATCATTTAAAATATCCATTTCAACACATAAGTGATGCAGTCCATGTATCTTAGTCTCCTTTTGGGACGCACAGCGCTTCTTCTTCTTCTCCTTTCGGCTGTTCCCAGTTTAGGGGTTGCCACAGCGAATCATCTGTTTCCACCTAACTCGGTCCTCAGTATCCACTACTCTTGCACCAGCTACCTTCATGTCCTCTTTCAGCACATCCATGTATCTCGTCTTTGGCCTTCCTCTTGACCTCTTGCTTGGCATCTCCATCTCCAACATCCTTCAACCAATATAACCACCATCCCTCCTCTGCACATGTCCAAACCATCTCAATCTGGCCTCTCTGACTTTGTCTCCAAAACAACCAACCTGAGCTGTCCCTCTGATGTGCTCGTTCCTAATCTTGTCCATCCTCGTCACTCCTAAACTGAACCTCAACATCCTCATCTCTGCTACTTCCATCTCTGCCTCTTGTCTCTTCCTCACTGCCACAGTCTCCAACCCATACATCATAGCTGCTCTCACTACTGTTCTGTACACCTTTCCTTTGATTCTAGCGGGCACTCTTCTGTCACACAACACCCCTGACACTTTTCTCCATCCACTCCAACCTGCCTGCACTCGTCTCTTTACCTCTTTTCCACACTCCCCGTCACACTGGACTGTTGACCCCAAATACCTAAACTCCTGCACCTTCTTGACCTCAGCCCCCTGTAAAATCACTGTTCTATTTCCCTCTCTCTCATTCAAACACATGTATTCTGTCTTACTGCGACTGACTTTCATTCCTCTTCTTTCTAGAGCTGACCTCCAACTTTCCAGGTGTTCCTCCACCTGCTCTCTGCTCTCACTACAAATCACAATGTCATTTGCAAACATCATTGTCCACAGAGATTCCTGCCTGACCTCATCTGTCAACCTGTCCATCACCATAGCAAATAAGAAGGGACTCAAAGCTGATCCTTGATGTAGCCCTACCTCCACCATGAACTCCTTTGTCTGACCTACAGCACATCTCACTGCTGTCTTACTTCTCTCATACACATCCTGAACTACTCTTACGTACTTCTCTGCCACTCCTGACATCCTCATACATGACCATAGCTCCTCTCTCGGCACCCTGTCATACGCTTTTTCTAAATCCACAAAGACGCAGTGCAGCTCCTTCTGACCATCTCTGTACTTCTCCATTAAGACCATCTCTATCTCAGAGCAAAAATGGCATCAGTAGTGCTCTCCCTGAGCATGAAGCCATACTACTGCTCACAAATATCCACATCCCTTCCTAACCTAGCTTTCACTACTCTTTCCCAAAGTTTCATTCTTTGTGGGACGCACTGCACTTCCAAAGGTATAAAAGGATGTCATCTTACCGGCTGTCATCTCAGAGTATGTTTAAGTGTTCCCCGTATAGCGTTCTTAATTTTCCTGTTGATTTTAGTAGACAGTTTTAGCTTTTTTACCCCAGATGCACACAACCAGCAATCCGCGTGCGTCGCTCTATTTATACCGGCTTGCAAATGGCACAAAAATTAGTTCCGACGGGAACCAATCAACCAACCAAAGATGGTGTTCCTGGACCACTAATGTGGACATTGTGCGGCCGATGCTCTGTGCTGCGGATTTCGTCGCTCAGAGATCCGTGGCAGAGCTCAAGTCTTGTAAAAAATTCAATGCCGTCACCACTCTGGTGCATGTCAAGGAGGACTTTGGCCTGGTAGACCTGAAAAGTCACCATGGCATGCACAGCAGATGCAGCTTGACCCGCAGCCGAGTAAACCTTGTCATCAGGTCTGACGAGAACATTCCGGCATTGGAGGGGACACCTGGGCTCGATCGCCAAGCGGCAGCACTGTTCGGGCACAGGTACACTGCGACAGCCTGCTCCACTCCCGGAATTGTGGTGTAACCCCTAGCTGCAGCCTGCACCAGACTGGCGAAGGGGGAGGAGCTACGGACCCTCGCAGACAGGGGAGCCTGCCAGAATTTCGTCAGCTCGTCATGCACCTCTCGGAAGAAAGGTACTGGCGGCGGGCGGGGAGCCGCGTCCCGGTGCTTGCTGAAGTACCAGTCATCCAACGGCGATGGAGCCGATTCAGAGGGCGAAGGCACCTCTAAACCGATAGCCGTCGCGACCTTAGAGAGCATCGCTGTTACTTCAGGTTCTGGTTCAGCCACAACCCCGGACTGTGGCAGGTCTGAGTCCGAAGAGACCGAAGAAAGCGCCCCTTCCGATGCTGCGATGGATAGCAGATCGTCAACAGGAACATACGGGGAAGCCGGTGAAGCCGGAGCAACACCTCAATCACCTGCAGACCAGACGGGATGCACATCCGGGGCACAGAGATGACGCCGGCTGAGGCCTTGGATGACCCAGCCCGAGTAAGCGGAGCGCCAGAAGCCGAAGCCTCTGTGTCCTCTTCCTCGAAGAAGGATCTCCTGTACCTCAGTGCACGGCTCGGCAGAGCATTGCAGTGCAAACACTCACGCCTCACGAGAGCAATGTAGGCATGTTTGAAGCCCAAACACTCTATGCATTGCTCGTGACCGTCCTTCGACAAGATAAAACCACTGCAGTCTGGAGAAATGCAGATTTTTCCCATCGTCGGGAAAAACTGACGTTTACAGGACAAAATCTGAAGACACTGACAGGCTCTAGATGTGAATCAGAGGTGCCGCGATAAGATGGCGTAGCTATCTGGGCTGGCAGCAGCATATCAAGCGCAGAGGTAAGCAACTTTTGTATTTCAGCTTGCAAAGAGCGTCGAAATAGAAAACAACCACCATTCGCTCCGAGGAAGAAGGCCGAATGAGTTTAGAGCTACGCTCTGTTCTTATAGAGCAGTTGATTGCTAATGAACGTGATTGTTAATCAACTTCACTCGCAAATCAATTTGCCCATTAAACATTCGGCTCCACCTCCCTCCAGGTTCGGCTCTTCCCATAGTCGAGACATCGACGCAGTCTGCGTCTCGACTGAAAGGGAACTGAAATATTTTTGTCACTCATTTCACAAAACAAAATTTTCATCAGAAAGAGTGACGCGTTCAATTAGAATATCTTTACTCAAGTTTTTAAATGACAGAGGGGAGCTACACCTATTCAGAAAACTGTCTAGAAATTGACACTATTACCATCTCATTTGTTAATGAGAATTTTTTGTGACCTCTTTGTTCATTTGCCCCCTGCACACATTCTTCTCTGACTGGTAAACAAAAATTGGTGTTCCCTTACAGTCGAGAACTCAGACAAATGTTGAGTTCTTCGACTAGGGGACTTAACAAACCTGGGAGGTGGAACCGAATATATAATGGGCAAATTAATTGATTAGCGAGTGTAGATGATTAGCAATCAGACGCTCTATAAGAGGGGCGCTCTGCTCTACACTCATTCTGCTTTCTTTCTCGGAGCGAATGGTGGTGCCATCCTCTAATTTTCGACGCTATACTCAGCTGAAATATCTTAGGTTGCTTACCTCTGCGTACGGTGACGCTCGTGCTAGCCCAGATAGCCAGCTACCAAATCGCGGCACCTTTGATTCCCAGCTTGAGCCTGTCAGTCTGTCGTTTTTCCCTGTAACGCCCTCCTTTCACTGCGATGGGAAAAATCTGTATTTCTTCTGGCTGCGTGGGGTATATCTCGTCGACAGACGGTCACGAGAGATGTGTAGAGTGTTTAGGCTTCAAACACGCCTGCGCAGCTCTTGTGCAGCAAGAGTGTTTGCATTGCAATGCTCTCCCGAATCGCACACTGAGGTACAGGAGGTCCTTTTTCGAGGAAGAGGACACTGAAGCTTTGGCCTCAGTCGCTCCTCTGAATCGGGCTAGTTCCTCCAAGGCCTTAGCGGATGGCACTGGGGTGATGACGTCAGACGATCCCTCGCGTCACCCCCGTGAGCCGGATGACGTGCGACCCGTCTTGTCTGCGGGCGTCTGTGTTGCTCTGGCTTCACCGTTGTCGCCGTATGACCCTGTAGACGATCTGCTCTCCATCGCAGCATCGGAAGGGGCGCCTTCTTCTGCGTCTTCTGCTTCTGATCTGCCGCCCTCCGGGGTTGCAGCGGAAGTGGAGCCAGAAGCAATGGCGATGCTCTCCAAAGCCGCAGCGGAGATCGGTTTAGAGGTGCCTTCTCCCTCTGAATCGGCTCCGTCAAGGCTGGATGACTGGTACTTTGGCAAGCGCCGGGACGCTGCTCCTCGCCCACTGCCAGTACCTTTCATCCCGGAGAAATGACGAGCTTACAAAATTCTGGCAGGCTCCCTTGTCTGCAAGGGTTAGTAGCTCATCCCCCTTCACCACTTTGGCGCAAGCCGCAGCTAGGGGGTACCTGGCGCCTGGGTGGAGCAGGCTGTCGCCGTGCATCTGTGACAATCCTGCCGCTTGGCGGTATTCCCTCCAAAGCCGGGAAGTTCTCGTCAGCCCTGATGACGAAGGCCTACTCGGCTGCAGGTAAAGCTGCGGCTGTACTGCATGCTATGATGACCTTCCAGGTCTACCAGGCCAAGGTCCTCCGTGACATGCACCAGAGTGGTGGCGGCCCGGAGTCTTTACAAGACTTGCGCTCGGCTACGGATCTCGCCCTTCGGGCCACAAAATCCGCAGCTCAGAGTATTGGTCGCACAATGTCCAGTCTTGTGGTCCAGGAACGCCATCTGTGGTTGGAACAGGCGTCGATGCTAACCGAGGACCATAACAGGTTCCTCGACGCACCTATTTCACCCGATGGCCTCTTTGGCGTCGCCGTGGACGACTTCGCGTCTAAGGTCTCCACGATCAGGCAGCAGGCTAAGGGTCTGGGCGAGCTGATGGTTCCGCGCCGTGACAAACACGGTTCCGAGACGCTCGGCGTGGCGTCAGACGCCAGAGAGAGTGCCCCCCGTCATGGTCTAAACCTCCGGCCAAAAGCCTGAGGAAGACCCCTGCATGGCGGCGGGCACCTTCTTCCTCAGAGGGTTCTCGGAAGCAGACGAGGGCTTCTTCCCGTAAGAAGCGCCCCTGAGGTTGACATCCCGGGAAGATGTAAGATCTTTCAGGGTCTCACCATCGACCCGACTCCCCCTGGAGGGGGGGGGGAGGCCACCATGACCTCGCTGCCGTCCTCTGGGACGGCGGCACCCCTTGTGTCAAAGAAAGATCATACATTTCTCCCAAGAATAACGGTCTCGCTTGCCCACTTGTCGGGGGTACCTCTTCCTCACATGTTGACGAAGACCCCGACCCCCGCGCGAGTACCGATGGCCTGGTCGGTGGACATGGCGGCAGTAGCCCCCACAGAGCCACCCACCAGCACCCGGGGACCCGCCCTGGTGATTCCGCCTCCAAGCCCGCCTCCGCCCTCATCGGCACGTCCGACTCAGGACCCCTGACTGCATACCTGGGAGCCTGGCGGAAGCTCCCCGGGGTCAGTCGCTGGGTCCTCCAAACAATCCGGCAGGGTTACACGATTCAGTTCGTGCGACCCCCCCCAAGTTTCGAGGTGTGTTAGAGACCCCTGTCCCACGGACAGGCGCCTCACTCCTGTGAGAGGAGATCGACGCCCTTTTGACCCAAGGAGTGATCGAGCCGGTCCCTCCAGCCGATGCAGAAAGCGTGTTTTACAGCCCCTATTTTCTGGTACCCAAAAGGTCAGGCGGATTACGGCAGTTCGCGCCCGGGCCTTGCTGTCCGCTCTCGCAGTGGCGTCACAACGACGAACGGTTCCACTGAAAGTTTTTCAGAGGCTCCTGGGGCATATGGCAGCTGCAGCCCCGGTGATTCCACTCGGGCTCCTACATATGCGACCGCTCCAGCACTGGCTTCGTTCACGGGTTCCGAGTTGGGCATGGCGCAGAGGATGGTTTTGGTTGTCAGTGACACCGTGCTGTCTCTCGTCCCTCAAGGCCTGGAGGTGCGTAACATTCCTGCGAACAGGAGTCCGCGTTGGCGGGACTCCTCACCGCGTGGTAGTTACCACAGACGCCTCCCTGACAGGCTGGGGCACCGTGTGCGTTTCCCATCGAGAGTCCGGTTCCTGGACCCAACACAAATCTCGATGGCACATCAACTGTCTGGAGCTAGCTGCAGTGATCCTGGCGTTGCGGTGCTATTGCCCGCTTCTGCTGCGGCATCACAGGACGGACAGCACGACGGTGGTTGCGTACATCAACTCCCAAGGGGGCGTACACTCCCGCCATCTGCACTACCTCTCCCAACGACTGCTCCTGTGGAGTCAGAGCAGATTGTTGTCGCTCAAGGCCGTTCATATTCCCGGCGCTCTGAACAAGATCGCGGACCCGCTGTCAAGGTTCAGACCCGTCGCAGGGGAATGAAGTCTCCGCCCCCTGGCAGTCCAGCAGATCTGGGACATGTTCGGGGAGGCACACATAGATTTGTTTGCCTCCCAAGAGAACGCCCATTGCCAGCTCTTTTATTCCCTGTCCCTGGCTCCTCTCGGGACAGACGCGCTGGCACACCGCTGGCCCAGGAAGAAACGCCTGTACACGTTTCCCCCAGTGAGCCTACTGGCACAGGTTCTGTGCAAGGTCCGAGAGGACAAGCACGAGCTGCTTCTTGTTGCACCAATGTGGCCCAACAAAGCATGGTTCGGAGAACTCTCGTCGCTTGTGACAGTCTCTCCCTGGCCGATCCAGGGGGGGGTTTATGGGCCCTCCATGAATGGCATATCCGGCCTCGGTGGACCCCCTGCCTCTTCCACTGGCAGTGGTGAGGACCCTTGAACAAGCGTTAGCGCCCTCCACTAGAGCGTGCTACGCGGGGAAGTGGGGTCAGTTCGTCGATTGGTGCTCTTCCCAACGAGAAGACCCTACACTCACAGAAATGATTCATGGCAGAGTTAGTTTTTATGCATTTACATCTATTTGATTTTATTTAAAAAGTCCTATTTTTAAAATCTATACTTTAAAATTAAATCAACTCTAAAAGATTTAATCAATTATACCATTTATTTAATGCAATTAGTTAATAAATACTAACATTGTTTAAATAATAAGAGTTATAAAACAGTTTATAAGATTTTGTTATATACAGTTTATTAGATTGGTTTTTATAAAAAAAAAAAGGAAACGACGTCACTTTCGCTGGACACAAGACCTCGGGATATTGTAGGAATCCGTTACACACATGTTGGTAAGTATTCAAAAACATCCTTTGTTATATTGCTCCTGTTCTAATTATGCATTTTATTTAGCATCGAGTGTATATAATGTTATTCCATTTATGATAAGTTTTATGTAGTTTGTTGTTTTTTTAAAAACGGTTTATCGTAGGTTGTTTTACCGGAATATACCTGTTATCGAGATGCCCGTTAACATCACAACTTCAGCTAGCTTGACCAAGCAACTTTAAAATGCATCAAATTAACCCGTTGCTGTCGGTTTTTATTTTTGTGAAAATAAAGAGCATCGAATTCGAAGTTGAGAATTGTCACTGTAATATGTAAGCTAATGTTTGCTGTTTCACGGCTAGTTAGAATGACGCCACTTATTTTATTATCATTTGCATTCATCTAGTGTCAGTACTTCAAATCTGGAAGTGACACATATCTCGACAATCCCTATTGATGTTCTGAATGAGGAGATCGTAGTGGCTCTAAGATGGAAATATCCAGACATTAGTCAAGTTAATCTTGCTAAGAATGTCAAGACTAAGGGTATCAACTACAGAAATGGAATAATGGTGTAAGGTTGTGAATAATTATGTATATATTCATATACAATAACATTTGTGAATGTGTAAATAACTCAACAGAAATCTAACAGTGTCGCAAAGAGTTTAAACCAGGGGGGTTGAGACTATCAACCACTCCCTGTATCTGCTTTGTGTTGCAAAGGTGCTAAAGCGATTACCATCCGCATCTGTGAATACTTTGGTTAACAATGGCGTCTGCCTCTGAAAGATACACCAGATTCGATTACTTTGTCTCTGAGGAACACCATATATGGTCACGTGGTCTCTCAAACATGCTGTCTGATTTACATTTCAACTAGACCCTCCCATGGGAGTGGACTTGGATCAGGATGGTATTTGAGGAAGAACGCAAGAGGAGCTTGCGGTCTGTTTGTCTCTGAACATACCCATGATCTGGAAGGCTTATAGCCTTTTCAGATCATGTAGTCTTTGCTGTTCTTCTATGATAAGCCTGTGATCTGGAAGGCCTAGAGCCCTTCCAGATCATGTAGCCTCTGCTATTGTTTCACCTTTTTGCTGTGTAACTAAGTGTTTGTTAATAAATGAGATGTTCAATCTTGTCAATAGTTCCTCTCTAATCACTTTCTAAAATAATGGTAAATGCTAAGAACTAAAGTATCACATTATGTAACAAAGGTTTAAAGGGTTAATTATAACAAGTGAGTGCATTTCTGTAATTATTAACACTTATTAATACATAGTTTACTATAGCTTTATTTAAAGCTAATGATAAAGGTAAACAATAACCTTCTTATTAAAATATGGAGTCAGATTAAAGTTAAATTCAATAATTAAAGTTCCCGCAAGCTTTGAAAGACAGAACACGGCTGAAAACCTTCATCCATGGTTGAAACCCGTTTTTGGATCAACCCATGGACCAGCCTTACACTGGTTGTATGTGATTCAACTGCTGAAATGCCTGAATTTGCAGAAATTCTAAACGTGTATAGTAAGAGATGAGTTGAGCTTCATAGTTCGTTTGTATTTTGTTTGGTATCAGGATCATTTTAGGGCCTTTCAGTTGACTTTGTTACCAGATAGAAAGGTTGCCCTTGTTCAGTTTGAGGAGCTAAAAGATTGCTACCCACTTGTGGCCTACACAGTTGGATCTAGACGCATGGTGACACTGAAAGGTAGTATGATTCACATCATGGTTTACTATGTGTTAAATATACAAACTATTACCTGTCCACTCTTTCTCCTTAGATTAGCAAATCAGAATGCCAGGACGCGTGACTTTCAGAGTCCTTTTTGGTGGTGAAGGCGATGCAAGAAAACTCATCATTGAAACCAAACACCGTGGATGAATTTGCTCTTCAAATAAAGAACTTTTTTCAAGTGACTGAGCCATTCAAGCTTCAGTTCAAAGACAAAGAAATGAACGATCAGTTCATGAACCTTATGTCATCTTCAGAACTTGAAGATAAAGCCACTGTAAAAGTGGTATACATGCCTTCTGAGACAACTAGCTCTAATCCACCCACAAGTGATTCCAGGCCCACAGTCCCAGGTACTCCTTCCAGTGTAAGCTCTGCTTCAAATGATGCAAATGATTCAGATTCCTACAGCAGCAATGATACCATTGTCGTATCCTCACCTGAGACCCGGTGTTCTTCTTGGCCAGATCTCTTTGTTATTCCTCGCTTTTCATACTGTGCTGAGATGATGCTCCAGACTGGAAACAATGAGTTCAATGCACATGGAACTTCGCTATCTCCTACTCCAAAAGTCCGATCAGATATCCTTGAGGGCTTAGCTGAGGAAATTATAAAATACACAGTGTATCCAAAAGATGAGAAGTTGGAGGAGGTCGCCAAGGCTTTGGTACAGTCTCACCCATGTCTTCTGGAAAAAGGAACTCGCGGTTGCTACTGCGGTTGGAAGCACTACTTGAAGATAAAGATGATGAACTTCAGATCAAAACTCAGGGATGTTTTAATCAGCTTTGATCCCATCCGAAGCACTCTTTCTTTTGCATTAACCAATTTATGCTGGCGCAAGGTGGTGAAAGAAATGAAATAACAATTCAACAGAGTCATAGAAGTATATTTATTAAAATGTTTTTCTTCTTAGCCGAGCTGGACATCCTGAGGTTACAGTCAACTCTTTGAAAAATAAAAGAAGAGGCCAGGAGAAGCCTGCTGCTAATGTGAAAAAGCCCAGGAAGGCAGAAGTTAATTTCTGCCCAAGCATGCCCAGCGGTGAAACGAGAGAGTATGGAGGCAAAAAGAGTGGCTCTACTGACAGAAGTAAAAAAGAAGAAAAAAAGATGAGGCTGAGATCAAGAAAATGATGCAGCATACTTTTTCAAAAAGGAGGCAAGAGGTTCTTCAGGAGCCAGCAATTGCAGAGTTTCTAGACAGATGCCCGGCACTCTTTGATGTCTGTGAGGTAAGTGTGAAGTGTAGTAATTTGTTCTATCAATGTTTTCAAACATTTGAAATCCGTATCCTGTGTGTTTTTGTCTTTTACAGATCAACTTTGAATTTATGCGACTGACAACTGTACCTCTGACCTCGGAATTCCTTATAGAACTGGACCGTCACTCTGGCAAATGGATAGAGATTTTTAATGCCAAAGGTGGTGCTGCAAGAAGAAAGATCAGTGCCATAATGGCCTAGATGAATAATGTACGTGTTTTTATAATCTGATAAATATATGGTTTGTATCATCTGTAAAGCTTGGGAAGCTCATATGTCAGTTTTTTTCTCTGACCTCTGACGTTTGTGAGCTTTATTGAGATACCTAGCAAAAACTAAATTTTTTACGTAATTTGTAGTATAAAATATCTTATTACACTTCCAAAAAAATTATTAAAATTGATATAAGACAATATCAGTGTTATTGAAACTTGTTTTTAGCCTTTTATACTTTAAAGCCTTGTATATAGAATAATAAAATTGAACAAATAAAATTAACAGAAATCAACAGGAGTTTACTTGTTTGATAGAAAGATGTAATCATCTTATTTTGAGGAGTCTGAAAATGAGTTTCCGTAACAAATGAATTTATAAGATTGTTAGTTTTTGCAGTGTAAAACAAGGTGATTAATGTGGTCAAGAAGAGAAATGTCTTGGAATCTGTTGTCTTTAACATAGTTTTTTTTCCCCCAAGAATGAAAGTATCAATGTGAGGCGAGATTGTGTGATGAGCTGTCTGAGCATCTACCTGAATGAAGACCTGGGCACACTTGTTAAAGAATATGTGGTATGTATCAGAATGGTGTGCCAGTAATTATTTCCATCTAGATAATATGGGGTGTTCATGAGAATGGAATGGACATGAGGGTCTATTGGGTTGTTTTGAATTTAAAAAATCATGCAAGGTAAATGGTGGTAGAGCTGTCACTCTGAGGGAATTAAGTCTGCTTGGTCCAGAGGAACATGAAGATAAAGTTGTCCGGTTTCTGGCACCCACATGCCACTTCTCTTCCAGAAACTACAACCCTCGCCTAAACAAGAAGGTGAGGACACAGACATTTCCTAGTGCTCATGAACCAGTGATTTTACTGCATTGATATGAATTTGTAAAAAAGTAAGAAATGCCTTGTATCACCAGGATGCGTGTTCCGGACTGTCTGCTTACGAACTCAAGCGCCTTGAGAACATCGCACAGAAGCAAGCCTTCTTGTCGTCTCTGAAGATATGGCAAGTATGTGGACATTTTGGTAAAGGACTAATCAGCTGTTTTCCATTTAACTTTCTCCACCTTACTCCCCTCTTAGTCTCTCTTTCTCTCCCTCCTGCTCTTTTACAGTTGCCCCCCACTGTACTGTCCTTCTCTCCTTCTCCTTTCTTTCTCTTGTATTCACTTGTTATCTTACTGGTGTTTGATTTTGGTGAATTCTTGTATTTTTTTTTTTACAATGTAGTTTACAAAGATATTGTACTTTCTGTCTTTATCCATTAGCACGCCTTTTAGTATAATTCTGGTTACTGTCTATACAGAAAAACAAGGAGATAATTATTCTCATCTCTCTCTCTCTCTCTCTCAAAAGGCAGCGGAGGATCTGAGGCAGTCAGTGAAGCCAAAGCCCGATATCAAAAAGTAAATAAAGCAGTAAAATTAAAAGCATGAATCTTTTTACTGTTGGGGCTGATGGATGAGGAGTAAGCTCTTTTTGTTTAACGTAAATCGTTTTATGTAATGATATGAGCTTTTATAGCAGTAAGTGACTTCTTGGTGCACCTGCGGCTTATTAGAGTAATTTCAATGGAAGAAACCGCTTCATCAGGGAGTAAGAGGATGGAACTCTTAAAAGGATAATGCACCCAAAAATAAAAAGTTTGTCATCAATTACTTACTTTCGTGTTGTTCAAAACCGTATCACCTCCATTCATCTTCGGAACACAAATTAAGATATTTTGGATTTTATCCGAGAGCTTTCTGATCCTCCCATAGACATCACTGAAAATGCACATTCAAAGTCCACAAACATAAAGTCGTTATTTAATTTTTTTTTTCAGCCAAAAAGTATTGTTGTTGTTTTATCATGTTCAAATTGAGTGACCCATGTTACATGGACTACATTTAACTATGTTTTTAGTAGCTCAAAACATTACCCCAAGTAAAGGGTTGACCAATAATCAAGTGAGAACAAGACTTGTATTTGGATAATTTTCAGATATTATATTGTTGTTGTTACATTAATAGGAAATTGCACAACTGGAGCTAAAAATGCATTGTGTTGTTGTTAACATATTATCCACAGCTTTGTGACTTTTTTTTTTCCAGGTTTTTTTTTGGGGTGATCAGGTCATTATCCTGAACTTGCATCCATTCCATTCTCATGAATGCATATATGTTGTGTGCTTTATTATATGTGTATATATACGGTATATATATATATATATATATATATATATATATATATATATATATATATGTGCGTGTGTGTGTGTGTGTGTGTGTGTGTGTGTGTGTGTGTGTGTGATATTATATTTTAAGTGTGTGTTTATACATTCCAGGACATTGAATCCAGAGAGGCAGAGGAAGACATGGCAGGAAAGACCATGGGCATCTACAAAGTACAATCAGAGGATCATGGAGGTTCTCCACAACCTGCAGAGTGTCACTCATGCATGTGTTATGCTAAATGGCCTGATCTACGCACTCAATTTGAGCTACCCTAAAAGCCTGAAGTGTACATTTGAGGTGTACCAGAAAATCCTGATGGACCAGGATTCAACCAAGCTGTCCCCGAAAGTACAGACACTGAAACCTAAATTGCTCCAATGATTTGGCTAGCAATAATAACTTATACAGCCCCTACCCATTTTTTCTCATTGTGTTCTAACCCAGAGATATGTTCATTATTTCCTAGTTCTTTAATGATATGTTAATTAGCCACTGAAAATGGACATCTCTGTGTACAGTTTTATTTTTTGTTTATTTTTTTGGGTGTTCAAGCGGTCATGTGATGATCAAGTGCGGCTGTGTAAGTGGGTTCATATAGATGGTTTCCTAAATGTTGGCTGATGTTAACCTGCTCAGTCCAGAGTTTTGTATTAAAGACAGAAATAAATAAATCTGGAAATTTCCAGTTGGTCTTATTTTATTTTTTATTTTTTAGATGGGGAAACAATTCAAATGTGATTCATTGTTTAATTTGGTTTAGTATATATAAGCATACATTAAAATTAATTCAAATAAATGTTATTTCTTTTTTTAGTTACCCTGATTTAGTTCTCTTAATTATTATGCAATTTATACAATAAACTTTATGTATTTTAAATAAATAAATTTTTTATTATTAATTTAGAATAATTACACTTTACATAAACTAATTACATAAACCTGATGATTATGCATTTAAATAAATAAGTTTTATTATCCTAATGAAAATAAATAGTATAAAGTTTATTTGATAGATTTGTGTAAAAATTATGAAAAAAATATAAATGGGAATTTGTCATTTAATAAAATTACATAAATCTTAATTTTTGGGTGAAATATTTCTGTGAGTGTAGGACGTGTCCTATCAGAGTCATGCTGACCTTTCTCCAGGAATGTCCCTGGCTGTCCCCTTTGACCCTTAAGGTCTATGCAGCAGCGATTTCCTTCTTCCACCTTCGGGTCGAAGGGAAATCGATCGGCAGCCACGATCTGACGTTGAGATTCCTCCAAGGGGCTAGACGGCTACGTCCTTCTAGGCCCCCCTCTGTTCCCTCTTGGGACCTCTCCATCGCCTGAGAGGGCTGAGGATGTCCCCTTACGAGCCTATGGCCGTTTCAGATTTATGGGCTTTCTCTCTGAAGACGGCTCTTCTGTTGGCCTTAGTGTCCATCAAGAGGGTTGGAGATCTCCAGGCTCTGTCCGCCGACGAATCCTGCCTGGAATTCGGCCCTGAGGACTCCCTGGTGATAATCCGGCCCAGGCTCGGATTCATCCCCAAGGTCCAGTTTGTCCCCTTTCGTAACCAGACGGTGACCCTGCAGGCCCTGCCCCGGGAGGAGGAAGACCCAGCCCAGGGTACTCTCTCTGTCCAGTCCGCGCCCTTCGCCCTCTATCTGGACAGAACCCGGGAGTTTCGTATCTCCCAGCAGCTCTTCATTTGTTTTGCGGGCCAGCGTAAGGGGTATGCTGTGTCCAAGCAGCGGTTAGCGTGTTGGATTGTGAAGGCTATCCAGCTTGCTTACCAGGTGAGTGATGTACCCTGCCCTCTAAAGAAACTGAGGGCGCACTCCACCCGCTGTGTTTCCGCCTCGTGGGCTTTAGCCAAGGGGGTCTCACTCGCCGACATTTGTAGAGCTGCAGGCTGGTCAACACCCCAAACCTTCATCAGGCACTACTGCCTTGACATAGACGCTGTGCCTTCTGCGGTGCTGAGTGGTGGCAGTTAACCGTCGGCACAGTTGGGGGATGGCCCATGGACACATATTCCCATGGGTCTGTCGAACATCCTTTCTCTCATCCCCGACTCCAACATCTGATGAGGGCGCTGGTTCGGTTTCTGACTCATCAGAAACCGGGTTATGGATGTGCTGCGCCTGCAGACCATTTTTCTTCACGGCTCTCTGGGTGGCCCAGTCTGTATTCTATATGAACCCCTTTTTCAGGTTGTTTTGTATTACCCCGCAGAATGAGTGTAGAGCAGAGCGCCCCTCTTATAGAGCGGCTGATTGCTAATCATCTACACTCGCAAATTTTAATGCATCTTACCTCATCACATTCCACATAAACTTATGGTGGAAACGAGCCTTCATCTTGTTGAGTGAGAGAGACTGTCTTGAGGAAACAAACAGGACGGAAAACCAAAGTACAAAAGAAGCTTCTTTATTGATGATTCACAGAGAGAAGACCACAAGTACAGAGAACAGCGTTCACAATGTGAAAATGCCAGACCGTTTCTGGAGCCCTCTATTTGAACCATAAAGACCATCCTCCTGTGCGTCATCATGAAATCATATGGCACAAAGATCATTTTCCCATTACACACTACATTCCAACAGGGAGCACTCCATTTACCCCACTATCCCAAAAACATGTGGTTACATTAATTGAATAATCTAAATCCCCCCTAGGTGTGAATGTTGCCCTGCAATGGACTGGCGACTTGTCCAGGTTGTGCCCCTGCCTTTTGCCCAATGCACACTAGAGATAGGCACCGGCAAACCACCGTGACCCCGTAAAAGGGAATAAGCGGGTTAGAAAATGAATGAATTAATAGTTACTGTACAAACTTTTTACAGTGTTTCCCTACACTCAAGAGCTGTGGTAAAACTCCTGTCCACAACAACACAAAGAGTCACTTCACATGCCTCACAAATGAAGGGAGTGCATTTTCCACACAGCCTGCACCCCTGTGTAGCTTTTTTTTTACCCTTATGCCCCCTCGCAGACTGCAACAGGGATGTGCTGAAGCCCTGTGCTCTCCCGGACTGGCTGTGAGCGCACTCTACATAGCACTGCAATCAGCTGCTCCTGAAAGGCCTGGTGTGTCACTGGCTTCTGCGCCTGTCTGCCACACAGCTCTTTGTGCTGCAGATAGCTGTTTGTGACAGCAATGTCAACAAATGATGCAGCACTGTCAAGTACCGCTTCCTGCTTTGCCTCCAAGATGAATAGGAACCAATAAGCTGGTCTGAGATGTCCACTCCCCCCACGAACCTGTTGTAGTCCTTTACAGCTGATGGCACTGGGACCTCGACTGCACTGTGTTTGCCACTGACTGAACTTCAGTGCTCTTCACACAAAGTCCCCTGAGAAGGCAGTGTGCAAGGTGGAGCACACACTCACCTCTCTTGTATTCATCCACTTTATGAAAAGGAGGGCTCCTTCTCTGATCCACCTTATGGTCCCTCACTGAGATTTTCTGGTCAAGGCATTGGCTTTTGTGTGTGGGATGCTAACTCATGTGTCCCGAAATGTCCCACAAGCTCCAAATCCAAGGAGAAATTATCAATGTAAATGTGATAACCAGATCCCAGGAAGTTTTTGTTTACCAGTCACATCACTGCCTCAAATGACAGCCCTTCACACTTTTTACAGTAGACCTCACCGTATATATAAAAAGGTCAACTGTGTAGCCAGTAGTGTCAGAGAGGACAAACAGTTTTATCCCCCACTTTGTGGGCTTGTTTTTTATAGACTGCTTTAGGCCAATTCTGCCTTTGGTGGCTACCATGCACTCATCTACAGACAGGTTTCGATGGGGGTGGTACACAGATATCATAGAAGAAACACGCAAAATATCATATAGTGGCAGAATTCTGTGTAGACATTCATAATCTGGGGTGCCTTTGTTGTCATTTACAGCATCTTCAGCAGGATCACTCATGTGAAAGTTCCAGGTGATGGTAAGGAACCAGTCTCTGGAAATAACCTTATAAAGATCTTGTTGGTACGCCAATAATCTCTGAGCTTTGGCAGATTCAGAATGCTCATGAATAGTGAGATGCCAACATATTGAAATAATTCTGCCTCTGTTACCGCATTCCACTTAATTTTTTCCCCAGAAATATTTTTTGCTGCATTTTTGTTAGTATTGTGTTACAACCTCTTTAAAGAATTGGCTCATTAAATAAGAGGTAGTGTAACTGGATGAGTGACGCAATTCAAGGTTTCACTCAACACAAAATGACAACAAAGCTGAAAACAAGAAAAATCTGTAGGACTGCTCCTCTGGCTGGCCCACAAGTAGTAGTTTTGACACGTGCCCCGCCTCTTCTCGTTGGCGTCTTTTAACCATGTCCCAATCAGGAACTGACAAGGGACAGGTGTGACAAACCTGAGAGCAAAAGAGAGAGAGAGTGAGAGAGAGAGAAAGTGCACGCGCAAGAAAACAAGACACAGAGAGAGAGAGAGCGCGCAAAAGAGTGTGCACACCAAAACACGCACACACACAGCGCACATCTCAGTGAGGGAGGTATAAAGGAAAAACAAACAGAACACTCAAACCACCGACCGTAACACTCCCCCACCTAAAAAAACAGAAAAACATTAGTTTTTCTTTTTAAAAAGTATGTTCATCATAATTCCGACAACACAATAAGCCTTACAGCGCGAGAGCACATTAGCAACTATATTCTCACTGCCCTTTTTGTGCTTGATTTCGATGTTATATTTTTGTGCAATTAACGCCCACCGCATTAACCGCTGGTTATGGTTATACATCTGTGATAGAAAAACCAATGGGTTATGGTCAGTGAAAACTATCACGGGTACAGAAGTAGATCCCAAATATACATTGAAGTGTTGTAGTGCTAACAATATCGCTAATGTTTCTTTCGCTATGGTGGAATAGTTCAACAGATGTTGGTTAAACTTAGTAGAGAAATACGAGACCGGATGGAGTAGCCCATCAGCACAATCCCGTAAAAGGACAGCTCCCACTCCTGACGCACTTGCCTCCACCTCGAGTATGAATGGCCTCTGGAAATCAGGTGACAACACTGGAGCTCTGCACAAAAGAGACTTTTGTGAAAGGTGCTACGGTTGTAGAGAAATTCCTACAAAAGCAGTTGTATGCATAGGATACTCAATTATAGGGGTCACCTTAGCATCAACAGGTCATACTTTTCCCAACCAACCTGCTTACCTAAGTAAGTGACAGTAGCCTTCGCAAATTCACATTTCTTCAGATTAAGCGTGAGAGAAGCATTCGCCAAATGATTAAAAACGTAAAGTGTGTAAAGTGGTCATGTGCCCAGACCAAGAAGAAGAATAAATGACATCATCTAAATCAGGGGTGCTCATTACGTCGATCGTGGAGGTGCTAATGCTCGATCGCGGCGTGAAATTTAAACGATATCAGCCGATCATCCATCCCGTCACAGTTCAGTAAAGTTAGCTGCAGATTCACGGATTCGGTTTTCTCTGCTCAATAGCTCGAGACCAGAATGTTCTTAGTAAACAAAAAATACCTAATTTTAATCTGTGTTATGTATGTTAATCAAAACAAGTTTCCCTCGGCATTCGCAGAAACACATTACCGTCTATGCGCAACCCGCTGACATGGAATCGCTTAGGGACCGTTTGCAAATTACCAGATCCAAAATATGTTTTACCCAGAATATGCTTCATAACTTCATTCTAAATTACTCTATTACAACCAAAATCAAGCAACACGCCACTCCTCACCTGCATATTGTACTGCACGACTCAGTTTCCATAAAAAAATTTTTAATTTATTAGAGCATCATTTTTATTCTTGATTATTTGGATCAAAGATCAATTGCTCCCATAAAAATCACTCTATTACCACCCAATTCAGGTCACACACAACTGTTTTATTGTTTAACCCACGACAACATTCATTTTGTCAAAATTGAAATTTTTATTTTTGCAGAATTATTGTATTTAATCAAATGTAAATAGTTAATTATGATGTGTGTTTTTGTCAATTATCAATAAAGTTGAAAATAATTGCTTGTTGATTGATGTTTTACATTTTTGTAGCGGGTAGATCACTTTGACTTGGTCATTTTAAAAGTAGCTCGCAAGCTGAAAAAGTGTGAGCACCCCTGGTCTAAATAGAGTTTACATTGTTGTACATCTCTCAAGACTAACTGCATAAGGGGTTGAAATGTTGCAGGCGCGTTTCGCAACCCGAACTCCATGCGTGTGTATTGTGCAAAATCATCGGGTGTAAAAAATGCAGCAATATCAGACACACGCGGAGTCAACGGGACTTGCCAGTATCCTTTTAAAAGATCCAACTTAGTGATAAATTGTGCAGTCCCAAGATTATCAATATAATCGTCAACTCGCGGCAGTGGAAAAGAGTCAGGAACAGTCACCACATTCACCCTCCGAAAATCAGAACAAAATCTAACCAATCCATCCTATTTTGGAACTAACACACAAGGAGAACTCCATGGGCTTTGGCTAGATTTAGCAAAATTATTCTGCCGTAGATACTCGACTTCAGACTTCATGATAGTGCGCTTATCAGAGATATGCATGCTGTTTAATAGGTAGAGCAGACCCCACATCAATATCATGCTGGAGGGCGGTTGTGCATGAAGGAAAATCTTGGAATAGATTAGGATTACTTTCAATTAAACCAATGATGTCCAGATGGGTCTCTCGGAGACTAACATCTGCCAACACTGCACTAACAATACAGGTGACCACTATCTACATGCTCTTTGGTCCAGTGCAAAAATTCTGGCAAGAAGTTTTCTGTCAGCTAACATCATGTGTTACCACCTCATTTCACCAACTCCAGCACTGTGCTTATAAGGTGACCTAGACAGTACACAATTAGTAGGCGGCTCGAAGACCGGTTGGGGGCTGTGTGGGCTGTCCGCGCTGGGTGGGGTCTCTTCCTCGGGTACTGCTGACTCACAAGTCCCCCCCCCCCGGTGCCCCATATATCACTTGCAAGGACACACTACATTTAGGAATGGAGGGCTAGTCTCCTTGTCCAGATCTGATGGGTGGGGATGCAGATTTGTGCCCCCCCCGAATTCTGGGGCAGAGTAGACTGCCCTCTTATTTTACGTACATACTAGACACGTAGGGAATGGGGGGTGGTGCCTCTACATGATCTGTCAAGCAACGGTGACGCTCCAGGACATCACTTCCCAGTTTTAATGCAACTTATCTCTTCAACATATACACAAACACATACACTACACCCCAACTGGGAGCAGATGATGGGTAGTGGGTGGGCGGCCATCTCCGTCTTCCGTCCGGGGTGGGTATGCGCCCTCCATCAGCGAGGGCTCGGGGGATCCCCGGGTGGGCGCGGGTCCACTGGACAGTGACTGACCGGCCTTTCAGTATGAATGGGTGTATGAATGGAATGATGGATAGATGGATGAATGTATGGATAACTGGGGGGGGGGGGGGGTCTTAGGCTGCTGGTAGGGGTGGGTGCGAGGCCGGGTTGTGGCTGGGGGGGTGGCTCCGCTGCGCCTGGTGTGGCCTCCATCTCTGCCCTTTTCTGGTCTCCTGCCCCCCCCCCCCCACCTCCACCAGCTGTGTGGGTGGTGGTGGTCGCGGGTGGGGCCTGCTGGGGCCACCCCTTGCTGTCGGGGGGGCCAGCCTGGCTGCTGCCGGGTGGGCTGTCCTCCCACCGTGCCTGGCGCCCCTCCGCTGTCTCGCTCCCGGGCGCGGGGCATTTCTCTCTGGGGGCACTGGCGGTTCGCAGTGGGGTGGGGTGGGATGCTCCGGCTAGAGAGTCCGGGGCTCCAGTCATGTCGACCCACGGGGGGGTGGAATGGCCCACCGGGTCACTTCAGTCTGGTTGTGGAGCCGGGTCTGTGACGGACCTCGCAGCGCACTTGGGCATAGAGGAGTGAGGGTGATACATGGGAAGTTGGTCGGCCACTTGTGGTTTGGGTCTGCTGTCCCTGGGCACCGTGTGCTGCAATCGCTTGTTTGTTTGATGTCTGCGGGTCCTCGTTTGATGCGGATCGGGTCAGTGTGTGTGGTGCGTCCAGCTCGCTGTTTGTGATCTTTGGTATGTTTTGTATTTATCTTCCCATGCAACATCATTATGACCCCACATAAATCATTGGCTGTGTGTGTATGTATGTATATTTAAACATGTATGTATGTGTGCAGGAATATACAAACTGCAAGAACAGTTCTGCTTGAACTATAACAAACGGAGATGGTTTGTCTAGGTAGATGCTTGTATTTATGTATGTTGTGTAAAAACTGCAAGTGGGACAAAAAAAACTAAATAGGACTTGTATTTTATGTTCAGGTAGGTATTTATTTATTTTATTTTTATTTATTTACTTATTTTTTTTTATAATTTCTTTCTCTTTTCCTCTTCCTTTCTTTCTTTTTCACTCGTGAACCTTTCCCCCTCACCCTTCCCCAACCCCTTATCCACTCCACCTTTCAGTCCAACTCCGTCTTGTCCTGACACAACTGATGGAAATTGACTCGTGGGAACCACGACTAATAAATATTTACATAATAAGTATGTTTATGGGATGGGATAAACTTTTGTTATTAATCTCGTGATCGGGGTGGGACGGGAATAAAAATCAACGGGAGCGTGCAGGAGCGGGAACACCATTAATAGATTATAATTTTCTGTGTTACACAGAATAACACGGAAGTCCAAAGAGCACGTTTTTTTCCAGGTTGGCAACAGAAGTGAACCCTTTAAAAGTGAAGCTGTCACCGGCAACAAACAGAGGGAAACAGACTTTTCACCAGGAACGCAGGAGATCAGTGACAGATGATTGATTAATTTCCTGTGATCGCTTTAACAACAGTTTTGCGGAGATTTCACTGTAAATATAATATTTAAACTGTATATAAAAATATTACCATTGTCTTAGTAGCAGTAATAGGTTTATTAGAGTTAGATTTCACTGTTTTTTTACCGTGTTCTGTCCGTGATTCTTCTTCCGAAATCGTGCAAGTGCGTCTTTTTTTCCTCATTTCCTCGCATTCTTCCGCCGTTTTTGGCACACTAAAGTGTTAGATTTCAGTGTGAAAACACTTGTAAATAGTGAAAGAAAATGTTTATACCATCATCACTGCAAAAAATAAATTCTTGACAAGCCAAAAAATCTTGAAATTAGGCAAAAATTCCTGTTTTTTTTCTTCCAAGATAAATTAACTAGCCTAGAATTGAGAGTGAAAGATTATTTTACTTGTTTCAAGAAAATACGACTTGAATTTTCTTGCTTAGAAAAAAATGCTAATTCTGAGGATATTTTACATTGAATTAAGTAATTTATTAAAGTGACCATTACATTTTAACACAGTACTTCCTGAAACAAGAAATATCAAGTCATATTTCCTTATTTTAAGAATACAATTATTCTTATTTTAAGGATTCTATTTTATTTTATTATAATAATATAAATTATTAATTTTAAAAGTTATTATTTTCATTTGACATTTCTTTTGAATCAAATGAGAACAAGAACCGCTAATCATTAAAGCAGAACCTTTTATTTCATGCTGGCAGGCAAATTATTGTTCACCAAAAAGTATTCACAGTAAGTCCAAAATTGGACATGTATATTTTCCTTAACAGTAGCCAAGAATACATCAAATTAAATATGATTTTGGATCATTTAACAAATAAAAAACAATACATAACAAAAAATTACATCCATGCAGTCGCTTGAGAAAGTCTGAATTATAATGTAAAATTAATAAGACAAGATGTCTAATCTGCATGCCTTTTTCTGGCTTTTCTTTGTTTAGTAAATTAGTCAGCGGTGCACTTGTAAATGTCACAGACATCTCCTAAATAATACTTGAGAGGAATGTAAGTATGGTTCTTACAACTGAGTGCATAGTATGATGTATAATCCACAATTTTATTGGCGTCCACAATCTCAGTGGCTTGAGCAAGGTTTGGAACTTCAATTTCGTAAGATACAAAATCATGACTGAAGCCCACTGTATTATAAACCTGACATTCAAAGCAATACAATGAAGAATTTGCTATGTATATGTCTTTTATGAGTCCAAATACAGGAACACCTTCAACTACATGAGTTACGATCACTGACTTCTGGCACAAGTACTTGTTGCCACATAGCTCAAGCCATTTTACAGATATCACATGATGCACATTTTCGACACCCAAAAAATCTCTAATTTTATCCTGCACATACTGCAAATTTCCCACCTCAGATGCAGGACCAACTAGTACATCTTTTGAGAAAATTGGGTGATTATCACGGCTGGTATTTTGACAACTCTCAAACATCTGATTGTGTTTAACCAAAGACTTGCAAACATTCTTGTAATTTAACTTGGAAGACCACTGTTTAAAAAAACAGTGTTTAGATTCAAATCTCATACACATGTGTCTCAACATTGGACCCAGATCTTCTATCTGCTCAGGAATATGTATCAAATAATGTTGCTTTGGTGTTATATTGTTCTTAGGAAACAACCGTTTCATATTACTTAAATGCTGCTCAATAAGCAACTTAAGCTTTGCTATGGTTGCAAAAGAAATAACTGGTGCAAATAAGATCTGAACAATCTCAATTAACTCAATTATGATTTGGAAGTATTCATCTTTTTCACAGCTTTCTAACAGAAATGGTAAGATCTTTAAAAGGACAAGCATTTGTCCGGATGATTGCTTCAGTTTGTTGTCATTTGATGATAACGTAGAGACTGTTATAGGGCAAGGTTTGTCTCTGACATTAGTTGAGTATGGGAATGCTGCAATAGCATTGTTCAATGTGTCCAAGTCAAGTTTGCCTGACAGTACAAGATGTTTAAGTACAGTTTTAATTTCCAGCGGTGCCACTCCCTCTAATATCACATGCATAATATCCTGAGGTGTTTGCTTGATGAGATCAAACGCAGGAAATTCAATTAGTTTGCTTTTCCTATTAATTCCATAAGTGGTTTTCAAACTGTTTCTCAAAAAGTCTGTAGCAGCCCTCTCTATTTCATTACATTGTCTGACATGTGTATCTAAAGATCGTTTGACAAATTTTTCAGAATCAAAGTAAACTTGCATGTCTTCGAAATTACACTCACAGTGTCTGCATTTTCTAAATGCAAATCCAACTCCCTCTTTAAAGCCTGCTAACTCATGCTGAGCCAGAGTATCACCACAAAGAGAAACAACTGCACCGTATACGGTTCTCTCCCCCTTGGCAGTTTTGATGTTCACACCATAATACAACAAATTCAGATCTTCATGTATTCTCTGCAAAATTACATCTACACCACACTGAGAGATGTCACTTGATTTAGCAATAGCAAGCAGACGGATGGCAGCTAACTTAGACCTTTGTTTAGGATTTATATTTCCCAATGTATAGTACACCATTAGAAGTTTGTTTTTTGAGGCACGAGAACCCAAAGGATTGCAGAGGTCTATCTCATCAGTATACAGGATAAGCTGCAGGGCATTGGGTCTTTCAGAGAACAGTGGATGTGACTTGAAAATATCCCCATCAATAATGTCATAGAAAAATCCAGCCTTGCTCTGCCTTGGTTCACTGTCAAGCATTGCTAGAAGCATTGGGTGTGAAAGTAGTTGTTCCAAACTTTGGACTAAAGAAATGTAGTAAAAACATTTTGTTCTTATTGTTAGAGCTTGAGAGGCTCCCTTTTTCCTCAAAGATGCAGTCTGATATATTTTAATTTCTTCTGCTTCAACTACCATGAACTGCTTTTTCAGTGTTGCATCTTGCATATAAGAAGTGGAAACTGTGTCAAAAGGGTCTTCAAAATTATTAAAAATGTCCTGCACTTCACTCATCAGTTCATCCGTGACTTCCAATTGTCTCTGAATGGCATCTGTAACTTGGTTACGGAGACAGTCCAGCAGAGAAGCTTGATACTGCTGCACCCCAGAAATGATGTCACTGACAGCCCGCTGAAGAAAAAGCAAAAATTAAAAAATACCTTAAATAAAGTCATGCATAGTTAGGAAATATAGGGCACTGTAATTTCACATGATTAACTCTCACCTGGAAAAGGCAGTGTTTCTCTCTTGATGTCAATACAAAGGCAGCAGCATGCTTTCTCAGTTTCTCAACCTCAGGCTCATCACATTCTTCTTGCTGGAAATGGAATAAAATAAATAATTTGTTATTATTAATATATATATATATATATATATATATATATATATATATAAGTATATATATATATATATATATAGTGTGTGTGTGTGTGTGTGTAAAGAAAGACAGAAATAAAGTGTGCACCCATCAGTTACAGTAACAATGTCTGAGATCACAGCAGGTATGTTCTTTTAAAAAGCAATGGTTATATTCTTTGGATAAATTAAAATTAAATATTATATTTAGAACCATTGCAGCTGCACTCTATTAGGCTTATTATTAGGCTACTAAAAACGCTGACACACCAGTCTTTTGATAACAATACTTTTTTATAAGACAACAAACAGACAGATATACCAACTCACTTGCATATTTTCTTCGTCTGGTTCAGTCCACGGTGTAAACGCAGCGCCATCATCAGCCCTGGCGGGAGCGGCGATGTCTGATGCTTGAACGCAGCTGTAGTTAGAAGCTTCATCGAGGTTCAAGGTGCCTGGTTGAATTCATTCTGGTTGTATTGGGACACAGAAATTCTCAAAGTGTCTCTCTGCCGATTTGATTCCAGTATCTGCAGATGTAGATGCACGTATTTCGTTTCCTTTAGCTTTATTTGCCCTTTGGCTTCTACTTGACCTGGACTTGTGACTGATAAAATGCGAATAATGACTCCGTTTGACATGATAGTAGAATGAATTATACACTCTGTACTCCTGAGAGCAACCATCAATCCCACAGACCACGCGAAAATCCGGGCTGGAACTATGCACATTGTTTATGTGACTCAGCAACGCTCTTAATGACAATGCCACAAAAAGGCAGCAAATTACACAACGCCAAATCATATTTTCTGTACGTGTCTGTGCCAGTCAAAGCCATTAGAAGAAAGGAAGTGATTAAAACTTTTAGCCCAATCAAGTTGACGGAATATTCCATTGTACATAAAATGCGGAGGTGAAATCGTACAGCATAGATTTTATTTTAAGTTGTAGATCGCTTCAGTAAAGTAGTATTAAGATGAAATATTAAGAAATAAAACTAAATTTTTATTTGAAATGCTATGATTGTTATCATTTTAACAGGTTTTATGCAAAACCCCACGGAGGAAGTGGTATCGACCCCTCTTTTTAAATTTACGTCACTACAACGTACAACGGTAACGGTCAATCACGCAAGTTTTTCGCGGTTTTCACCACTTCGAGCGCATGAGAGGTAAGACAGATACGTAAGACAAATACGTAAGACAAATAACATTTAACTTATAACTATTATTTTGTATACTTATTTTGTATATTTATAACTATTATTTTGTATTTAAGTTTGTATTTGTATTAGTTTTATTTTAATCAAACGATTCAGCTTTCACAGAGGCTTGCATGAAAGACAAACGGCAGTCAATTGAGGTGTGCAAATTGTGCGATAGACATATAAAATATATGTTTATTTTATGTTTTTGTCTTTCGTTTTGCTGCATTATGATGTATAGGCCAAGGGAAAGTGTGTATTTTTACATTTATATTGTTCATTCAGATGGCATTCATGGAGCAGCTTGATTCAGTAGCACGGTCCACTTTACAAGGTATGTTACACTTAAATTAGGTATGTAAAAATATGTTGTTTTGGATATAATAGTTAACGTTAAGTGCATTTAGAAAAGTCTTTGGCATGTTTGGTCTAAACTAAAAATGCTTCATGTTCATCACTAATATATGTTTACAATTGCAAACCTTTTTGGCACGTTGATTTGAAATATGTAAAAACATATATGTAAATTCTAATATGCCTAAAACTTTTGTATTTTCTGCATACGCTTACGTGTATAAAAACTGTTATATGGCACGATTGTTTATTGTGTGTGTGTGTATGTGTGTGTGTTTTAAATCATCTTAGCTGCAAACATCGGTGCTGCAGTGTTACCAACATTGTCACGTGATGACATTCGCGATCTTTTCCTGGGACCGGAACACTTTTTACGACGAAAAACTATATGGGAGATGTTTCATAAAGACAAGGAGGTAAAACTCGATTTTTCAAAAGTAATACATTTTACAATAGTTTTTGCACGGCAATGTTTGCATAATAAACAAGCCTCTTTATGATTTAGTTGTTATCTGAGAAATAGTTTCCTATTGTAAATAACCTAATTAGCTCCCATTTTAAATGACTAACCTGTATTGGTTCAATGATGCAGTCTTTTTTATTTGTTTAATTCCTGAGTGTTCTATAAACAAGTTTGAAGTTGGAGTTTTTTACCCTAATTGTAATAAATTAAATTCAGCAGGGACAGGAGAAGGAATGCCTCATTCAAAACAAGGAGCAAGATGACAGAAGTCTGGCTACAGCTCCAGCACAAGCGGCTGACATCCCAGAAACAACAAGGCGCAGCACCTTTGAACATCCCAGTGGTCAGAATACATTGGATCCTCCAAGAACCTTACAGTTGCCAAACCCTGAGAATGTTCTTTACACAGATAGTGAACTAGAACATGTTAGAAAAGAGTACTTTGATCTGCAACGCATTGGGCAAGAAAGAGGTTGCAGACTTTCAAAAGAACTTCGTTGTCGACTAGTGAGGAACACTGTGACCAACATGGTGTCTATCATGAGAGCATCAAGTACTGAATATATGTACCCATCCAAAAATGATGTCCTTGCAATGGCAAAGCGACTGGTTGAGTATTATCCCATGCTTCGAGATGACTCTGTGAACTGCAAACGTAGTTCGGTAAGTGTTTAGGAGCTTGTGATTGTTATGTGTATATGTCTGTTTGTGTGTGCACGTGTATACATGTATATATACGCACACACCCTGTCAGTAAGATCTTTCACTTTTCAATTTTTTTTCATTCTCTACTCCCCAAACCTGAATTTATTTGATCCAAAACATGGCAAAACTGTGTATGCTAAATAAATAGATACATATAAATGTATCTATATATGTATAAATGTTGCTATAATTTCTTTACCTAAAAATATTAACTCCAAGCTTATTAATTGTATGTAATTTTACAAAAGTTTTTAATTTTCAGATAAATTTTTGATGTTTGTTGACTGTTTTAAATATGGATAATAATAATAAATAAATAAATAAATAAATAACAACAAAATTATTTTTGAACTGCAAATCATCATATAAAAATGATTTCTGAAGGATTATGTGAATGGAGTAATTTTGCAGAAAATAAATAAATATATTATAATAGAAAGCAGTTGTTTACTGCTTTTGCTGTTTTTTGGATCAGATAAATGGCAGTTTAATATATCTGTTTAAAGGATATTACAAATCCTACTGTTCTGAAACTTGACTGGTAGAGAGAGAGAGTGTGTGTGTGTCTACAAACATTTACAAATGAATCAGAGAGAGAGAGATATGAATGAACCATCTTATAAATTAATTTGAATGTTTCTTTATGTACAACCTTGTATTGTATTTAAACAGGATTCTGTTTTCAAGCAATTAATGAAAAGACTCAACAATATAAAAACTCCAAAGAAGAAACAGGGCCCAACACCACAAAGAAGAAAGAAAAGGCGCCTTGATTTTGAGGACTATGATGGTGATTCAAGTACTTGCACATTAGAATCAGCAGAAAGCAGCAGTGCTTCAACTGTCATGTTGGACACTGGAGAGAGCAGCACATCACCATCAGAGAGCACAGAATTCCCTGCTGGTAGGTTTACTATATATATATATATATATATATATATATATATATCACTATATATATATATATATATATATATATATATATATACTCTAAAAAGTTTGTGGATCAAAAGGTTTTTACTGTTTTTTTTTTTGTTTTTTTTGACAAGGAGCAGCAGCTGACAAAGATGTACCAATTGGTCAGAAGGACCACAGAAGAAATAAAGACCATTCTGACACGAATAGTCAACAAAGCCAGGCAAGACATTACCGTACTCTCCAAGAGATCTATAAAAGACCAAAGCCTAATAAGGAGGCAGTTGCTCACCTACTTGATCTTGAGTTTGATTCTCGGAGAGCCTTCATCAACTCAGACACTTTAAGGGATCAGGATAGACCGTCAAAAATACTGCATGCTTATCCATGTTTCAGAGAACTAGATAATGTAAGTAATATATTTGATAATATATTTTAGCTCCTATTGACTCCTATTGTTTTTACAAATGTGTGTGTGTGGGATTATTTTAGGTGATGGATGAACTTGGCCGGATTCTTGACAAAGGAAACCCCAGATTCATCCCAAAATTAAAGGCCCGTTGGGAGAATTTCTACAGCAAAGCTCAATTTTATGGTGTTTACAAAAAAGTTTTGAAACCACCATTGACCCTGGATGGAGGTAAAGTGCCTGTGTTTGCTACATGAAGACATTTAATTGATTTTAAAAAGATTAGGTGCAAAGTGGATCTGTTAATACATGTTAATCACATTCAAGTAAATTATGACTGTTTGTTCTCCTTACTAGTGCAACACTCCATAGCCATGATGAAGGCTCTTCCAGAGATGTTCCCCTCACCAGTTGCTCCACCAAAAAAGATGGGACAAGCAAGTGAAGCAATGCTGCACATCCTTGAGGTAAGATGTAAATTAACTTTATACATTCACAACAAAGATGGAAGAGTGGTTATGAAATGCTCATTTATTTTTGTGTTTCTAGCCAACAGAAAACCCGGATACCTTCCTCATGGGGAGACCACTCTCCTGTCCTGTTCTGATTGTGTCTGAGAACAACTGCATGCTGGCCATTGGTACAACACCTGTTACAACTTTTCCAAAAGAAGACCTCCATGAAGGTGTGCTCTACATTATGGCATACTATTACGCGTTTCATCTGATCTACCCAAAATGTGTTGCAACTCTCCTGTCTGTGCTTCAGACAGAAGTGATTTCAGATGCAATCCATGGCCTTGATGCAACTTCGTCCTACAAAAAAGCTATTTCAGAGTGGAAAAAGTTCATTGGGGAGTAGTGGAAATGTTCTAAATGATACTTCTACGAGTTACGGTTAACCGCAGTTGTTTTCAGCTTCTTATGTGGACTTTAAGGTTCTAACATACAGCAGTTGCTTTAATTCTAAACCAGAACAAAATTTCTTTTTCTTTTTCTTTTCTTTTTTCTTATGCATGGTACTGTCTTATGCAAGCTTGGTTTCTGGAACTTTTATGTAATTTGATGCATTTGATTGCAGTTTTGGACAGTTATTTTTGTTACACCTACAATAATAAAGCAATGTTAAGAGTATATTTGTTGTACCTGGTTGATTGATTTTGTCTCTTCTTCTTTTTTTCACTTATCAGCTTATTTTTAGCACTAGAATGCCTATATTAAACTGAAACATTTTCTTAGAATGAGCTTGAAACACTTAGAATGTTTAAATATATTCTTATATCAAGATATTCTTACCAAGAGTATTTAAGATAACTAAAGATAAAAATGCTAGATTTGACATTTTTTATGTTGTTTTTAAGACCTATGTCTTGCTTGAATCTAGTTTAATTATCTAAATTTACTTATATTTTTCTTGTTTTAAGACAGTCAGAACCTTCTATGTAAGAAGACTTTTTTTCTTGTTTCAAGACATCTTACCAAGTAAAATTTTCTCACCCCATTGGCAGATAATTTTGCTTGATTTAAGCTTTATTTACTTATTTTGTTGTTTTTTTTCTTATTTTTGCGTGTGCATTTTTTGCAGTGATCGAGAGCCCCTGAGTTTTGTGAATTTTTCAATCACAGTTATATGTGATAAAAGTTTTTATACACAGGGTTTATTCCAAACAATAATGTTTTCAATATATAGTGTCATTTTTGATATTATATTGACTTTATATAATCTTGCTTTTAAAACTGCTCATGCAACATATTGCTTCATTAATTTATTTTTATCTTTTGCCAATTTTTGTATAGAAACATAAGGTTTCTTTTGGACAAATCTAATATGATGTAATATATTTATATATTAATGGATTGATGGCTCTCAATATCGCAATATATATTGTTTGGAAAAAAATATCACAATGTAATTTTTTTCCAATATCGTTCAGCCCTAGCTAAAACCCAGTGACTCCTGTTTCGCATCACGCAATGCAAAAAGCACGAGTGGAACTCTCTCATCCCACTCTTTCTCAGTCTCCAGACAATATTTTCGCAAAACTGATTTTAATGTCTGATGCCAACGTTCTAGAGTGCCCTGTTACTCAGGATGGTATGCGCTAGAGACAATGTGAGTTGCCACGTCTGACAATATTTTGAAACCACAAGAAATCAGCACTCGCACTCTTACTTTTCAAGTGTACCATCACTGCTTTGAGCCTGAACAAGTGCTTTGCGTGATATTGGCAAAAACGCAGCCATCTCTGGCACAAAGAAAACTTCAGAGTTAGTAGACTTAGACATGTCATGTTGTTCATTAGGGAGCTTTCATTCCTCAAAGACATCAAGTAACACAGTATCACTCAATTCGATCTCATCATCTTGACTAGCTGCTCTTACCTGTGCTCTAGTTCAAATGGCACAGACTGCGAACACCTCAGGAAACTGTTGTGCCAGTTTGTCAGGGTACATCACCTGTGGTGCATCCACAACATGCAACACAGGCATAACTTTCCCACCGGCGATGTCGTTTTCCATAATGAACTCCACGCCCTTTATAGGAAAAGAAGAACGGACCGCTACATCAAAACATCCTGACACTAAAGACGAATGAAGCCAAACTCGGTGCAAAGGAACAGGCACAAAACCCATCTCAATTTTTTAAATGACAGCACTAGTGTCACATGCCGAATCTGCAGATAAAGGTGACACATCTGCTAATAAAAAAGACTGTGATCCTCCTGTATCATGTAAGATATTTACAGTACGTTGATCTTCAACCTTACCAGTGAGAGAAACAACACCATTAAATACGAATGGTTTAAAGCATTCCTCAGCATCAACCGGAGGAGAAGTGGCTGCAAAAGACACAGTTTTCAACTGACCAGTCATGTTTTGTTTGTGCTTTCGTATAAGACTGTAGCACTCACTAATATCAAGACCTACTTTATGGCAGTAACTACATTCTCTTCAAACTTTTCCCCCCGACAGACTTAGTTTTTGATTCAGATGGAAGATTCTCATTCTCTCTCGGAGAACTAAACGAAGACTTGTGGGAAATTTAATTAACTTCCTATGCTTGTAAAGTTAGATCTCACTATAATGAGAATGAATGGTTTTATTATACATGGCCTCGGAAAGGGAAAGAGGACTGCTTTGACTCCCCTTTTCTTCCCAGGCAGGAAGAGATAAGGATATTCTTCCAGAATATTCCAGTTCCCTTTCAGTCGGTCCCGGAGACGTTAGTCAGGATTAGACCGACTGAATGGGAGCGAATCACCGTGAGAGCGACTGACGAACATATCAACGGGCAAATTAATTTGCAGGCGTAGGTGATTGATTAGCAATCAGCCGGGTATAAAGCCGGGCATGCCTAAGCCTCAGTATGGAATTTTCAGAGGAGCTGGACCCACTTACCTCCCAGCTTACCTCAGATCCATGACTTCCAGGGCATGGCGAAGGGTAACGTCTCCGTTCCCTATTCAGGGAACGTGGGGTTACGCAAGTAACCTAGACGTTCCCTTTCAGTCGGTCCCGGAGACGTTAGTCGGGATTAGACCGACTGAATGGGAGCCTCTTTAAAGGGCCATGCCCGAAGTCCTTCCAGACAGGCCGGCACTAAACACAAAAGAGGGGTTAGTAACAAGGCCGTGGCACCTGAAGGGAAACTCATTGACGGGGAAGTCGTCCAACACTGAGAGCTTCTGCTGTACTCGGGTTGATGCTGACGACCAGAAGGGGGCACCCCTCGACCCGCAGGGAGGAGTGGCGGAGATCGCGTCGAGGCCCGAAGGGCTACCAGCGGGTCATCGTTCTGCAAGAGAGAGGAGGCAGAGACGGAAGTCATCGTTACGCGCCAAAGCAAGGGGAGTAACGGAACGGGTTCATACTAGCCACCTGAAGGGGGAGCTGTATAAGAACATAGAAAGGGAGCGCCAAGGAGGGACTCCCAGATCTGTACCCTAGTTCTGCGGGGGCCAGGCCGAAGCAAAGCCACCACACGGAACCTGGCAGCGCTGACTGCTCCGCTCAGTAAGATGCCGAAGGGGGGAGGATGAGAGAGCCGCCCAGAGGGGGAGCTCTTAGAAAGGTGTACTTCTCCTGAAGACAAGGAGAGTACTGCAAGCTTACACCTGCTCCGCCCCCTAAGGGTTACTGCCACCACTCAGGACCGCAGAGGGAACAGAGCCTACATCAAGGTTGTAGAACCTGATGAAAGTGTTAGGTGTAGACCAGCCCGCAGCTCTACATATTTCGGAGAGTGAGGCCCCTCTAGCCAACGCCCACGAGGCAGCGATGCCGCGAGTGGAGTGGGCCCTCAGATGGAGAGGGCAGGGAACCTCACACACCTCATAAGCAAGGCGAATGGCCTCCACTAGCCAGTGGGCAAGCCGTTGCTTGGAGACCGCGGAACCCTTACGCTGGCCTCCGAAACATATGAAGAGCTGCTGGGAGCTGCGAAGCTCCCGGGTTCTCTCCAAGTAGATCCGGAGAGCTCGCACAGGACATAACGAACCCTGGGCTGGTTCTGCCTCCTCCCGGGGCAGAGCTTGCAGGGTCACCACCTGGTCCCGGAAGGGGACGGATGGGACCTTGGGGTTGAATCCGGGCCTGGGTCTGATGGTAACCAGAGAGTCGCCAGGGCCGAATTCCAGGCAGGATTCGTCGGCGGACAGTGCCTGGAGATCTCCCACCCTCTTAATTGAGGCCAGAGCGAGCAGGAGTGCGGTCTTCAGGGAGAGGACGCGCAGCTCCGCAGAGTGCAACGGCTCAAAAGGAGACTTCCGCAGCCCAGACAGGGCGATGGAGAGGTCCCAAGAGGGAACAGAGGGGGTCTAGGCGGCCTGAGATGCCTAGCTCCCTTGAGAAATCTCACCGTCAGTTCGTGGCTGCCCACTGATTTCCCTTCGACCCGAAGGTGAAAGGCAGAAATAGCGGCGGCGTAGACCTTGAGGGACGAAGGGGACAGCCCCCGATCGAACCTCTCCTGGAGAAAGGTCAACACGACTCTGATGGGGCACGACCTGGGGTCTTCCTGGCGGGAAGAGCACCATTCGACGAACCGACCCCATTTACCAGCGTAGCATGCTCGAGTAGAGGGTGCTAACGCGTGGTCCAAAGTTCTCACCACGGAGGGTGGTAGAGGTTCGGGGTCCACCGCGGACAGATATGCCATACGTGTAGGGCCCAGAGGTCTGGCCGCGGGTGCCTGTATCCCCCCCCCCCTTGAGTAAGGAGGTCTGGACTCAGAGGGATCGGCCAGGGGGGGGCTTCCACGAATGCGACGAGGTCTGGAAACCATGCTCTGTTCGGCCAAAAGGGGGCGATCAGAAGCAGTTCGTGCTCGTCCTCCCTGACCTTGCACAGTAACTGTGCTAGAAGGCTCACTGGGGGAAACGCATATAAGCGTTTGTTCCTGGGCCAGCAGTGTGCCAGCGCATCTGTCCCGAGAGGAGCCAAGGACAGGGAGTAGAAAAGCCGGCAATGGGTGTTCTGGCGGGAGGCAAACAGGTCTATGTGGGCCTCGCCGAAGGTGTCCCATATCTGCTGAACAGCCCGAGGATGGAGTCGCCATTCTCCTGCCGTGGGGTGGAACCTGGACAGCGAATCCGCGATCCGGTTGCACTCTCCGGGGATATAACAGGCTTTGAGCGACAAAAGTCTGCTCTGACTCCAGAGGAGCAGTCGTTGGGCGAGGTAGTGCAGAGCACGGGAGCGCACACCGCCCTGGCGGTTGATGTACACTACTACCGCAGTGCTGTCGGTCCTGACCAGCACGTTCCGCCCCCGAAGGAGCGGGCAGAAACGCCGTAGCGCTAGAATGACTGCAACTAGCTCGAGATGGTTTATGTGCCAGCGAGAGCGTCTTCCGGTCCAGGCACCGGATTCTCGGTGGGAACCGCACACAGCGCCCGGTCTTGGAGGCATCGGTGGTGACCACCACACGGTTGGGGTGGCTCGAAAGCGGCACCCCAGACCTCAGAAAGCCCTCCGTCTTCCAGACCTTCAGGTAAGGGAGCGCGTCTGCCGTAGGCAGATGTAAGGCTCCCCGACGCCATGCCCAACTCGGAACTCGTGAGAGAAGCCATAGCTGCAGTGGTCGCATACGCAGGAGCCCGAGTCGGATGACTCCCGGACACCGCGAGAAGGGCGGTCAGCAAGGCCCTGGCGCGTTCTACCGATAGTTGTGCCAGCATGCTCTCGGAGTTCAGCTCCATCCCGAGAAAAGAGATGGTCCTCACCGGAGTGAGGCGGCTCTTTTCCCAGTTGACCTTCAGACCCAAACGGTTTAAGTGCGAAAGCACCTTGCCCTGGTGTCGGATCAACTGGTCTCTGGACGAGGCTATGAGAAGCCAGTCGTCGAGGTAATCCAGGATCCGAATGCCTGCCCGGCGGAGCGGGGCTAGCGCGGCCCTGACGACCTTCGTGAAGGTGCGAGGGGATAGGGCAAGACCGAAGGGTAGGACCTTGTACTGGTAAGCATGGCCCTCGAAACAGAACCTTAGAAAGGGTCTGTGCCTCGGTACCACTTCTACCTGAAAGTACGCGTCCTTCAGGTCGATTGTTGCGAACCAATCTCCAGGTCGGATGCACGGTAGAATGCAGCGGACCGTCAGCATCTTGAACCGGTACTTGGCCAGGTGCCGGTTTAGACGCCTCAGATCCAAGATTGGTCGCAGCCCGCCTGATTGCTTGGGGACCAGCAAGTATGGGCTGTAAAACCCGTGTTCCATCTCGGCTGGGGGTACCGGCTCGATCGCACCTTTTGTTAAAAGGGCATCGATCTCCTCTCGCAGGAGTGAGGCACCTGTTCGTGGAACAGGAGTGTGAAACACACCTCGAAACCTGGGGGCGGATACGAACTGAATCGTGTAGCCCTGCCGGATTGTCCGGACCACCCATTGTGAGACCCCGGGAAGCTTCCGCCAGGCTCCCAGGTAAGCTGACAGGGGTCGTGGTCGGGACGTGCCGATGGTCCCCATGGCGGGGCCGCCCGGAGGCGGACTTGTGGGCGGAATCACCAGGGGAGGACCCTGGGAGATGGTCAGATGAGGGCAGGGGTGGTGTGCCCCCGCGCTCTCTGCCATGGCCAGCGGGGCTCGGGCCCATGTCGGGGTCTTCGTCGGAGACCGAGGAAGAGGAACCCCAGACCGTCGGGCATGCGAGACCGCTATTCTCGGGTAGGAAGTGAGTTCTATCTTTGACACAATAGATGCCGCCGTCCCGGAGGACGGCAGCGAGGAGTGTGTGGTGGACTCCCCCCCCCCCCTGGGGGAGAGCTGGGTCGATGACCAGACCTAAAGACGAGCTCATTTCCTCCCGAGTCGCCAACCTCAGGGGCGCTTCTTCGTGGAAGCCCTCGTCTGCCGTCGAGAACCCTCTGAGGTTGACTGCGACTGTCGTCGTGTGGGGGTCTTCCTCGGACCAGAGGTCGAAGGCTGAGACCGTGACGAGAGTCGCTCTCTTTGGCGTCGCACAGGCGGAGAGGGGTCCGGCAAAGAAGCGGCAGGAGCCCGCCGCTTCCGACGCGGGACCATGAGCTCACCCAGACCCTCCGCCTGTTTCCTGATCTGACGCAAAATCATCCACGGCGATGCCAAAGAGGCCATCTTGGGAGACAGGTGCATCCAGAAACCGGTTTCGGTCAGCGCTGCTGATTTTGTAGCATGAAGCGCAAAATCAGTGGCTGAACGTAAGTCCATTATGGACTGTTGGTCGCCACCACCCTGGTGCATGTCACGGAGGACCTTGGCCTGAAAGACCTGTAAGGTCGCCATGGCATGCAGCGATGCAGCAGCTTGACCCGCAGCCGAATAAGCCTTCGCCATCAGGGCAGACGAAACTTTTCCGGCTTTGGAGGGCACACTCGGACGAGATCGCCAAGCGGCAGCACTGCCGGGGCACAGGTGCACCGCGACGGCCTGCTCCACCTGGGGAATCGAGGAGTATCCCCTAGCTGCTGCACCATCCAGAGTGGTGAAGGGGGAGGAGCTAGAAGCCCTGGCAGACAGGGGAGCCCGCCAGAATTTTATAAGCTCCTCGTGCACCTCCGGGAAGAAAGGGACAGCAGGAGCGTGGGGGACGGAGCCCCGGCGCTTACCCAGGAACCAGTCATCCAGCCGCGACGGCGCTGAGCTAGAGGGCGTAGGCACCTCAAGCCCAATTGCGGCCGCGGCTCTGGAGAGCACCGCGTGAGCATCGAGCTCCGGCTCGGCCGAGACCCCGGAGGGTGGCAGCGCTGAGCTGGAAGAACTCGAAGATTGCGCCCCTTCCGATGCTGCGATGGATAGCAGATCGTCATCAGGATCACACGAGGGGCCGGGTAACGCCGAAGCGCTCTCCGACTCATTCGCGGACCAGATGGGGAGCACGCTCGGCATTTGGGGGTGGTGCGAGGAGTCACCTGACACCGTTCGACCCAAAACATCCGGGGAGAATACAGCCGGCTCACTCGGCGTCCTCTTCCTCGAAGAAAGACCTTCTATATCTCAGCGTGCGGCCCGGCAGAGCGTTGCAGTGCACACACTCTCGCCTCACAAACGCTGCGCAGGCGTGTTGGAAGCCCAAACACTCCACACAGCGCTCATGACCGTCTTTCGACGAGATAAATCCACCGCAGTTAGGAGTAATGCACGTTTTCAAGTTCAAGTTCAAGTTCGTTTAATTTATATAGCGCTTTTCACAACAGACATTGTCTCAAAGCAGCTTTACAGTAAACCAACAAGTTTAAACTCAACAAAGTTAAAAGAAATTAATTACTAAGTCGTGTACATGTCCCTGATGAGCAAGCCTGGGGCGATTGTGGCAAGGAAAACTCCCTTTTGGAAGAAACCTTGAGAGGAACCGGACTCAAAATGGAAACCCATCCTCATTTGGGTAACAACAGCAGTGTGATAAACTATGGTATAAACATATGATCTGGTAGTATGAACAGATAATGTAGTATAAACAGATGATATAATAATATAAACATAAACAGATAATACAGTATAACCAGAAGATGACTGTGTTCGGTGTAGGTCCAGGGGTGCCGGAACATCTCCAGGTGAATCTGTTTGTTAGGTTGAGGGCTGGTGGCGAGCCTCCCGGCGTCGGATCTTCTCCTGATGAGTCTGGTTGTTGGGGTGAGGAGCTGGTGGGCAGGGCCTCCGGGAGCCTCGGGATGAGTATTGGAAGAAGAGTGGAGTTGGTGGGCTGTGGTCCAGGGGGCGCCAGAACATCTCCAGGTGGATCTGGTTGTTAGGGAGAGGTGATGGTGAGCGAAGCCTCCGTGAATCTCCGGATGAGTATGGAAAAGAAGAGAGGAGCAGAATTAGCGTAGCTGCTGTTCATAATATTAGTATAGTTTAATGTAATATTAATATAGTTTAATGTAATATTAATATAGTTTAATGTAAGATCGTAGTCTTTCACTGAGTTAAGTATAGGCTTTACTGAAAAGATACGTCTTTAATCTACACTTAAACTGGGCGAGTGAGTCTGAGGCACGGACGCTGTCAGGGAGGCTATTCCAGAATTTAGGGGCAAAATGTGAGAACGCTCTACCGCCTTTAGTGCTCTTTGCTATTCTAGGAACTACTAAAAGTCCAGAGTTTTGAGATCTTAAAGTGCGTGTGGGGTTGTACCGTGTTAGGAGGTTTGATAGATAACTGGGCGCTAATCCATTAAGGGCTTTATACGTCAATAGCATTATTTTGTAATCAATGCGAAATTTGACGGGTAGCCAATGTAGAGATGATAAAACTGGGGTTATATGGTCATATTTCTTTGTTCTAGTTAGAACTCTAGCTGCTGCATTCTGCACTAACTGTAACTTATTTATTAATGATACTGAACAACCGCCTAGTAATGCATTACAATAATCTAGTCTCGAGGTCATGAATGCATGGACGAGCTTCTCTGCATCAGACAACGATAACATGTTTCTAAGTTTTGAAATATTTCTGAGTTGAAAGAAGGCTGTTCTTATGGTATGACTGACGTGATTTTTAAAAGATAAGTCGCTGTCTAAGATAACTCCCAGGTTTCTTACTGTGGAACTAGCGGTTACCGTACATCCCTCTAAACTAAAATTTAAATGCTAATTTAAACGTTTTGCTCATCATGTCGTGAAAAACGGACAGGATTACTGAGAAAACGGCTGAAACACTGGACAGGCTTGCCTGAGAAGATCTTCGAGGTGCTGGCGTTTGGTGGCGTGCTATTCTGGGCTAGCAGACGTCTACACCAAGTATGCCTTGAGGTAAGCAACCTACTGATCTTTCAAGCGAGAGAGAAGAGCGTCTAAGTTCAGGAGAGAGAGTCTCACTCAGTCAGCTCCGAAGGAAAATTGTATACTGAGACTTAGGCACGCCCGGCTTTATACCCGGCTGATTGCTTATCAATCACCTACGCCTGCAAATTAATTTGCCCGTTAATATGTTCGTCAGTCGCTCTCATGGTGATTCGCTCCCATTCAGTCGGTCTAATCCCGACTAACGTCTCCGGGACCGACTGAAAGGGAACTGAGATATCATAATGTTGAGCAACATTAAACATATCATCTTTACAACAGTTGTCTAATTTTCCCACATTTGGTTGCTTAATAAATCAAACAACGTTGCCATTTAGTAAACAAAATTTTTATAATAATTAAGAATAAAGAAAACAACACTCCGGAACCTTTGAAATTACTGTCAAAGACCGATATCACCTCCCGCTCATGAGTTCTGGTTTTGATCTCGTGTCTGGTGCCAAGATCTACACTAAGCTAGATTTGCGAAGAGCTTATCACAATCCGCATTCGCGAGGGGGACGAATGGAAGACCGCCTTTAACATGCCCCTTGGCCAGTTTGAGTATCGGGTTTTACCTTTCGGTCTCTGCAACTCTCTGGCCACCTTCAAAGCGCTCATCAATGATGTGCTTCAAAACATGCTCAATGTATCCGTTCATTATCTTTATGACATCCAAATTTTTTCCCCGATCACGCCACACACATCTCGCATGTCAGACTGGTCCTTCAAAGGCACTTGGAGAACTGTTTATTTTTAAAGGCAGAGAAATGCGTTTTTCACTCAGACACTGTCCCGTTTTTGGGGCACAGGGTATCGCCGTAGACCCTGAGAAGATCCGCTCTGTGTCCGAGTGGGCGGTGCCTCAGTCTCGTACTGACCTTAGGTGATTTTAGGGGTTTGACAACTTCTATAGGCGCTTCATGAGGGATTTTGAGCAAATCACACTTCCGCTGACCTCGCTCACCTTGGTGAAGCAATGTTTTTCTTGGAGCGCGGAGGCTCAAGCGGCATTCGACAAGCTCAAAGCGCTGCTTACATCTGCGCCTGTGTTGTTATCACCTGATCCCTCACACCAGTTCATTGTTGAGGTGGACTCTTCCGCCACTGGCGTTGGGGCTGTGCTTTCTCAGCGCTCAGGAGCGATCACCCCTGAGCGTTCTTCTCTCGTCGTTTATCACCAGCCGAACACAATTATGTCGGGGACCGCGAATTAGCATTGGAGAAGCCATTCCTGGTCTGGACGGATCACCAGAATTTGAGCTTCATTCGCTCTGTGCGCACTCTTAACGCCCGAGAAGCCCGTTGGTCAATGTTATTTAATAATTTCTATTTTCAAGTCACGCATTGCCCGGGTTCCAAAAATGTCAAACCCGATGCGCTCTCGCACCAGTTCAAATCCGACGCGGAACCATTAGAGAATGAACCTGTTCTCTCTCCCTCCCACGTCGTCGGTGTGCTTTCTTGGGACATTGAGCGCGAGGTCTTAGACGCCCTACACTCCGCCACTGTACCCACTGAATGCCTCAACCAAAAATTGTTCGTTGTGGAGGGACTATGTGAGTGCATTATATGATGGTGGCATTCCTCCAAGCTGTTTGGGCACCCAGGCGTGCGCGGTACTGAACGCTTTTGGTGGCCATCCCTCATAGCCGACGTCAAGCGCTTTGTCAATTCTTGCGCCGTTTGCGCTGCTAATAAAGCTGAAACCACCGCGCCTACCAGATTACTTCTTCCGTTGGAGATTTCCTCCAGACCCTGATCTCATATCGGTCTAGACTTCACAACCGGCCTCCCTGACTCGCGCGAGAAGACTGTTATACTTACCATCGTTGAACGGTTCTCTAAATCTGCCCTTTTCATTCCCCTTCAGCTCCCCTCTTCGCTCGAGACTGCTCAAATCCTGGTGGACGAATTGTTTTGCCTTCATGGCATCCCTGTCCAGTTAGTTTCTGATCGGGGCACACAATTTACATCCCAAGTTTGGTACGAGTTTTTGGGTCTGGGTTTCACCCTCAGAGCAACGGGCAGTCTGAGAGGGCGAATCAGAACCTTGGTAGGATTCTACACTGTTTCACCTCTAAGTTCCATACATCCTGGTGTGATTACATTTCATGGGCAGAATATGCTACAGGAGTCTCCCCTTCACTGCAGCTAGTGGTTATCAGCCCCCAGTGTTTCCAAGTCAGGAACATGAATGCGCAGTACCCTCTATCCAACGATATGTTACGCATGCACGACGTTCATGGAGGTTTGTTCGTGCGGCTCTGCAGAAAGCGCAGGAAAAAAAATTGTAAATCTGGCAGGTGACATCGCTGTCAGTCACCACGCTACATTTGTGGACAGCGGATTTGGTAGATTGCACTACATTTACAACATGCCTGCCGCAAACTAGCTCCCAAGTTGGTCCCTTTACTATCACGAAGGTAGTCAACCCTGTCGCCATGCGGCTACACCTCCCAGCTCAGTTAGCTCGCATTCACTCAGTATTTCATGTGACCCGCCTAAAACCGTTCATTCCTGCCTCTGGCGAATCCACCCCTTATACTCCGCTAATAGTAGAGGGGCAGCCAGCTTACAGAGTCAAACGGCTTTTGGAAGTCCGACGCAGGGCATGGTTCCATCAGTATCTTGTGGGTTGGTAGGGTTATGGTCCTGAAGAACAGTCTTAGGTCTCTTCCAGTAATGTATTTCACAAGAGCCTTTGATGAATTCAAACACAAGCATCCTTCTCGTTATTTTGTGAGCACCAGGAGGTACCCATGGGGGTGGGGGTTTTGTTAGCTATCCTGGAGATAACAAAACTGTCCAGCTCACACGAAGCACCTACTCTCCTATGTGGTGGTTCCTAAGCAGGACAAGACAAGGTTATATATATGTCAGGATCTTGGGGTGATTGTTGAGGATTTCCACCTGTTCTCCATCACTCTAGATTGCCCTTTGTTAGCAGTGATCATCTAGAACCGCACCCGTTAACCGCACCGGTCGCCTATACTTATCAATCACCTGCCTATTTAAGTTGTGCTCCTTTCTCTCTCCTCTGTCAGATGATTGCTCTTACACAGTGAGTTGCTATCACAGTAATCTAACTCGGATTTCTGTTACAGCCTGTGCCTACCTTCCCAGTCCAGTCCTGTTCGGTGCAGGCCAGTGTGAGTATCTCCGTCGGCTCGTTCTTCCTCCAGCTTCCTTTCTCTCCTGTTTCTCTCGGCACTGATGTGCGGTGGTTGCCAGCTCGGGGGGCTCTCTCTATAATGCCTCTCTCCTCGGGCATCGATTACGCCTGAGCCACGGGGCCTGATTTATTATTTGCTGTTTCAAGCTAGTGCTTGTGGTTACGTTTGAATTTACCTGCTCCTGTGAAAAAAACCATTGATCATCAACCCTTGCATCTGGGTCCTCTTTCCTCACCAGACCCTTATCAATATATATATATATAAAAACTCCAGTAAACTCCAGTGCTATGACAAGATGTAGAATTTTTCTTTTCTTATTGTTGTCATTATTTTATTCACTTTAAATGGAAGTAGTTCACAACACAAAAACTATTATGAGAATGGTCAATAGAGCGTACTATATGAATAGAGCTCTATATATGTTTGATATATTTAACATACTATATACATCCATCCATCCATCCATCCCGCTTATTCCCTTTTGGGTCACCGGGGGTCTGCCGGTGCCTATCTTCAGCACACATTAGGTGAGAGGCTGGGGTACACACTGGATAGGTCATCAGTCCATCGCTGGGCAACATTCTTTCACAACTAAGGGGAATTTAGATTATTCAATTAACCTGACGCATGTTTTTGGAATATATATATTAGGGGTGTAACGGTTCACGGTATGTATTGAACCGTTTCGGTACGGCCTGTTCGGTTTGGGACACTTGCGTACCGTTTCGGTATTCGGTAATTTTTTAAATAATTTTAATTTATTATTAGCGCGATATTAAGCGCAGCGGAACAATGTTCCAAGGCGAGTTTCCGCACGGACGCTATTGAGTGACGAGCACGAGCGCGAGAAGGAAAATGGAATCATATCAAAAGCGAAAGAGAAGCCAGAGCTTGAAGACCCTCCCACCTCACTACGGTCTCCTGTTTGGGGACACTTTGGCTTCTCTGTTAAAATACGTAACGTGGATAGACGAGTGGATAAATTTAAAGTTGTTCCATGGAGATCAGGCAACCAGATCTATGCTCTCTTCAGAAAATGTGGATGGGTAATCTATCCTAACTAGTTGCAGTATTTCATTTTTTATTTTAAAAAACTGTGTTTTTCTTTATAAAGAGTGCAATTTATTTCAAATATCACCCAAATGTGTCACTTTTATTTATTTTATGCAAGAATTCTATTGTGTATTGGCAGCTTTCAAAATAAAGATTATGTAAGTTCTTATTGTTTTGTACCGAACCGAATGAACCGAACCGAACTCTCCAAGACACTGTACTGAACCGAATACGATTTTAGCGTACTGTTACACCCCTAATCTATATATATATATATATATATATTTTATAATATATATATATATATATATATATATATATATATATATATATATATTATAAAATTTAAATTCTAAGCTGGTTATAACTTAAGGATTAATCTCGGTTTCTGAATTAATATTGTGAAGGGTGTCCATTCCATTCATCGCTGTCCTGGCCAAAAAGATGCACACCTGGACCCTGCAATCAACCGCTACCTAGCCTCAGCTGCCAGCAATCAGCGGGACCAGATAAGAGAGAGAAGAGACCCAAGCCAGTTAAACTTTGACCTTGCAACATTGCAGATGCTAAAGGATTCTCTCTCTCCCTCTAGACCAGAGTTTCTTAACGTTTTGACACTGGGGCCCAATTTTCCCTGTACAACATGATTCAAGGCCCATTCAAATAACTTGTTAATGTAAATTGATCCACAGCTTGTTTGATTTGTGTTTAATAAGTAAATCAAGTAATTTTATGGTTTATTAAAGTAAAATCTTTAAAGTATTCTTTAAATTAAAGTAAAAGAAAACAAATATTTTCACACTGACCAGTTAGCACAAATTTGAATTCCAAAAATATTTATAAGGCTTTTTGATAAATAAAATTGTGTGGTAATAAAGCAAGCACACTTAAAATAAGTTTATAATTAAATAAACTGTAAATGACACTTAAATAGAGTGCAACCTGCTGATTAACTTGATTAATTAGTAATAGGGATGTCCCGAGCCGATCATAAAGATCGGTATCGGGGCCGATCGAGGCATTTTTTAACTGATCGGAATCGGCTCTATGTATCGGACCGATCGAATATTTACGTCAGCTACGTCACGCACGTGTCGCAAACTCGCATGTTAAACTCGCATGTTGTTTACTACTTGCAATACGGTGCTAAGATGTCTGCAGTGTGGAAGTATTTTAAGTTGGAAAGTGATTCTAGTCTGGTAGCTACATGCAACGTTTGCAATGCGAGCTGTTGTGTGCTACCCCTTTAAGGACGTTGATGACTTGCTTAGAGCGTGCGTGAATCAGGAAGAAATATGAGACTCGCATGTTTGTTCTCGTGTTAAAAAAAAAGGTTCAAGCTCTACAAAAACCTTCATTTAATACTTATTTATTCCCAGCGTGGTAAGCTAATGTTTAAAAAAGTATATTTTGTTTATTTAAAAGGGATTTCATAGATCGCTATTTGTTGTTTATATTAGCGCCTAAGCGCCTAAATAGCGTGTTTAAGTTTTGTGTGTTGTGATGATTTACATGTCTTTATCTAATAGGTTTGTGACATGTTGAAGTGTTCTTCGTAACTTAAAATGTGTAACATTTTCGTTGTTGAAGAAATAGAAATGTTTATTTACTGATTGTTATTTAATACTCCATGTAAAATATATTATTTTCTCCTTTTTTTTTCTAGTTTGACGCGGTGGTACTAGCAAAGCAGCCTTTAATACTACCAACTTGATAAGGCATCTTAAAACGAAACACACGACAGAATATTGCGACTTCACTGAGCTGTAAAATTGAGATTTCATATTTGTGAGAAATAAAAACTGTAAAGGAACAGGTTGCTTTCAGTTTTTTTTTATTGATGCACTGCTGAGCTATTTGGTTGTCAAGAGTACACACTGGATTGATTTAATAACCTGCATGCACTTAAAGTGTGCAATTAGCACAAGGAAAAGACAAGTATCGGATCGGGACTCGGTATCGGTCGATACTTAAAATTAAATGACTCGGATCGGATCGGGGGCTCAAAAAACCTGATCGGGACATCCCTAATTAGTAATCTTAACTTTTGTACAATATGTCTCTCTCCAAATCTGTGACAAATTAACAACAGTCTGTTTTTTAACATGCTACAAATCACATTTCATGTTCACCTCTTAATGAGAGACTTGGGCCTGTCTCATGATCAAATCCTGTCTGGGTGGAATGGGTGAAAGCCTCACTCTTACCGTCTGTTCACACCGCATGCGAATTGAGCGGAAAAAAGGCGCTATTCGCGCCTTGATAGACGCTTGATCAGCTCATGTTTACTCGCTTCAAAATTCCGCTCAATTCGCCTAATTCGCGTGAAGTCACGTGACTCCATGGGGCAGAGCCTCTTACAGGCTTCTGTTTTGAAAAACATGGCGGACGTTCCACGCTTTGAGAGAATCGCTGAACTTTCTTGTTCTGGAAAAATAAAAAACGACACAGACAAGGCCGACAACGTGCCTGGGTCCATTAGATCCTCCGGCAACACACCCAGCTCGGCAAGTTTCAACAACTCCTCCACGAGCTACGGCTGGGTGACGGCCGTATTCAGCGGTGCTTCAGGCTGACGCGCACCCAGTTTGTGACTGTTGTCCCGGGTCACTGCGGTTAATTGAGCCGCTTGGCAGAATTTCCAGCCGGGAGACAAACTTCAGACGTTCAATTCCACCCAAAGAGCCGCTGTACCGGTCAGTAAATCCTTTAATATTTCAATAAAAACGCTATTTACTTTAACATTTAACAGTATAAGATACGTTGAAAAGGCTTTGACAGTTATAAATACTGTTGTTTTGAAGGCGTTAATGACATTTCAAAAGAAGTGCACTGCAGATAACTGTAAAAAAACTGCACAAATAAGCCTTATTGTGTTATTTTCACTGTATTTTATTTTTGTAACAAGCAAACGTTTAAATTGGCATTGTAAATGCTTTTAGAATTTTGAAAAGTAGTTTTATTTGGTAATGTAATCATTGAACAAATGTTTGACTGTAAAATTTAATTGAAATTTAAGATGTAAAATTATTTTGCATTAGCTTCTTTCTGCATTAATAACAATTAGTCATTTTCTTTATCTATTTTAGATACTTTGCCACTGGGCACACCTAACAGACCATTGCCAGCAACTTCCGTGTTGGTGTCTCCATGAATGTGGTGACTGCCAAACAGCTTGGTGGAGGAATTCATGTTTGTGCCCTCCACAGTTGAAAAGAAGTCCATTGCAGCAGGATTTGTGGAGAGGTGGAAAAGTTCAGCGATTCTCTCTTTGCTGTCGTACCCAACACCGGATCACCATCCTGCGCGATGGCTATCTCCTTCCAGACAATTCCGCCCGAGAACCCATCTGGGTCAGGGACAGCCCTGTGGCCCACTTTTGTACTGAGGGAGCAGTAGCGTGGCAGCCCAAAGAATAAACATATAGTTTTATTTTGTATGTTGTAGAGTTGGTATTTAATAAAGCTTTTTCAACACAGTAAGTAATTACAACCTCTACATATGTCATTACTTTGGAACAAGTATAACTTGTCAGTTTTATTACTTACAAAGAATAAACTGAGATATCCTCCAAACTAATCCCTGTTTTGTTGTTCCATTGTCATAATAAATAGTTATGGTAATTGAACAGTATTTGCCATAGGATACAATCTGAATAAATGCCATAAGTAAACCTTAAGTAAAAATTACAAAGTGTTATGTTGTGGGGGGAGAAAACCCCAGAAGCTTTAATTTAGAAATGTGAATTTTATATAAATGAACATATTTAATTTACACAGGAATAAAAAGGATCTTGCATGCAAGAAGGATGAGTGATGAGAAGAGAAAGAGTGTGATCTGTTTCCTGCAGACCTTGTCATTCCTTTTAGCCAATGTTCCAAATTTTGTATTGGGTATAAAAATAAACAATTTTGCATTATTCTTAATTTACAAATTTCCAGATTTTCCTGTGGATTGCTTCTCTCTGCATCTTTTCGGTGCACGTCTTCTTGAATGCACTGCATCAAATAACACATTTTATAATTAGAAGGCAGAAAAAGATTTCACTTAATTTAAAAAAAGAAACAGGACATTTATGATTGTTCATTTGTTATGTTTAACAAAATTAATTTTACTCAAATGACGCAAAACATTTAATAGTTTATATTCACTGTTTAAATATGATAAACTGGGGAAAACACATTTTGCTTTATAAATACAAATAGTTTTTACACATTTAACTTTATGTGTCTTTACATATGATAAAAACATGATCAACCATGGTAGTTAATGCCTAAACTCACCTTTGGGTACAGCAGCAGATGATGAAAGGACAAGGCAGCAGCAGATTCAGCCAGCGAGGAAGCAATGACAAGCTTGCAGGCTTTAGCTAACTTTAGCTCAAGTTGAGTAGTAAAACGTTTTTACTAACCAGATTCTTTAACCTCCTCACTCACATTCTTCCGAACAAGATCCTTTTTATTCCTGTCTTTATATTAAAAAGTAGATGAGTCATACAACTCTGTGTGACTGAAAATGGCCAGTATTAGCTTCTCCTCCATTGTTGTTGTGATTCTCCAGCTCGAGCAACAGCACGTCACAGCTGGAGAAAGCTCCTGATTGGTTGACGCGGCGCGGAATTTCGCCAAAGTTCAAAATTTTCAACTCGAGCGAGAAGCTCGGATTCTCGCCGACTCACTCGCGCCGCGCCATTCGCGCCCTTCGCTTGACTCGCGGCATTCGCGCCATTCGCTTGACTCGCGTCATTCGCCCCGCGGCGTTCGCCCCATTCGCTCAACTCGCGTCATTCAGGCCGCCCCATTCGCGCATTCCGCCCCACGGAATGCCAGATCGCGCCTTTGCATTGACTTTAAATGTAAATCACTCGCGCTACGCGCGTCACTCGCGTCCGGTGTGAACACACGGTTAGGATAGCCTCCAGAGATGCTCTGAGTCTGCTGCGAGCTTTGGTCTTAGTAAGACTCCAAGATAAGTTGGAGTTCAAGAAACAACGGCTGTCCAACGACTCTTTTATTAAACTCTGTATTGGAGTGAGTACAGCAAGAATGAAATGGCGAAGCTGGCTCAACTCAACTGAACCAAAACAACAATATCCCAATAACGTAATTTTTGACCAAAATAGACCGTTTTAAAGTTAACGTTATTAACAGAGAGAACATTGGTACGTCTTACCATCAATCGGATCTCTCTACGTTTGCCCGGGAAACTGCAGCAGCGTGAGACGTGGTGCGTCAGCAATCATTGACGCTCGTAAGGAGTACACCCAATCTTCCAAATTCATTTTATTATTAATATCATTTATTATTTGTTTTTAATGTCCTCTGATGGATTTGAGTGTGGTTTAAAATGTAAAAAAAAAAACTAAAATGAAATGAGGCAAAGAGCCACATCCTTATTTGGCCGAGGCTCTATTGGTGCATAACACAACGCCTGACTGACGCCTCACTGCTACCAAGTGCTAGGAAGCGCCATTCAGGTCCCGCAGCCCTTGCGGCTCACAGGTTCAGAACAGTTTTTTTTTTCGCAGCCCACTAGTTGGCGCCGCGGCCCCATGGTTAAGAAACCCTGCTCTAGACAGCAGCTGAGACTAAGGGGCTAACTTACTGGACACTCCTTCACTTCACTGCTACACGGGATCAGAGCAGGGCCACCAAAGGGGAATGAGCACAAAGACATCACCATCACCGAAGAGCACTGTCATTTTATTGTGAATAAATCCACCCTCCGGGCACTTTATTGCACAACGCCTTGTCGCGTGATTCTTCACCCCACTACAATATGTATAATTATTTGTAATTTATTGTTTTTATTGTTTCCACCCACAACCTTTTTGGTGGTGTTTCAACACACAAATAACATGAAAAGAACCAAAAAGCAAATCTGCAAAATCAAACTGTATTTTTGACAGTTTGCCACACAGTTATTTATTGTGTGTTGGTTGAAACGCATATTGTGTATTGCACGTCACTCTAGTACAGTGACAGCGGTCTAAAAAGCTGGAAAAAATTACCCCTCATATAATTCCTGCAGAACAAACAGGTTTTATCAAAGGTAGACACAAATAATATGTACAGACTAATTAACCTGATCGACTTCGCAAACTACCTGAATCTACAATATACCATTATCTCTCTAGATGCAAAAAAAACTTTTGACAGAGTTAACTGGAAATTCCTGATGGCTACACTTCGTAAATTTGGATTCTGTAACTTTTTATAGAATGGATTCAAATACTATATAGCTCTGCGAATACGTCAGTTAGAACATCATCTAGATTTAACCTTCAAAGAGGAACCAGACAAGGCTGCCCACTCTCTCCCTCACTATTTGCTATACAGTGGTACCCCGAGATATGAATGCTTCGAGTTATGAAATGTTCGAGATATGAAACGTCTCACTGGAAATTTTTTGCTCCGCGATCCGAAGAAAAATTTGAGATACAAACATTTACCAGCTGTTCGGATGTATTTTTTTGCCCGACATCATGACATCACAGTGCACTTCTGGGTCACATTGCGTCATGCTTCCAGGTGCTGATACGCTTCAAAACACTTCAACACCGCAAAACATTATGTATAGGTTACTAATAATTAGAGATGTTCCGTTACCATTTTTCCCTCCCAATACCGATCCCGATACTTGGGCTCAGGGTATCGGCCGATACCGAGTACCGATCTGATATTAATTGACATTTTATAATTTAAAATAAATTATTTTATGCAATAATCAATATGGACATGAAAAAAAAATTAATAGACATACCCTATCTTTGAAACGTGGTTACAAGAGAGTGGCAACTGCATACAAGGGCTCTTCCTCGATGGTTGCGAATCGTTTCTTGACGGCCTCAAGAAGAGTGTTTTTATATCAGTGTCCTCCTGGCTCTCCTGAGCAAGTATCCATTTTAGAACTGTAACTGAGGGGATCACTTCTGCTACAGACGAGGTGGAGGAGCTAATCTGTTTTTTCATGGATTTTTTCACGTTGCTTGCGTTGTCGCGCAAAATAACATGAACACAGGGTTTAGAAATATCCCACTTCACAAGCATACCCTCGATTGATTCAGCTATGGACTTGCCGGTGTGCGAGCCGTGAAACTCGTTAGCCTGCAGCACTGCACTTTGAAGAGTAAAAGATGATGCCGTCACTGTGTTTACACAGCGTGCTGTGAAACTCAGTAAAGACAGAATTGCAGCTCCAGATGTCAGTAGTGAAGCTGATAGTTCGCACGTCCTTTAGTTCACATGAAATGTGTTCACGCACTGTCTCATATAGCTTAGGGAGCGCTGTTTCGGAGATATATTTGCGACCAGGCAAACTGTACCAGGATTCCAAATGTTCAATTAAGCGGCGAAAGGCCACGATGTCGACCACTGACAAGTGGCTGGTCATCCAGTACAATAAACTCGATAATCCTGTCGGTTATCTTTATTGCTCATTGGCTGTCTTGTGAAAACGTTTCTCTTTGTTTAAATGAAGCTTCCATGACATACTTCTTGCACGTATGTACTTCTTCGCTGCCCTAGACAGTGGTTGCTTGTGGCAACATGGCACAACTTCCTGAGTTTGCATTCTGAGCAGCGCAGAAGTATCGGATCGGTACGTGGACTCAAATACTCTGCCAGATTTTTTTGTGGTATCAGCAGCATTTCCGATACTGGTATTGGAATCGGAACAACCCTATTTATATTGCCGTTTATGCCTTTGTTTCCTACGGCTCTGCAACTTCTTGTTGCAGATAATCAGAGACATTGTTTTACTCACACTGCAGGTTTGTGACTCGCCGACATACGCAGTTATCTGAGAAGCATATCGCTAGCCTGTGCGCATTTGCATGTGATTTTGGGCATGAACACAAAATCGTCTGCTTGAAACCAGCAATAACAAGAAATGGTTTGTTTTCAGAATCGGAAATTTTCAAATTCGAAATTCAGAATTTTTCCATAAAATGCATAGTTTGTCTATTTTTTTTACAGATAAGCGGTCTCATCCTCTTCTCCTTCTCCATAAATGCACCTCACACAGTGTGAATTGCTTCTGCACCACCATGTGGCATGATATGAATTTCAGTTCACCAAAGCGCCATCTAGTGTTCAGGAGAGTGATTGTGCCCTAATTACTTAACGAAAAAAAAAAGACGCAGGAGCTCATGCCGCATGGGTGTGTAAAGACTTTTATTAATGATTATCGGTCCACCTAAAAAAAAAAAACTGCGCTGAGGCACAATCCAGCTTCTTATTGACACTTACAGGGATTTACGCTAGTATCAGAATGAAAGAATTACAAATCCGGATAACAAGAATTGTATTCATTGATGATGATTCGTTTAACAATATCAAAACAAAGCAGGATCCAATGATTTCAAAATTCACGAGCTGAGGACCATAACTGATGGAAACCAACTCTTCCAAAAAGAGTCAGAGGGGAGCTTGGCTCCCTTCCTAACACCCCAGAAAAGGCAACTCTGGAGGAAAAAAACAAAAAAACAAAAACAACCCACCAGAGGGCTTAACAGCAGTTCTCAATGCTATTGAGTCGCTGGGGAAATCCGTTGATTTACGCATGGACAATCTAGCAGAGCAATTCAGGCAGCAGAGCGCATTGCTAGCTGCTTTTGCTAAATCTGTACATTTTGATTCAGAGGAATTTTTGTGAGGTGAAGATTTTAGAAAAGCAGGTAAAGACTCTCACAAAAGAAAATGGTCATCTGAAACATCAAGTTAATAAACAAGAGCGTTACAGCAGGAGGTGGTGTCTCCGTATAAAAGAGAAGAAAGAGCAAGCAAACGGAAATGTTTGGAAAGATGTTGTGGAAATCCTCTGCAAAATTGCCTCAGAACTGGCTACAAGGATGGAATGCGAGGTGGATGTCGTGGAGTCGGGAAAGCAATAGGGAACAGGATTAGGCAGATTATTGTTCTCTTTACCACACGCAACATGAGAAATGAAGTCTGGAGACGTGCCAAAAATATCCCTGTCAGTCAGTAATTGGGTAAAGTGGTACCCTGAGATACGAAAGGTCTTGCAGAAAATTTTTTGCTTCGAGATGCGAAGAAAAATTCTAGATACGAACAAACACAAGAAGTTCTGCTGTATTTTCCGCTTGTTTGTATGATGTCGCGTTGCGCTTCCGGTGTTGTGCCCTTTTTTGACTCCCCGGCAGATTCTGTATCCCCTCTCTGTGTGAACGCGCATGACGTCACTGATGACGGAAGTTTTCAGGGACACTTTTTGCGAGGTTTTTTTTTCACTAAGCATAGAGAGTTGATTAAAGAGTTGTCTGTATTTTGCTCATTTTATATTAAACATATTTGTTCTGTTTCTTATTTGCACTTATTCATTTACGGCTGAGAAGCCTTTGTATATTATATAAGTTCAAGGAGAGGATGGAAACTCAAGTATGTGATTTAAAAAAAATGTTAAATGAGCGAAAAAAGTACTTCTTTATGAATCTATGAAATAAAAACAATCTTTAAAATTATGTACATTCTTCTGGTCATCATTTCAACAGGATTATAATGGTCAATATATCAACAGTCTTTGTGACTTTCTGATTGACACACGGACTAGTCTGTACATCCATCTGAATTGTAATGAACAGAAACTGACTAAATGAAGAGGGACCAAAAATAAAATGTCATGTACAAATTTATTGACGAGCTGGGCACTCGTAATTGTTGGCATTTATAGAAGTCCTTGCACAATCACAATGATACCTTCGAGGGCACAGGTCACAGCCAATCTAAACAAAAAAAAGTAAATTAATTTGCAATGTAATGTCATGAATGTTTTAACAGTATTTTACTTTTTAAATGTTGAGCTTTACTTTTAAATAGGCTTTTACAAAATTACACCACCAGTACTCACCCAGTCAGTGCAGTTTCTTTTTCTCCACAAAGGAAACACAAATCCTTAAGATCTTCTATAACATAGAGAAAGAAGACAGACTATTATGCAACATGTACCACGTTTATTTTATGGTGCAGAATATTTCATAGCTATGTCCCATCTCACTGACTCAACATCATCCGAAATTGTGACTAGTTTGCCAGTAATAATGCATTATGCAAGTTACCAAATTAGAAGATTATTTACCATCAAGAAAGACACAATTTAGTTAATCAGCATCCTTGCCCTGTTCCAGAGCACTCACTTTTAGGACATACGCCCCACATGAATTGTTGTCCTTTTGATGTGGGTGTGGCAAGGTATCGCGTGCCCACCAGGACACATTAACCCCCTTTTGACGCACGAATGACCTGTTGACAGGAACAAAAACAGCAGTCAATTTATGTATGTTGAGCTGCACCAATGTTTAAAATAACAATTTATGTACAAGTTTATCAGTTATAGGTACTTCTTGGCATCTTTTAATATTTGCCTAACTCTCTCCAAGAGGGTCCAAATATAAGGCCCTTTTTCATGTAGGATCATAACCTTAATTTGAAGATATTTTTATGATTAAATGTCACCCTCAGCACATTTCTATGATCCTAATTGACTGTAGTTTGCTGCATATGGCCTTTCAAATATATCACGTAAGATTGACTCAAGTTTGAAAATAAAATATACCATGAGAGTCCACTGTTGAGAATCATTAATGATGCCAAAAATGAATTTGTATTCCATTGGGTCTACCTGAAATGGCAACAGCTCAGGTTACATCTTTTATTAGCAGTAAGCATTGCTTACTGAAACACAAATAGAAATTGAACAACAAACCTTCACCTTCGCAATCTTCCTCTTCCATAAGCTGCTGCATTCAAATGTGTCAATGGCAGTATCTCTTTCTTTAGAGTTTAAATAAAACTGCGTAACCAAAAAATACATGTAGTTCATCACCTTAAAGTATTAAAAGAATATGTTAACCTTGTTGAATGATGAAAATGTGACAAATTAATTAAAAAATAAATCAAATCAATACTAACTTCACTTTAAATCCCCAAGAAAGGTGCAGTTTTACATATATCATGTAAAAACACCTTCAATGGGCCGAGTTTTGAGACCAGCACAAAAGCATCATCTCCCTCCCATGCCATTTTAACGCCTTTAGAAAAGTTAGGAAGTATAGAAAAAGAGAATCAGAGAAGGGAGTTGCCCAAAATAACAGATATATGTCATGAAGTGTTTTGCAGACATACGCTTCTCTGCAGGAATTGAATCATCAACTGGGTTTTCCACAGCATGTGTAGCTTGGCCAGTTGATAATGAAAGGTCCGGGGGAAGAGAAGAGGGGATGGTGACCTCAATTTCATTAGGGGTACAGGACACAATTAAGTTTCTTGAGGATGTTCCACTTTCCACTGAGAGGGTTGCTTTATGTGGAACCCGGGGCAAATCATGAACATGGTGTTTTAAGTGGTCGGTGTTTATCTTTGGGAAGACAACTCCTTTGGAATCTTGAAGGTCGGTGCTCTTCCCCTCAACACCGACCACCGTGAATGGGCCCAAGTATGAGGGCTCAAGTTTCCCCCCTTTTCTTTGCTCGACACGTTTATTCCTACTCCAAACAGTGTCCCCAATAGAAAAACTTGGGCTTGGTGATGAAAGTCTCTTTTGAATTAATATGTGTCTTTTTACAATATTAGACTGAGCATCAAGCAAGATTTTGTTCGGCAGAGGCACAGACTCAGTGATCTCCTCAATGACACATTATTTTCAACTGTGGAGTCAATCTAAAACAAAAATTTGATTAAGGTGATGGAAAGAACAGTTCACACATTTTTACACTAACTCTTACCCTGTACTCTTCAGCAATTTGTGAAGGATAACGAGCCTCTCTTCCAAACATTAAATAAAAGGGTGAGTGTCTGTCATCTGGATCTTTATCCTGAGTCCAAACATTACAGCATCAAGATGTTAGTCCCAGTCACTGGGCTGGTCTTTGACCAGTTTACAAAGGGCTCTGAAAATATAAACACAATCAACTGACTAAAATAATACATACATACATTTTCTTAGAATAATGCTAATATTTATGGTCAAACCTCTGTATTGTTGAGTTCATTCTCTCAACAAGGCCATTGGTTTGTGGGTTGTAAGGTGCACAGAGAGACTTAAATTTCCTTGCCTTGGTCTGTCAATACTCTTTGTGGAGCCTCAAATTGGTAGACAAATTTTAACAGACATTCTGTGACCTCTTCACCCTTTTTAGATTTTATTGCATACGTTTGAGGCCACTTTGTCAGATAATCTACCATGACACAGATGTACTGTTTCCCACTTTTAGTTGGTGATAGTTTGCCAACCAGATCCATGCCAACCAGTTCAAAAGGTTGGGAAACCTGTAAAACATCTTAGTTTTACAATGTCAAATTCCACATTTCACTTTCCCCAATACTGTATTCATAACTTTATATTTAAATTTATAAATAAAATATTAATTCAAACTTAATCTCAAGATCAAATGTGTTAGCTCTTTTACGAAAAGTGCTTTTTGCAGTTTTAGTGAGTCCCTCAGGGTACTGTTATGGCCTGAGAGGTGGCGTTTATTTATTTTTACATTAGTTATTGGTTTGAGTTTTTGTTCTTTCTCTTCTATTTCGCAGGTTCCGGCCCGGTTCATGATTTTCACCTGTGACTCATTAGGTTATCACCCTGGAAGGAGGTTCCTGATGTCCGTCAACCAATCAGGACCCATCAGCTCCCCATATTATCTGACATACGGTGCTGTGCAGGGGGTCCACTGGGCTATGACAGCGCGACTCCTTGTTGATCTGAGGGGCTTTGTCATTGATCCACCAGCTGATCGCTCCTCTTCGTTTTTATTTTCTCCTTGACTTTTGTTTTGGAATACGAAACCGTGAGTTTGTTGTTTTGTTTTTAAACAAAAAACAAAGGCGGGAGGGGAACGAAGTACCTTCCCCCTTGCTAGTTTAGTTTGGTTAGGTTTTTGTGCGTCTCTGGCTTCTTTTGTATATAGTTGTAAATAAATATCCTTTGCTGCGCTCCAATGCTTTTCTTGTAAAAAAAATTAATTAATAATTCCATTTAACAAACTTATTTATTACACCCTCACCCCTAGCCTCTAACACCACTAGAGTTGTAACAGATACACACCACTAGATTTGTAAGCAATGATGTTATTATAAAGGATCTTGTCCATCTTTTGGTCTGATCTTTCAGCAATGACTAGCTGGATGATGAGCAACCAAAAAAATTGAGGGACAATGACCCTCTTATAAAGGCAGCTTCAAATGTAAGAGTAGCTTCAGGTGTAAAGGTAGTAATTCCAGTATTTGTATAATATTGTGACCACTACTAGCCGCTCATTACATTGGTGTCAGAAGTGGGATGATGAGCTGTCTAGGAGACAGAGTGGAGCTGAGCCTGGCGGAGATCGAACACGCGCTCAAGGAAGCGGATGAATCGCTCCATGAGCTGAAGCGGTGACGAGAGGGGGCTGCACCTGATGGAGCAAGCGAGTGCCGAGCAGCACCGACACTCTGTGGTCGGTAAGAATCAAGCGACACTGTCGAGTCAGTGAAGCAGTGCAGCCAATAAACTCCCGCGCTAGAGTAACGATGTTCAAACCCTATCTTGCCCAGGTGCAGTTGGCGGCACGCCACGAAGCATGGAGCGATGGAGAGATGGCGATCAAAGTGGCTCTTGCGCTGGAGGGACCCGCCCTACAAGTTTTGTTGGACTTGGCACTGGAGGAAAGGAATAACATTGACTCTCTCGAGGCGGCGCTGAAATACAGGTTCGGCCAGAGAGTCTCATCAGAGAGCAGCCGAGAGGAGACGACAGATGGGGGAGAGTTTGGGGGCCTTCGCGGCGGAGGTCTGCAGCTGTGTCCGCTGGGGTTTCCCCACCTTCCCAGGGGAGGTCTGAGAGGAGTTGGGCCTGCATGTGTGATGTAGTGTCTCGTAGTAAAGTAAATTGGCCAGTTCTAAACCAAAATATAATTTGTATCCCAAAACACAAGTGTATAATTTTCTGGAATCCCATAAGTTGCAGATAATGCCACCTAGTAGTCTCACTGAGAAATATTACTTTTCTGAATACCCTTTAAGGACACAGTTTCAAGATGCAACTGTGAGAAAGCAAAGTCAGAAGCAAAACTCTTTTTCCTTGACTTAATTAATACCTTCGACACATCATAGACATCATATTAAAATTGAGCTCAAATCAGAAAATAACACTAAGACATTTAACATGTAACACAGTAAAACAGGGTTCCCATCATATTGCACACACCCACAAAATATTGCACGTTAGGAGTAAGCTCAAGCCAGGATTGCACACCCCGGATCTCATAAAGCACATTAAAAGAGTTTGGCTAATTGCACACCCCCAATACACCTTGACATCATGAACCCCACAGAATAAATATTTAAAAAGACAGTTAGGCTTGATGTACAAAAAAAAAACATAAATTGTGCTGGTTACGATATCAGTCAGCTTCACCCCTAAGAGGAAAAGGAAAATCCTAGTACACGCGCACACCACTCAGTGTAATCACACGCAATCGCAAAAATATCACACCACTTACACCCCACTGCACACGTTAATAAGAATATATGTTCTTATTCCGTTGAAGCTGAGAAATAAGTCACCACAATTATTAATCCAACACATACATCTACTCACAATGTCCAGTAAAGGAGGAGGATGAGGCTTGAGCGCCGGAGGTGCCCATGGACGCAGAAAGTTCGACGGATAGCTCGGCTAGTGACCAGGTCCAAACGTGGCCGACACACGCCACTCCGAGAGCGGTGAAGCCCTAGAGTGAAACCCTCGCTCTGCCTCCCCTGGCCGGAAGAGCTCGTCACCCGGAGCAGAGACGAAGTGCAATGACAGTTGTAGAGCACTGGAGGACTCAAAAAGGCTGGAAGGCACTGGAAGTTGGTGAGGGCTCAATAAACCCAAATACATCTGCGAGGTACGAGAGGACCTTACACAAACCACAGCGTCAGCGGTGTTGGCATTGAGCGTGAGCAATCAGACTGGCGGGCGACGTCACTTACCCTTCGCCGGCGTTCTGTGTGCGTAAACAAATCCTGGCCGTACCCACTACAAGCACCACGAATGATCTAGACACATACAACAGTATCTCTATTGTAAAGCGCACAAAATATGTCTCTGAGGAAGCATTAATAGAGAGACCTACCCTGCACGGATGCAGTCACCAGCATAGAATAGCCCAAGGGAAAGCGAAACTCTGGTGCTTTCCCGCACGCCAACCGCACTGAGATAACGATATCACTCACCGGGCCGTATGCTTTATGCATCTCGGGACACCCTTAAATATGTTTGGCCCAGCGGTAATTAAGCCATCCCCATAAATAATTAACCCCATCACGGCCAATCCCAACACACATGCATTCATAAGGGGGCTGGCGCCGGAGAGGCTACAACAGCATGTTAGGTTGGCAGCGCTGACCACATTACAACAAGCGCTACAGCTGGCGGAAAAAGCAGAGGAGGTCTTCCGAGCCATTCCTGCCATAACACGCCCCCCACCGCAAAGGCAGCACAGCTGAGCAAGAGATGCCGGTGGAGGCCAGTCAAGCGAAGCCCGCCAGAGAGGAACGCTGGTATTGATGTGGGAAGCCTGGGCATCGAGCGAGAGTGCCCAGCCCCGAGCCCCAGAAACCGTGCTTCCCCACCGGCGGGAAATGACGACAGGGTGAGACAGTGAGGGGAATCCCACCCTGCCCATATTCCCCTTCCCCCTCAGAGAACCCTACAGTGGGACGGTGTGGCCACAACAGAGAGCTCTACCTGGATTGTGTGGTTGGTGGCCGTAGTTGCAGAGCACTCGTGGACACTGGTTAAACAATATGCCTCGTGAGGGGGGGACTGCTGCCGGGTACAATGAGGGCGTTACCAAAGGACTGGACCCCCACCAACGAGCTCCTGACAGTGACTGGTACTAGGACCCTGATGCCAGCGAGGAAGGTCCTCCCTATCCACATAGGGCACCTGAAGACAGCTCATGAGTTTTGGCTCGCCGACGTGCAAGGATTCCTACCCCCTCCCTCGTATTGACGATTCAGTTGGTTCAGTTCCCTATAATCTGCACATCGGGTACTGGCAGGTTGCGCTAGCACCCGAGGTGAAGGCAAAGACTGCATTTTACTTTGGCAGTTTAACATGACGCTGTTCGGTCTTTTCAACGCGCCGGCCACGATTGATCGGTTAATGGAGCGTGTGCGTTCGTTCAGGGCTTTGCGACACTTGCTAGCCCGCTGCATTGACTTACGGAAAAGGGGAAGCGCTTCCCATAGCCTGGGGATTGTGAAGAAGCTTTCACACAGTTGAAGCACGCACTCATCGACGCACCCGTGCTTGCTTATCTGGATCCTAATCGTCCATTTGTGGTAGGTACAAATGCGAGCAACGTGGGGGTGGGGGCCGTGCTTTCGCAGCGTCAGTGGTCATCACAGACTGTGACAACAGCGGAGAACTTTTCAGTGGCGAGCTGATCCAACAACAGCAGGCAGCAGACGCAACATTGGTGGAGGTAGAGGGTTGGCTGGCGAGCGTCCTGAATGGCCAGCAGTCTCTTCACGGTGGCTAGAGTTAAAAATCCTGTATGCACAGTGGGAGAATATTGAGCTGCACAACCCTCACCGTAGCCACAGTGGTGAACCAGTAAACCGTCCAAACTGGATGATGTCTGAGTTCTGTTGCATCACTTGTAATGTGACTACTGTTCATCGTGCTATGTTCTGTGTTGTTATTTTACTTTAAAGCAATAGTGTGGGAGACCACTGTTAAACAGACTTGAGAGTGTGAGGACACTTACCCTCTTAACCTCTTAAGCCCTGAGGCCTATTTTCCGAAAATCCTATACTTTTACTTTTTAAGGCATTTCTCAGCTTTTACAAGGCCTAAACTGCAAATCTTGGTATCAAAATGAAGATAGGTTCTTGGGGAGTGGTGTGGATGAGTTAATTTGACAGTCAAGAACACTGGGTAAGAGTAATTGATGTTGGAATGGCCAAAAAATTAACTCCGCCTAAAAAAAAAAAACACATGTTTCCTCCAATATCTCCTTATTTTATTTATAACGAAGCAAATAAACACAATCAATTGTAACCACTACATGTCAAGGACATCTGTAGCAAGTTTGTTCATACTACAAGAAACTAATATTCTGTAAAGGTTTTGATTGAACAAAGTTCAGGCATAATCCATGTTGGCACAGTTTGGCACAATTTGGCACAATAATTGAAATATGGAAAAAATCTTGTCCAAAGCTTCAGCTACGTTCATAGTCTTCTTTTCTTGCTTACGGGACATGATTTCAGCAAAAAAACTCCTAAAGAAACGCTGTAAAAGGAGGGTGGAAGCTCATTTACCCCATCTTGCTGCGCTTTTGGGAACCTTTCATTCACAAACGCTTTCGACGTCGAGCTTCTGCGTGTCCCTACCCCCCGACCATCTGTCCAATCCGGGAGCTCTATATATCGCTGGAAAGCTCTGATTCTGAGGAAGCCAATAAGCTCAACCATTTTGAGACGGACAGCATCGCCGACGAATCACACGACGCGCAGCGTGGAGAGACCACCTCTTACGCACGGGGAGTCATTCCATATTTGGTGACGTAATGAGAGCACGGGAGCAACAGAAAAAATCCAAAATCCTATCGACCGGACATAACAACAAACGGACTTTTATCGCTATGGAAATAACTTTTTGTTGAAAAAACGGCAAAGGTAAGACAAGATTTACATGCTGGCTTTGTTTTTGCTGGCGTTTTTTCGGGGAACTTTCACTCCCTGCTCTGAAATACTTCATGCAATGTAAATGAGTTGCATATCGCTAGATTCAGCTGGTTGTTAGCTTTCATTTGATGCCATGGTTTTGGTGTTTCCGTTTATATTGTGGATACATATCGCACATAAACAAAAACTTGGTCATGAATTATACTCCGGATATGTTGTTGTTTATTTGCATGGCGTTCGAGCTGTGGTTAACGGATATGAAATTGAATTAGATACGTTTTTAGAGGAGTTTCCGCTGAACACAACAGTATTTAATATGTGTGGGTTATTCTCAGGGTTAGTGAGCTATGAGTGAAAATGTAACGCACAAGGGGGCAAGTCCCCGGTACCGGGGACTCTCGGGCTTAAGAGGTTAAGAGGGGAGCAGTGTGACGACTCGGCATAAACGTCGTCGCCCCAGTGCATCATGTAAGGTGGTTAGGTTCTGTGATAGAAATTTTCCTATGTAATGTCTCCATCTAGTGGTTATATTGAGAAATGTAATTTGAGAAACTTTTTAGAGCATACGTCATACTTAGTCCCGCCCTTGAGCAGGAGGAAGTTAGAAAAGCACATGCGCCTCTCTTTGTCTCTCTCTCTCTCTTACCCACCATGTGAGGAGCATGTGTGTGACTCCCTCAGGAGTCTCTCTTTTTCTTTCTTTCTCTCTCTTTCTCTTCTTTTATATTTCTACATATTCTTTTTCCTTCTTTTCTCTTCTAGCGTTCGTTTATATTTTTAATAGGCTCTTAATATGCGTTAAACCACGTTCTTCTTCCACGTTAGAGTCACGTGTGTAGGAAATGCGTTGAGACTGCTTATCTTGATAAATAAATAGCCGCCTTTGCTGTGTTCTAACTCAAACGGTCTTCAGTGTTCATTATCAATTAAGAAAGTATATTTTTTCTACAACAATTTGGCGTCCCTGGAGACTTCGAACCAAACCAAACACTTTTTTGGGGTCGAATGAGAGGATCTCGTCTGATGCGACGTGAGCAGTCACGTGCATGAATGGAATTCCTGTTTCTGGACAGAGGAGAAGTCTGATTTGGCCGATCAGCATACATCTGTTCAGCGTTGGATTCAAAGGCGAGTAAAATTCTAATATCTCAGTTATTGATTTTCTCTCACGCATAAGATTTTGAAGTAAAGCATGGTCCATGTATGTGTGATGTGTATTCCGGAATAAAGGGTTAATTATATGTTACTCTGCGTACGGATTCTTACTCTAAGGGACGAACAAACATTGCGTTACCTTCTAGTGATAATTTGAGTAGCACGTAATCAATCGCTGGTCAACGTAATAGGAGTGTAACTCTAGAGAGAGTTCTCCGCGAGGTTACGTTTGATATTGTCTTTATGCGTGAAAAGAGTTCATGCGACATAGATTATTTCTCTGAGTGAAATAATTTGTGGTGAGGGTGCGTGTGATTAAATATTATTGAGATATTAAGAGACTTGATAATGTTCACCGAGAAAGAGATGAGATTGGAGCACAGCAAAGTCGCACAGCAAAAAATAAAAAAGCGCTCTAAAAAGTAACTAAACTATCTGAACATGAAACTTATGCAACGTAATAATGAGAAGAATCTTTGACTTAATATACTTTTAAAAGTGAAAAGCTTGATTTTCGTGATAAAAAAAACTCTTAAAACTATACAAAATGAAGAAGCTATTCAAGAAGACCACATGGTCCTCTTCCTGCTTTTCTTTCCAAATTTCAAAATGGCTGATATAACAAAGGAAAACCCTTCCCCTAGCAATAAAAGTTCCAAAGTGAGTGCTAGAGGAGATAGTGGGGGTTTTATGATGACTACAGAGAGATGAAGAAGCAGTAACTTGAATGCTCATGAGGAAGACAATAGAATTGACTAATACAGATGTTGAACAAGTATTTAATGATGAGAGAAACTCTGAGCAATATTACCGTATAAAAGAAAATTAATTTGATGAGTTTTAAATGTGATATTGTAATTATACAATGCAATAATTCTCCTGTGAGAACTTATATTTTCAGGCAATGGGAGAACCTGAACGATGGAGATTTGTGCAAGACTTAAGAGCTGTAAACGATGCGGTAATATCGAGAACATTGAATATACCAAATATTCAATCTTTGATTTCTTCTATCCTTTCTGAGTGTGAATGGTTTTCTGTGGTGGATCTGGCCAATGTTTTTTATTTTTGTGTGTGTGGATATTGACGGTCAATTTTGGGTCTGTTTTTCTTTTTGAAGGAAAAGCCTGTGTCAAGGGTACTGTGAATCTTCAACAATCTTAGAAATAGTTTAGACAGTTTAGAGTTAGGTTCTGGATCAGTGCTTTTACAGTACATTGATGACTGTCTGATTGCAAGCCCAACAGAGAAGCAATGTGAAGAAGACACAGTGAAACTGTTGAAACATCTAGCACAAGATGGACACAAGGCAAGTATTTCTAAATTGCAGTGAATTGTTCAACAGGAAGTAAAGTTTTGGGTCATTTGATCTCAAAACAAAAGAAAACAACTGGAGGTGAGTAGAATGGAGGCAATAGAGAACATTATGAAACCGACGACAAAGAAGCAACTTTTGTCTTTTCTAGGAATATGTTCCTATTGCAGGACTTTCATTCCAAATTTTGCTTGCTTAGAGGCTCCTCTAAGTGAAATCATCCATGGAAAAGTTTGTTGGCGAACAGTGTTATTACTTGGACACCAGCAGCAGAACTCGTATTTCAGGACTTAAAAGGAGCTTTTACATCAACTCTTGATCTTTCTGATCCTACCAAACACTTTGTTCAAACAGTGAATGGAAAAACATGGATGCATGACATCTGTGTTATTGCAGGATCATGGAGGTAAGTTACGACCGGTTGCTTATTTCTCCTCAAAATTGGATCCTGTTGCTGCAGAACTTCCATTATGCTTGCGTTCCGTCGCGGTTGCTGAAAAAAGCAGTGAATGCCTCACAAGACATTGTTGGGTATGGTGAGTTGACACTGCTCGTACCACATTCTGTCTCGCAACTGTTATTAGAACAAAAAACAGCTCATATGACAGCGGCGAGATGGTTGAGGTATAATACTGTTTTGTTGGAAATGCCTAACATAACTGTGAAAAGATGTACTGTGCTTAACCCTGCAACTCTTTTGCCAACAGAGTTTGATGGTGAAGCGCATTCCTGTGTTGATGTGGTGGAATGAAGTTTGTTCTCCTAGGGTTGATCTGCAGGAGATACCTCTACAGAATCCTGAGATGGTGATTTTGTGGATGGATCAGCTTACAGAAGTGGGGAGACTGGGTTGAACTGTGAAGGATATGTGGTATTTACACAACATGAGACATTACTAGCTGCATCTCTTCAGTCATATTTTTCTGCTCAAGCTGCTGAATTGGTGGTTTGACTGAAGCTTGTAACTTGGCTAAAGATAAACGTGTAACTATCTATACTGATAGTCGATATGCGTTTGGAGTTGTTCATGATTTTGGAACTTTATGGAAGCATAGAGGTTTCCTTACATCATCAGGAAAACCTATTCCACATCATATGCTAATTTCTAACTTGTTGGATGCTATTCTGTTACCCAAGGAAGTGTCTGTATGTAAATGTGAAGCTCATTCTGGTGCAGAAGATTTTGTTTCACAGGGTAATGCTAGAGCAGATGCAGCAGCAAAGAGTGCAGCGAGAAAGGTGATGTCTGTTCCCATCATGACTAAGGTGTGTACTCCTACAGTAGACATTGCAGGATTACAATCTGGAGTTCCTCATGAAGAGAAAGAGGTATGGAGGAAACATGGTTGTACATTGATAGAGGGCATCTGGACTGGGCCGAATGGAAAACCATGTTTGCCTAAAAGATTGTTTCCATACTATGCTAAGATAGTACATGGGAAAGATCGCGCCTCAAAAATGGCAATGATAGACAGTTTGAGACAACACTGGTATGAGAAAGGTTTTGTAATATACTCTCAGAACTTTTGTGAACGATGCGTTATTTGTGCTACAAATAATGTTGGGAGAGGTGTTAAGATGATGCAAGCTGCTCACCCACAACCAAACAGACCTTTTGAACATTTGCAAATGGATTTCATTGAGTTAACACCAAGTGAAGGAAAGAAATATTGTTTAGTAATTGTTTAGGATATGTTTTCAAAATGAGTTGAAGCATTCCCTACAGCTAAACAGAATGCAAGTGCAGTGGCAAAATCGTTGTTTGCTGAGGTGATTCCTAGACGGGGAATACCACAACGGATTTCCAGTGATAATGCTACTCCATTTGTGAACAATGCACTTCAAATGGTTGGTGAGTATTGATCTGAAACATCACTGTGCTTATCATCCTGCTAGTACATGTGCAGTAGAAAGAGAGAATGGAACTCTCAAGAACAAGCTAGCGAAGTGTTGTGAGGAAACAGGGCTCACATGGGTAAAAGCTCTCCCTCTCGTACTCTTACATATGAGAACGAGAATCTGAGGTCGAGCACGATTGAGTCCTTTTGAAATTATGATGAGACCAGCTAATACTGGCATTGGACCATTCAGGTCCTCCGAGAACATTGACTAGCGAATGTGAAGATGCAATGCTTGTGTATTGTATGAACTTGTTTTCTGTTCTGAATTCTCTGCACAGAACAGTAACTGACACAAGTGGACCTTTATGATCTGAAACCTGGAGACTGGGTGGTGGTGAAAGATTTTAGAAGAAAAAACTGGCAATCTAAACGCTGGCAAGGACCCTTCCAAATTCTTCTTACAACACAGACAGCAGTGAAAGTAGCAGAAAGAGCTACTTGGGGGCATGCTAGTCACTGCAGAAAGGTTCCGGAGCCTGCTGCAGGAGTCTAGTGAAGGAGCGTGTTGAAGAAGCTTGCTGAAGGAGCCTGCTAAAAGAACATATATACAGCAGGTATCGATAACCAAAAAAAAATGGAGCTTAAGTTGACCTGGATCAGTTTTTTGTTTTTGTGGTTCATAAGGGAGGTGGACTTGAGCGATCAACACCTGCAAGAGGGATCTGAAGGAAAGGTAGAATGTGTTACCAGATACATCAACGAAGGTAACCTATGGCCTTGGATTCATTATCTCTGCAAACATCCTTGTGACTCGAAGGATTGGAGTTCTGTTTGGTGCAGTACATCTCCTCTACTGGTTGGTCATAGACCAGGTGGATGTTCATGGAACAAAAATGGAAGCTTGGTCACTTTTACTCTTGACAGGAGTAACTAAGGCAGATGCGGGTAAATTCTGGTGTGTGACAGAACAAATCACATCAGATTCATCTGATCAAATTATTAGTGATTTGGATATAACAAATAGAGTGGAAGTTATGAAAACTACTAAATTATCAAAAGATGCAAAACAGGTTAAAATAGCTAAAATAAAATGTGAGAGAAATCATGCTTGTACATTATGATTACTTCAACATGAAAGTTTAAACCTTAACTGAAGTTGTTGGATATGTTTGCAGATGAATCAGGAATGGCAGACAGAGCAAATTACTATTGATCTAGTAAAAACAAAATCAATGTAAAATTCTCAAAGCTATGGCTATTATAACGTTATTTGGGAGAAGCATTTGAAAATAAAATGAATTTAGACAACATTCAAACTAATTGTTCTACTGATAAACCTATGTATTCACAATTAAGTTTTGAAGTAACAACAACAAAAGCAGAAGTGTGCATATGTTCAAAGGAGGGAAAATATGACGTAGGGTTATTACAATGCAACTTGAAAATAACCTTAAAGAATAACACAGAACAATGTTCAATTCTAGATAAAAATGGAATAACTGTTGATTTCTATTATCCATTTTCAAAATTAGATTCAAACTACTGGCTGCAGTATGGGTATATGGTATGAGAGCATATCATCAACTTCCTCAGAAATGGAGAGGGTGTTGTTATGCTGCCTTACTCTCGACGGGTACATCAGTTCCAATACAGGATGGTTCAATTGAAAACTCACGTGCAAAAGAGACATAAATAGAATACCAAGATTTAATGGGTATGTTTTATCAGATCCATGGACGTCACCGGCAGCGAACATAGGATGGTCTTTGTTTCTAGGAGGTGGTACGACGATGGCGTTGAATAAAATCAATGGGTTAGCTTACAGTATGTTATCCTTAGCTAATGATACTGAAGTTGCATTAGGACTTATCAATAATGAAATGAGAAACATTAGAGATGGGGTTATTCAAAATAGACTGGCTTTGGATATTCTTACAGCAGAAAAAAAAAGGGAGGAGTCTGTAAATTATCAGGTATTTCTTGCTGTTTCAATATCCCAGACGAATCCAAGAATATATCAAACATAATACAACACATGAAAAATTCTATAGTAATACAGTAGTAGATAATTCATGGTTTTCATGGTTCTTAAACCTGGGAAGTGGATGGTTCCATTAGATGATGTACACGATTGCCCTGGTGATATTTATGATCTTGCTGATCATCATTTGCCTGCCTTGTCTTTTGTGATGCATCTCGACCTTGTTGCAAAAGGCTGTCACTTTGATTACAATGGAAGGATATATTAAATGGTGAAAATGATGGATGAGGAATGGAATGCAATATTTGATGATTTAGAAAACATTCCGAATTGAGAAATTGTTCTTTTGGTAATCAATCATTTTAGTGTGTCCAGGAAACTGGAGACATCAGAGGAACTTTGGGAAAGGGAAACCTCAGAGGAACTTTGGGACAACTGGAAACCTCAGAGGAACTTTAGGACGACTGGAAACAACAAAGGAACTTTGGGACAATTGGGGACAATTGGAAACAGAAAGACTGTGACGAATACGAGGACAATAATACATTGCAATAAATGTTATGTTGTGTATTTCATTGTTGAACACATTGTACACACAGCAAACGGCATAGATATTAGTTAGAGGTATGAAAGTCTTTTACTTCTTGTCAAACAAAACGACAGGGGGATGTTTGGCTTCATATACTCCAGGACGGTGTTTGAAGGTCTGTATCTTGACAAATTTATAAATAGATTTCTCGGCTAGTTTCAATTAGAAAGGGGAAAACTTTCCTCAATGACAGGTACCTGACCTTTCGATACCGTTGTGGGAAAAGGAAGAATGTGTTGTTTTTTAGGATATTTAGGTAATGCATGTAATGCTAATTAGAATGTTAGATAATACATGTTTGCTTTTGATTTTAGTGTGTTATAATTTGCTTGTTTATTATGAGAAGTGAATTAGAATTTTAATAATTTTGCTTGTTTATTATTAGAAGTGTTTTAACATTTTATAATGGAAGAAGAACGTTGAGTAAAGTAATTAATGAAAATATTGTAGAAAACAAATTTTGGGTTACAATATTGAAAAAAAAAAAATAGTCATACATTGCTTAACCGGATTTTTATTTACAGTATTAGATATCTTACTTTTGGAAAATTATTTTGTTGTCTTGTGACAAAAGGAGGGAATGTGATAGAAATTTTCCTATGTAATGTCTCCATCTAGTGGTTATATTGAGAAATGTAATTTGAGAAAACTTTTAGAGCATACGTCATGCTTAGTCCCGCCCTTGAGCAGGAGGAAGTTAGAAAAGCACATGCGCCTCTCTCTCTCTCTCTCTCTCTCTCTTACCCACCATGTGAGGAGCATGTGTGTGTGACTCCCTCAGGAGTCTCTCTTTTTCTTTCTTTCTCTCTCTTTCTCTTCTTTTATATTTCTTTTATTTCTTTTTCCTCTTTTCTCTTCTGGCGTTCGTTTATATTTTTAATAGGCTTTTAATATGCGCTAAACCACGTTCTTCTTCCACGTTAGAGTCACGTGTGTAGGAAATGCATTGAGACTGCTTATCTTGATAAATAAATAGCCGCCTTTGCTGTGTTCTAACTCAAACGGTCTTCAGTGTTCATTATCAATTAAGAAAGTATATTTTTCTACAACACAACACAGTTGTTATATGCAAAAATATATTTTTATGTTATGCAAAGTGAATGTTTTTGTTTACATTACTTATAGGAAGTGCAATATTTTTAGTTTGGAGGTTAAAGTTTGAGGGGAAGGAATGTAGTGTATTGAGAATATATTATGGGAGTGCTCTGCCCTCTTGTGGTTGTGCTGTGCTACTGTTTCATCCTTTATTCTGGTGAATGTTCTGACTAGAGAAGTAGAGTCTGGTTATTAAATATTAATAACGTGACATACCGGATTTGGTTTTCGCAGGACAGCGACCAATGAAAGCGGCTCTTTTAATGATGTGAAGAGGAGGTAAAAGAGCCGCTCGATGTCGCCAACTTAGTGACTTTTCAGACCGCCTAGCAACTTTTTTTTTATCCTAGCGACTTTTCCTGGTGTTCCTGGTGACTTTTTTTCCTTCTGTCTGACCGGTTCTTCAGACGGAGGAACCGCTTCTGTGCTCTGCCTGCCTGTCTCACGTCACGTCAGTGATGTTTATGCTAGATATACGGTGATGTCATTTGGTGACTTTTGGGCCAGCCACTAGCGACTTTTCTTGCTGAGGAGTTGGCAATACTGGGTGGCGCTCATCTCACATTTTCATATCAACTTTGCACAGGATACAGGAATGAAATGGCTCACCACAAATCATCTTTTCGCCACATTTTTGTTTAACAGCTCATTGTGATCAGTCACCCACATTATAAACTGACATCCATGATTTTTTTTCTATGTGTAATTTGAATTCTTCGATGTTGTCTACTTCTTGCTCTTCTTTCTTTCTGTTCCCCCATTTGGCGCGGTTAGCGTCTGTCGGAGCGAAACCATCATCAGGCAGGGAGCGTCATTGCATCAATATTTCCTTGACGAAGACGAAAAGCACCATGCTGAGAAGCCATCAGGACATTTGTGCGAATCGCAATTCAGGTCTATGTTAACAGGCCTTAACTCTAAACATTCTTTTTGCGTCATATATTAGCCAACATTTGAAGGCTGTGCTCAAAAGGAGGGGATGCACAGAATGATCAGACAATCAATGGGAGCGTTTTTCATCACCCTCCCCCACATCCACTTATCTCCACCTGCTTTTTCTCCACCGCTGTAATCTGACGGGCCATGAGTACAGCGCCGTCTGGCTGCAGGAAAATGTTGGCTGCAGACTGCAGCGGTTACACCACTTACACCCCTACGTCATCCTGCGATGTTCTCTTCCTGTATTTGTCTATGTGTTTGATTGCAATGGCTTTTTTTTACCTACTCCACACTGCCGTTTGAAGGACAGTACAGAAAAGACTCTTTTTTTGAGCTACATTAGCCTGTCCACACCCTGTCTATGTCTGTGGCCAGAGGGGTCCCATTTCGCTACATGTAACAGTGTATGTGTCAAATAAAGGTTTGTCATCATCATCAATGTCAGGCAACTCCTACAGGACTCTGGAGTCTGACTAACCCCCGTTGGTTTAGGCCCACATGCACAGGGTTGTTTCCAAAATGGAGATTTTTCCACATGGTTAAGGCCTTTGCATACCTATGTGTTTTTTTTAATGCAGGGGCTGCATGCAGTAAATATTTAGCCTTAATTAACCAGCGCTAATGTAACTAATAGTGATGTGTCGTTCATGAACAATTCGAACGATTCTTTAATGTGACTCTGTAGGAACAAATCATGTCAGAGAGGGGTGTAAATGCATGCACAACAAGCCTGTGGTTTACCAAGTGTAACGTGCTCAACATTAATGACAAAAGAACGAAAGGACTCGAAAAAAGGTTATCTACTAATCTTTTCTGTTTCGGCTCATACTGCATTGGTTAACATTATGGAGCGATCATGAGCCGGAATCCGAAAAGACAGGTTCTCCATGCCCTATTGAAATTATTAAGCACAAGAGATCGACAGAAGAGGATTTCACGCAGCATGATTTTGTACAGAATCGCTGAGAATATCTATGTTTTCAAACTGTGTCTCACAACCAACATGTCGTGTGAAAGATTTGAAAACCGCAAGAGGTCACGTGTTCCACTCAGATGCGCATGACTGGGATTATCATCAAAATGGGAGCACAAGTTTTTAATTCATTTATTGGGTCCAAATAAACCCCCTTTTGAACCAAAACTACGGTTTATATTGCCGTCTATGCCTTTGTGTCCTATGCCCCTGCATCTTCGCGTTGCAGATAATCAGAGACATTTTTTACCCTCACGGCACGTTTGTGACTCGCTGATAGACGCAGATATCTGAGAAGCATCTCTGTGAGTCATTTGTACTTCAATCTGTGAGATTGTCACACGTCTGCACGAATCCCAATTTGCATGCGATTGTGGGCAAAAACTGTTTTACAGAAAACGAATAGTTTGTCTTTTTTACATATAAGCAATCGCCATCGTGTGGCATGGAGTGAATTGCAGTTCATTGAAGCGCCATCTAGTGTTCAAGAGAGGGTTTGTGCACTAATGTTTAAATGCAAGAGAAAGACACAGGGAGCTCATGACGCAGACGCACTGCACTGTTGCACTGTTCATCCACATGAAGCAGTGTTTTCATGTAACTGCTCATTATTTGACAAGAATGTTTTATATTGAAATTACTGGAGTTTGTTGTTGTTATCAAGCTCCGTGCTTAGTCACTGTGCAGTGTCTTCTTTATTCATCTATTGGGAGATGAAGCGAGAACTGTTGCTTTTTACTCTGCTATTGTGGCTTACAGCATGTACAGGATTACATGCAGATGTTTCATGTTTACTCTCCCACATTAAATGATAGAAGACTACATTAGAATGAATTGTTACAACTTTGTGTTTTGTTTTGTTTTTCATATTGAAATATTTAAAAAAAATATTTTCATGCAGCGTCTCTTAGTATGAATTAACAGTAGAGCACTTTGGTTAACGTTTGTTCTTTTAAAATGTTGTCTTATAGATTTTAGCTTGATTCTAGATGATATATGAGGAGTTATTTTCTCTTTGTTTCCCTTCAACATTATTTTTCTTCAACATTATTCTGCATGCAAAGGCATGGACCCAGAGGCGAGGTGCAGGCAAACAGTTGCTTTAATAAGTTTCAAGCAAAAAGCAGATAGCAATTCCATTTAGTAAGAAACCAGAAACTGAATCAAAAAGTCCTTAGATCAAAGAAAACTGCACAAAACAACAATCAATAAAACAGAAACGTCAAGCCCCAGACGTGATCCACAGATCCATGATAATCCAGCCCAGGTAGAGGACCAATATTCTTCCCAGTGTTGTGCTGCGATAAGCACTCGTTGTACATTTCAATCGAGATTTAAAAAAAAAGTCTGTTTTATTATGTAAATCATTGCTTGTCTGGATTACAAATTTCAATAAAATATGTCAAACACAGTGATATTTGAGAAATTATATAATGTTTATGTGGTTTATGGAAAGTGTGCAAGAATTAGGTATGTGCGTAAATGTAGGCACCCTTGTCATTTTGTTAATTTCAATACCACTAGCACTAATTGTTCAAACTTAAAGTTGGTTTGGTAATCTCAGTGACCCTTTACCTCCATACACAGGTGAATCCAATCACAAAGATTTAAATATTTAAAGGAAACCTCCTCTTTGCACTTGCTACCCGCAGTAAAATGCGGTGCTGGTTCCATGTCCAGGAATCGGTGACAAAGTTGAAGTTGTGCCGTAGTTGGATCTTTCAGCAGGACAATGACCCTAAACATCGCTCCAAATCTACTGAGGCATTCATGCAGAGGAACAACTCAGTCCTCAGACCTTAATATTACTTAATTTGTGGTTTAGTTTAAAATTCAGAAACGATCAAACCGGACAGAACTGGAGATGTTTTGTAAAGAAGAATGATCTAAAATCCCAGAATCTAGTTGGAAGCTATAGACAGCGTTTAGAGGAAAATGGACAAAATATTGAGTTTATTTTTCTTTAGTGTTGCCTAAATTTGTGCACATGACTAATTTTGTTCAAATAACTCTTTCCATAAATCGTATAAACTTTATATCTCTTCTCAAATATCACCGTGTTCATCTCCTATATGATAAATTTAACTAACATATATTAACCAGACAACGATTTATGAAAGAAAATAAGGGGTGGCCAAACTTTGGCATACCACTGTCTAAAGTCATTTTCATTAAAGTGTCTACTCACTGTTTTTCTACTCACCGGTGAAACCAATTAGGTCAGGTTGATTGAGACTAATTAGGTGAAATTGGATCGCTCTGTCACTGGTTAAAAAACACAGTTAATATCGTAAGTTAATATCACAGCTATAAATCCTCTTTTAAGCTCTAGCTCCCAGTTCAATCCACAATCGCGCTAAAAAAAAATCATCCTCTTTTTCAACCCTGGCTCTCTAGGACAGCTTGTCTCGTAGTAAACGTGCTGGCCAAACCTGCTTCTGAACGAAGGCATGATGAAATAAATAAATGAGCTATTTTGTAATATGTGAAATACGTTTTGCTAAACATATACAAAAAAATAATAATAATTAAATAAATACATAAATGTTGTATATATTTTTATTATAAAATTAAGTGCTATAAGTTTTGTAAGCTCCGACCTTACTGAGCTCCTTAAAGAGAGAATTGTGCAAGACGTACACAAATACTCGAATCGTAAACAAAAACTATGAAAGCCAAACATATATATATATATATATATTTAAATGGAACAATTAATATATTTAAAACAAATTTCTCAAACAATTTCACCTATAAACACTAGCCATGTTTCCATCCAAAGATGCAAATAAAACTTATGTGCAAACTTGAATATCATATAAAATATTCGCCCATAAAGTACCACCGTTTCCATCCAATGAGTCCAAGAAAACTTCCTGATAACTGGTGCTAAATATCAAAAGAAAAATTAAAGTTGCTGCGGCATGAGAAGGCCACACATTTTCGACTTCAAACAGGAAATAAAGATCGCGGCACAAATCCTCTCATTGCTACCTGTGATCAGCAACCAACAGAATAAACCGCTCAGCAAAGAGGATTTCTTCTCTGTCGTCTTCCTCTTTCCTGTTTATATTTTTAGAGTGTATCTGTTGTACCATAAATGCCATCTTCAGGCAGGTACCATCATTGCACCAATATTTCCTCGACCCAGATGAAGCGCACCCTGCTGCAAAGCCATCTAAAGATTTGTGTGAATCTCAAGTCGAATCAGTGGTTAGAACACGTAGACGAAATGGAGTACGCCCGGGGACATCATTTTGGGAACACACCCGGTAAAGACAGTTCTGGGAGGTGATACTCCCGACCCACTTTGATGATAGTCAAGGAATTTTAGAATAACCAAAACAATATTTCAGATGTTGTGCAATGAAATCGGTCCGTTGGTTACACAGTAAATGCTGCCCCATTGTGCCCCCAGCTGCGACAGGAAAAGCATTCCCATTGCATTGGGATTTATTCTGTAAATGAGTTTCCATCGTAGTTCATGCTAATTTTTCTTATCAGTTCAAATGTTTATCTTACTCAACACTTAGCCTTTTTTTTTGCGCATCTTGGCTTTTTTCGATATTCCAAAATGTTGATAAAAATAGGTTGATGGAAACGCAGCTAGTGTTGTTTTTGGGTACAGATCTCCCAGTGTGGTTTATTTCTGCACAAGCCTGTCCAGTGCTTTAACCAATACTTTCAGTTCATCCCTCATCTTCACTAAAGCATTCTGAACCTTCGGCAACTCATCCAAAACCTCCATACAGCAAGTGTAGGGATCGTATCTGATGGAGAAGGTCTTCTGGATCGTTGTGGAATATTGCCTGTAATGTAAGTGATGCTTTTATGATGATCAATTTCCTCCTGTATGAGCTTTTAAAATAAGAATATAGATAACTAGATGCAGTGCACCCTAACCTCAGCTTCTGTTTGGCATCCTCAAAGCTTTCAGACACAAAATACACTGGCTGATAGGACTGATCCTGGTACGGTTGAACTGCAGTCTCTGCCGGATCAAATGCCTTGTACTGGGGCTCATTAGACAGCGCATACTGGAAAACACAGTTCATTGTGCATCTATAAATGATACAGCATCAAAATCCTTATGAATTTATCTGAAAACATCGCTATTCTTTGGACTCACCAGAAGTTCTCCATAAGACGACAGGAGTCCAGCTCCATAAGCCTTCACTGTTCCATTTTGCTTACAGAGCCCAAACTCCACCGTAAACCAGTACAGCTATGGTTCAAACAGAGGCATTTAGTCAGGAAAACATTTGTTGTGTTGAAGCATGTCTGAATTTCACAACATTTAACAAGAAATTATGTTGTGTAATATGTTTGTTTTTTTTTTATCTGGAGTGACTTTCAGTATGTCACTTGAGCAATATAACACTAGAGGGCACTAAAGACTTGTTTTAACAGCAGATTCTCATTTCACGTGTGCACTTAATGTTACAAAAAAGGAATGTTCTCACTGTTGAAAGCTTCTCGATATCTTCATCTGAAGCTCCAAGTGAAACAAGTCCGATCTCCTGCAGAACAAAGGTTGAGTCATTAGAGCAGTGTCTAAAGGAAACAGCACAAAGTTCACTTCTCTAGCTAGAATTGAAACGAGTATGTACAATATAATGGTTAAATGTACAGTATTGTACAGGGAGTGTACAATAGTGTTAACCATTTATTTTCATAAAAGATCAAAACACAGTGAATAAGCAAAAGAGAAATGTCAATCAAATCTATTTTTGTGATCACTCTTTTCCTTTAAATTTTAAATCTTCTAGCTGCACTTGCTGAAGGACGCTGTAGGAGTTCTAAACACCTTGGAGAACTAACCCCAGATTTTTTGTGGACAAAGCTTTCTCACATCCTTCTGTCTCTTCATGTAATACGAGACACACTCAGTGATGTTGAGATCAGGGCTCTGGAGGCCATGCTTCACATCTTGTACTTCTTGTTCATTACACAGAAGATAGTTTGGGGTTTTTGTCCTGCTGCGGAATATATTTGAAGGGAATCATTTGCCTCTCTGATGGTATTGCATGATGGAAAAATATCGGCCTGTGTTTCTCAACATTGAAACTGGAACGCCAAAAATCCTGAGCAAATTTGCTCAGACATTTCAAAAACCCACACAATACTTCACCGCTGACAGCAAACATTCTTATTATATCTTTTTATATCGCAGCATTTTTTGCACCCGGTTCCTATGTTTTCTTTCATACTTGAGTCTCTTGGTCGTGTTCCCATAATGGAGATCCTCACCCTTTACTCTTTCTTTGTGCTTCTTCAAAGAGCTTGAGCAGCATGTCTTGAGCCCCCAGGCTCCAGACCTTGCTGATTTTGTACAACTACCTTGTGTCTTGTTGCTGTGCTCAAACATAACACGGCAAGAATCCTTCATTCTCAACATCACAGCAAGGGTCGGCTCTCCTCACACGTTTCTAAGCCTATACAGCTGCTTCGGTTTCAGTTACAGATGTTCTGTTTGCATCTAAAGATGCTAATTAAATTTATGCACAAATTGTAAAATTGCATAAAATATTTGCGAATAAAGCACCGTTTCCATCCAAAGAGTTTAAGAGAACAAAAACATCACTTCCTGACAAATTGGTGCCAAATATCAAAAGAAAAATGGAAGTTGCTTTGATAGAAGCTCTTTTTCGTAAATAAAAACTTAATTGTGTCATTGTATTCATGTAGATGAAGCGCAATACACGTATTTAGGTTGTCTTGCTTTTGGAGGCGGGAGACTACTCTTTGGGAACACAGCTGGTGGAGACAGTTCTGGGAGCTGATGATCCCGAACCACTTTGATGATAGACTTTTAGAATTTTAGAATGACTGAAACAGCATTTCAGGTGTTCACTCCATTGGTTAGTCCATTTGTCCCCTAGTTCTGACCATTGGGCAAGTTACTTCAGAAATGTAATTAAATTACTCCTTTTAAAAGTACTCAAGTTACTCTTTTGATTACTTTATTTGTCAAGTAATTAGTTACATTATAAGTTACTTTATCCCCCCGCCCTTGCCACACACACAGTTATTATTAATAATAATAATAGTAATAATAATAATAACTATTAAGCGCATTATTTGATTCTGGAAATGGCGCCATAAAAAGAATTTCATGTTGTGAACACATAATGTGTTAATAAAGACTTAATTTGTTCATAAAATCATTTTCAGAGACAAGGTTTTTGTGTTTGTTGTGTTTTAAGTGTATTTTAATCTTCATTATACAACACCTTACATAGCCTAAGATTCATGAAGCATTTTTGAGTCACTTTATTTTTAGTTTATAATAAATTCCCTTCAAGTTGTCATGTAATCGAAAAGTAACTTGCCAATGATATGTAATAACTAAATATCTTTTATGCATTTGATTCTTGAATTTATTAAGTTGATATATAATAAGTCAATCAGTGTAAAGATCATCAGTGTATTGTTTGTAGCATATGATGTTTCAGATATTATAAATACTTTATACACACTCTTGGATTGTTTATTTTTTTAAATACAACCTTAAAAAGATAAATCAAATATACTTAAGACATTTAAACTGCAAAACAAGCTGTAAAGTTAAACAAATAAGTAAGTTTTAAAATAAATAACACGTTTCTGCCAAAAGAGCTATATAATAATAATGATAAATAAAAAATAAATTAGAATCAAAAGATACTAAATAACATGAACATATCAACACTAAAATCACAATGTAACAAACAAATTATTGGACATCTAGCAAATTATGAGACGGAAAGAGAAAAGACCTAAATGACCAGGGGAAGTCGGACTCGCAAAAAGACCTAATCTTTTCGGGTTCCGGCTCATGGCCACTCCGTAATGTTAACCAATGCAGCATGAGCCGGAAAGAGAAAAGACCGAAAGGACCCGGAGGACTCGCTAAAAGAACGAATCTTTTCGGATCCCGGCACTGTAGCGGTCACGTGACAAAAGTGCTAAAGAAGCCAGTCCGGACTGAGTGCACGGACTGCACACGTTAACATCAGAGAGAAGTAATTTTGTGTCGAACAAAAGAGATTAAAACCTAAAGAAGACAGATCAGAGTTTGGGTAAAGCAGACTAAAAGACCCAGGTAGGCTTTAGTAATATATTTATATTTATTTTATATATATTTAGATAATTTATTTTACAAACATCGAATTATAAATCTCTCTCAGCAACTCTGTAACGCGGCGGTAACACGCACTTACTTGAACAGTAACTATAATCTAATTACAATTTCGAAAATTATAACGTGTTTATTGGCCGGCGGAGTGAAGCCAATCCGTGGCGAGCGCCTCTTATTTTTCACAAAGAAAACTAGGCGGGACATGTGGATGACAGCTACACAGAATAGAGATGACTTATCGCTGTCATCACGTCGTGAGAAACATCACTTATGCTGCCATTGATCAAATTCAGAGAAGTTTCTTTCAAATTCTTTAAAATTACAAAATGAATTGTATATAACTCGAGGTGGAACTCGAGGTAATCTATCATGATGTTGACTTCTATAATATGAACGTGTTCCTTGTGATTAAAACTGTGGCCCTAAATATTAAAATATAAAACTAAGTAAATAATTATTGTACTTGAACCTTTTTAAATTGTCAATACCTGTGGTTTCGTGGATAATTATTCACATATTCATTTCTGCATAGAATAAACTGTGTTTTGTGAGTCTGGTACATTGAGGACCAGTAGAGGGCGCTATGGTGATTGAAGTTTACCTAGTTAATACTTATAGAGCAGAAGTGTTGTGGAAGACAAGAGAACGCATGTGTAGAAGTGTTGTTCCCAGAAATAAAGTACCATTAACTTAGGCAATAAGTGTCTAAAGCGAACTTTATTTAAAGATGCAACAAAATGCTGTTATGAATCTTATGTCAAATTAATTGTATCTTGAAACAAAAACCAAACTAAGCAATTTGGAATTCGTTGTTTGTACCCCTTATTCTATTATTAATGCATTTGCGCTACTGTGAAAGAACATATGAGAGAGTGAAAGAGTAATTAAAAAAAAAAAAGAGTGAAAGTCACGTGTCGTGTAATATCGAATAATCCGAGAGTACCAGTCGTGCTAGATGTGCAGCCAGACCCTCCTCGGCAGAACTCTGAAACCACAAAAGTCATAACCCTAACCCTAGCCCAGTTCGATAATGGCTTCATATTAGCCCAATGGCAGTAGGCGGTGTCATATTTTGAGTTTATGTAAATAGTTATTTACTAATCTAAGATAATTACTGCGTTTTAACCTAATTACAGTAACTAATAACTAAGTAATGCATTACTGCCCAACACTGGTTCCGACAGAAAAATGCATTGTCGCTGTGCTGTAGCCCTATTTCAAGATAATAGCTGCAGTGGTGGACAGCAATGAAGTACAAGTAATTTGTTACTGTACTTAAGTAACTTTTTAGCGTATCTGTACTTTACTTGAGTATCACTGTTGTGTGAGACTTTATACTTTGACTCAACAACATTTCGAAGTGGAACCCCTTACTTTTTACGTTCCACAGCCTAGTGTACATTCGTAACCAGTCTTTCATTTCAACATACTGCGTAAGTCTTCAGGGAAATCTGGTGGTGTGTTAGTTTCTGTTTTTGTGTGATTTATACAAACACTAACATTTGTTTATAGAGTGGACATACAGCTGTGTTGTAAGGAGTTGTTTAGTAAATTGGAAAAAAAGACATTCATTTTTACCTTGTATGAGTTTATAAAGGACATGACTAGACATTGAAACTACATTACACCAAATTACTTTTACTTTTGATACTTAAGTACATTTGAGGTCAAGTACTTTTATACTTTTATTCAAGTCGACGTTTAAAGGGAGCACTTTCACTTTAACATTAGGTTTCAAAACTTTCACTCAAGTACATGCTCTGTGTACTTCGTCCGTCACTGAATAACTGTTACTAGTTTAAAGGTTGAAGTAGGCCAGTCTTTGTCAAACATCCTCTAGTAAAACTCGTGATTTCGGCTTCATTCTGTTGCATTGTGATGATGGTTTCAGGACATCATCCCCATGAGCTGTGCAGCCCTTCTTCTTTTTAAAAGCACATGATTCTATTTTGAGGGTAATTATTAATTTGTTGTTGATGCTTATGTTTTTTATTTGTGTTATGTGGAAACATGCTTTGATTTTGATTGGGTTATTGTGTACATTGCCCTGCTGACATCATTCCCTCCATTTCATTCCCATGGTCAGGAGCAAACCAATATGAGGTTGAGAGGGGGGGGGGGGTTGTAAAACTATTTATATTTATGTGAGGATTTTAACTGTGAATATGAAATGTGGATTATTTTAATGTATGTTTAATAAGTGTAGAGATATATTTTAATGTCAAATATAAGTGTAGAGATGTGACTGTTTTCATTAAATGAGCCGATGCTAAATTAGACGATAGTGCAATCACCTTTGTCTCCTCCACTTGGTATGCCCCAGTTATAGCTAATGTGGGACTGTGGATAAAAGGAGGGGAAAACTGGGCTCATCAGTCTAGTTTGTTGGCTCAAAGGGTATGTGGAAGTGGATTTGTCACAAACCTTTTCTTGTGTGAGATAACTTTATTTGAAAGCATCTACACAGCGTTACTGTCGTGTCATTTAATTTGGTAAGAAGTTTAGTTAACTAGGTTTTTGCTCTTTAGCACATTTTTATTTTTATTATTTAGCTGAGTGTTTAAGGTGTTTTTGTTACTTTGTTCATTTGGTTTTCGGTTTTGTTTGTTCCTGTATCACGTGGTGGAAAATAAAATCTCAAAAAATCTGCATTCAGCTTGTCCTCGGACTCTCCTTTCTCCTCCCTTGGCTCTCGGAAACCACATTACGACATGCATGCTCTGAATTTCCATACCTGTGAAAACTGAGCAAATTCTCTGTCTGCAAGCATAGGAACATGCCCAAGCAGCTCATGGCAGCAGTCTCTGTAAACGTCAAAACAGTGCATCAGATATTAGATCACATTCATTACTGTGAAATGTGGATAAACGTGTACACACGGCTCAGGGGAATGCATGGGTGCTGAAGGGTGACGGATGTACTGGGTGCACTGGAATACTCGGAAAGCTAGACTTGCAAGAAAGTCCCGAGCGGAGAGCAATCCAGCAACCGGCCGTAACTGAAACCCTGTCCGTTCTAAACAAGATCAGACCTCAGGTGAACTGCAGTACTCCCAACCTGCTTTTAAATGCATGAGCTCATTTACCTCTGAGAAACGCAGAGACTTCTCTGAGCTGAGGGATCTTGTGCTCTGTATATAAACCTTCGCTCTCAAGTTGAATCAGAGCATGCAGAAACTGTTTGCAGGCGTGACTGGGATACAAACTCCTCAGAGTCCCGTAGACCTCGCTCCTGCCTCAACACACCGAGCATGTCTATAATATGAGCCGTGCACTGTTCTCACAACAGAATATTGTGCTGAATCTAACTCACCATGTGGCATTTTCTTCTGGAGTGTAATCCACTGCTGGTAAAGGGTCACCACTACAAGAAGAAAATAATGAATATCAAACGTTTTTCAAAATGTTTACCAATACACTTTTTAAAAAGCAGAATAGATGTGGAGCCGGGATAAAGTAAGCTCCTGAAAAACAGGCAGCCCCCCATAATATTGTGTCATTATTCTCTATTGAGCGATTAAATTGGGCTAAAGATTGAGCGTAATGAAGATATTAAGACATATTAATACAGCCACACCGGCAGGGAGAGCACTAGTTCTTTAAAAGTAATTTGGCTCGGGTCTCTAGCTCAGAAGTTTCCTGTATAATTGCAAGTACAGTCTCTTATGAGCGAGCGCTGGACTATTCTGCTGTTTTTTGGGTGTTACAGGTGAGTAGAGCTCAACAGATTTATTTAAAGAGAAGGTCCATCCCTTTTGAATGGAATGCTGAGTTTAGCGAGTGTTTAAGCAGATTACGAATATCAATGTTATGAATGAAATGGTTCCTAGGAGAGAAGCCGATTAATTAAATAAGATTCCTGTGTACATAGTGAGTTTATTGTTAAGAAGTTTTGAATTAATTGGGAGAAAAGATACAAACCTTGGTTGAGGTTGCGCATCAGCCATTTGGCAATTCTATGGGCATTAAATGAGCAAATTGGCGCGAAATGGAGAATATATATGAAATGTTGTTTGTATTGTGATGTATATGTTTAACAGATTATTATACCAGTGTAATTAAATACTGTGTAATTCAATAAAAGGTAATGAGAGTTAACAAGGGAAATATTGCTATTGCACAGTTCTATTTGGTTTATGTGCTAGAAATAATAAGAGTTCCTTTGTATAATTTGAGATTGCTCAGAAGTTTCCTTTATGAGAGCAAATACAGTCACTTATGAGCGAGCCTTGACTGTTCTATTATTTTGTGTGTTTTACAGAAATAAATTTACATATGTTGCAATTGAGAAAGTGTCAAGGTCTCCCTCAAACTGTAACATAGTGATAATGACATTTATATAGAGGACGTACATTGACATCACTTTTACATCCAACCATGTTCCCTTTAACGAGACTGAGAGGCCAAACACAGGTTACAATGACTTGAGTTAATATGGAAAATGTTATTTCGAGGGCGACACAGTGGTGCAGTGGGTAGCACTGTGGCCTTCAAGTTAGAAGGTTGTTGGTTCGAGGCTCGTGGGTGACCTTCCTGGAAGTAGTTTGCATGTTCTCCCAGTGCTTGCGTGGGTTTCCTTTTCTCCATTTCCCCCACAATCCCAAAAACATGCGGTTAGATTAATTGAATAATCTAAATTCCCCTTAGGTGTGAACGTGTGAGTGGGTGCTGCCCTGCGATGGACTGGCGAAGTGTCCAGGGTGTACCCCCGCCTCAAGCCCAATGTGCGCTAGAGATAGGCACCGGCAGTTAAAAAAATTGGACTCCCCATGACTCACAAAGCAACCAAAGATTTGGACAGAAAATGGATTTCCTGACATTTATATGTTTTTGATTTCAACACTGTGTTGAGCACTCCTGCCATTAAATGCGTGCATGTTAATCTTTTTAATTATTTTTTGCAACTGATTTGTGCAACTAAATGTGTATATATATTTAGAACTAAAATCTTGTTTTTCAGGTACACTTTGTACATTTTTTGTAATGTAAAATAATATTATAATTATTATTAATGTTTTTCACATTTTGGGCTAAAATCTGGCTTACATGTAAAGTGTACATTTATAATCTTAAAAAAAAAAAAAGAATTGTAAAAATATGATTGTACGTAAGCTAGAAAAGATATTCAGGTTACAATGTATGCAATTTTTGAACAATACGGGGAAATTAAATAATAAAAATTCTTAAATTCTTATGACCCCCAGGCGACCCACCATGACTTAATGATGAGATTTTCGGGTACTGTATTGGCCGCTAGTCTCAGTCTGGCTGTAGACCGTTGCGCGCTGATGTCATGCATGTCATCGATTATTGTGGACCAACCCTAACCCTAACTTTGTTCACGTGGATTTGATGGAACGTCGGCTAAAACAGCGCATATTCCATGTACACCGCACATGCGCACTACAACATACAAGTCAACACTGCACTACTCTCTGCATCGACGACTACTTGGCTATTCTTGTCACATATTTCAATATTGGAGAAAAAAAAAGTTTCTCATCATTGATGAATGTGGCATATTTGCTGTAGCCACTCTGTGGTGCTATAGCCAATGACATGGGCTGTAAACATCAGACATTGTATGGATGAGTTATAACTTCCTCTTTATGGCGAAATAATATTTTGTTAGCACCTTTAGATAAGACTGATGGAGATTGATGATGTGTAAGACTACACAGGGAAACAGGTTTACAAAATAATTCACTCTCTTTTGGTTTTGGAAGCTTACTCCAATAAACCTTTTGTAGGTCTTAGTCCCTTGTGTAAATCTTCCAAATTTCAAACGTTAAATTCAAACACAATTTGAAATACCAGTAAAAAAAAAAAAAACACCTGAAATGGCTCCATGTAGCGCTACAGCTGACTCCATAGACTGCTTTATAGATGTGTTTAGACTTGGACCCTTAACACACTTGACAAATTTCATCCCGTTCGTTCGGACACTGTATGATGTAACAACTTTCTGCTTGATTTGTGAAACATCGGATCTTGGCTCACCACCAAGATCGAACAGTAACAAGCTGTATAATAACAAACCCTTTGAAATGGCTTCCACACAATACATGAAAACTAGTGCAAAACTTGTTTTAAAGGCATGTTTATGTCTGAATATGGCTAAATCTGCAGGGTTTGTAATATACATTTTGTGATTAATAAGTGCAATGCTAATAATTCTAGCATCATTAGCCATTATATGTCTATTTATTTATAGTTTAATAGCCACTTACTGTTTATAGTTGAAAGCCATCTCAGAAATCATTCCTCTTCGTTTTCTGTATTCTGGGTCACTGAATCCCTAGTTAAAAAGATTTATGTGACTCCAAATCAAGCGTTACTACAACGTCCTGCATGCTTTTAAGATCAGCACCATTGTTGACTCACAGGGTGATCCTGGTCCAGATCGGGGTCAAATTTCGTGATGAGATGGTTGCATTTATCAAGCTCAGAAATCTTCCTTGGAAACCACAGGGCTGCAAGACGTGAGGTGAATCAGTGGCATATCTTCCGGCGTTTACCTGCAGTATACCAACACCTACCAGTTTCCTCTTCCACTAATCTCACATCATCTGCGATTCTTTTTAAGGAGTTGATGAAGATGTCTGTGTCGGAGCAGTGCACTTCACAACTCATGAAGAACTCCAAATCATCGCCACTGTTCCTCTTACTGCTGCTCGCACGACTCTCCAGATGCAGCAGCTTGGCTTCAAAGGTCTTCAAAACAAACTCAGTGTAACGTTATGTGCTCACTTTCATACAGCCTATTGCAACAACTCCAATGACAAACTAGTTACAGTGGGAACGGAAAGTATCAGACGCCCAGAAATTTTAGATTAGATTAGATTCAACTTCATTGTCATTACACAAGTACAAGGCAACGAAATGCAGTATGAAAGGCAACGAAATGGCACAGTGGGTAGCACTGTGGCCTTCCAGTTAGAAGGTTGTTGATTCAAGGCTCGCTGGTGAGTAGTTTGCATGTTCTCTTCGGGTACTCAGGTTTCCCCCACAATCCCCAAAAAATGCGGTTGAATAATCCAAATTCCCCTTAGGTGAGAATGTGTTCGAAAATGAACATAATGCACAGATTGGCGGGAAAACCAACAATTGTTCACCTTTTTTTGCAGATTTATTCAAACTAAATATGGTGCGGTCCTCAGTTTGAGCCTCTTCTCTGTGTTTAGTAGAAGCATCTAATGCAGGGGTGAGTTGTTCTGCCAGTCCTCCTGCAGATCCTCTCCATTTCTGTCTGAAAGTTGGAGGACAGCCTTTTTTAGCTTTCTCCAGATTGAGTTTACGTCTGGTCTCTGGCTCAGTCACTCAAGAACAGTCACTGACTTGTTCTGAAGCCACTCTTACGCTTCTTCAGCTGTGTGCTTAGGGTCATTCTCTTGCTGGAAAGTAAACCTTCTGGTCAGTGAGGTCCAGAGCACTCTGGTTTTACACCACTCCAAAAACAGCTTGTTGATTTTCTTTTATCTTTTATCAATCACCGGGAAAATAGTTGAATGTTTTTATTTTGAAGCAGTTATTCTCTCTTATCCTCTTTTTTCTGTCTCTCTACTGTTTTGCGCTCTCTACATCACTTTTCACTCTCTAACAAATGCAACAAAATGTCTTTTAATCAGGTGAATAAAAGTTGAATAGCATCATCTGGATACATTACCATGGATAAATGATACAGAGCCTTCAGAAACATAGATTTTGACTCAACTATTGAGGTCTAATTCAGAAAAACTGAACATTGTGAAGGAACGTAACTTTTCTGTGGAAGCAGCTGTTTGATGTTAATTTGTTTAGTGGGGATTAAAGTTTTTACAGTGTGGAGAATTCAAACACTTACCAAAACCAACATTTTACAAAGAAAATTAGCTCTAGAATTGTATAAATAAATTTTAACAGCATGTAATAAAAAAATGCTATTACAATAATTAGGAACCAATCATCAAATGTATGAAATAAACAACTTTCGGGTGTACCAACATCTGTATAGTGCTCATTAAAAACAAAACAAAAAACTATTTTAAAACCACAAGAACCAAAAAGACCATAACAGTTTCATCATGCAAAGTGCTACAGTACCACAAAAAACCATAAACAACCAAGAACCAAAAACAGCTTAAAGTTTCTTCACCTTTTTGACACTGAGGCCCAATTTTCCTTGTATAACGTGATTCAAGGCCCATTCAAATAACTTGTTAATGTAATTTGATCCACATCTTGTTTGATTTGTGTTTAATAATTAAATCGTGTCATTTTATGGTTTATTAAAGTAAAATCTTGTGCTACGATACGATATGATAATCTCAAATACATTTATTTTCACACTGAACAGTTCAACCACAGTTGTCCTGCTTGACACAAATTAGAATTCCAAAAATATTTATAAGGCATTTTGATAAATAAAATTGTGTGGTAATAAAGCAAGCACACTTAAAATAAGTTTAAAATGAAATAAACTGTAAATGACAATTAAATAGAGTGCAACCTGCTGATGAACTTTACAAATTAGTAATGTTAACTTTTGTACCATATGTCACTCTCCAAATCTCTGACAAATTCACAATAGTCTAATTATTCATGTCAATTCTAGTCAAATTAACATGCTACAAATCACATTTCATGTTCACCTCTTAATGAGAGACTTGGGCCTGTCTCTTAGACATGATCAAATCCAGTCTGGGTGGAATGGGGGAAAGGCTCACTCTTAGTGTAGCCTCCAGTGATGCTCTGAGTCTGCTGCGAGCTTTGGTCTTAGTAAGAATCCAAGACAAGTTGGAGTACAAGAAACAAGGTGGTCGTGTGGCTGTCCAACGGCTCTTTTATTAAACTCCGTATTGGAGCGAGAACAGCAAGAACGTAACGGCGAAGCCGGCTCAACTCAACTGAACCAAAACTACAATATTCGTATAATGTAAGTTTTGACAGAAATAGACCTTTTTAAAGTTAACATTATTAACAGAGAGAACATTGGTACGTCTTACCATCAATCAGATCTCCTAGCGTTTGCACGGGAAACTGCATCAAGATCACGTGTCTCAGGAGCAGCAAAAAACACTCGATCTTACAAATTAATTTTATTGTTAATATTATTTATTATTTATTTTTACTGATGGATTTGAGTGTGGTTTAAAAGGTAAAAATAAAATGAAATGAGGCAAAGAGCCACATGCTTATTTGGCCGAGGCTCTATTGGCGCATAACACAACGCCTGACTGACGCCTCACTGCTACCAGGTGCTAGGAAGCGCCGGCATTCAGGTCCCGCGGTCCTCGCGGCCCACAGGTTCAGAACAATTTTTTTTCACGGCTCACTAGTTTGCGCTCACAGCCCCACGGTTAAGAATCACTGGCTCAAAGAGTTCTTTAAAGTGAAGAGATGCTATATGGAACCTTAAAATCAGCAAAGAATCAGTGAAGAGCCGGCGAAGAACCTTTTTTTTAAAGAGTGTATAGGTCTATATAACTAACTAGCTTTACCTTTCATTAGCATGGCTGTTTGGGGCCGAATGAAATTAAAAATGTGAAAACAATTTAAATTAAAACAAAACTATCCAGATCAAATACAAAAATCTTTCAAAAACACCACAATAAACAAATAACTGCAATACCCGCCAAGGCCCATAATGTATTATGTAATAGTTATATTTTGTTAGCGTTATATAATTACAACGTTTGTAAAATATGATAAATCGAGGTTTTGCACTCACGTGCGCATGCGCCAGAGGCAGGGGCTGAGCAGTTATTAATCTTTTTCAGTTGCAGTATAATCTCAAATTGGCTCGTTAAATATTTTCGTTTATACGAAAAAAAGTGTTCTCCCAACTCAAGGTGATTTTTTTGTAAATGTATGCAGAACCACAATGGTTTGAAATAAAGTGAATCTTACCTTTTCGTATGATGTTGAAAACATTATTATTTGTAATTAAAATTACTTTAGTCATTAAAAAGATTTTTAAATTTTTAATTATACACAATTTTCATCGCGATTATACTGCACAAAATATTGGCAGAAAATCTCGTTAGTTTTAGTGGTTCTTATACCATTTGAGCTTAAGCACATAAAATCAAATCGTGGTATCATATATTCCTCAAAATTTGAGACAAAACTATCACGCAAAGTACTGATCAAGGTTGCCTCAAACATTCGGGTAAATTTGAAAATCTAAAGATACAATTCATATTAAAAGAAAATAATGCAAAACAATATAGTACTTTTGAATATTTATGCATGTGATTCATGGGTATATAAAAATACAAGCAAAAATACAATTTTGCAGGGGTTGTTGGCTATACATATACACGTATAATTTTGAAAAATCAAATAAAGACAAAAAATTATTTCAATTACACTTTAGGGCCGTATAGAATCCTGAAGGCACTAATTTCCCATACTTCGGGAAATCAAAGCAGTTTCAATATCAAATCTAAAACGACTAAATCTTCATCACATTGTCTCAATATATTTAGATATCCGTGCATTGAATCATTTTAATAAACAAAGGTGAAAAATTACAACTAAAAACGCGTCCTCGCTGTTGCACAAAAATCAGATTGAACTAAAAAAAATCCTCCAAATTCTTGCGGCAAAGAAACAGAATCGAAGTGTGTTCTTTAAAACAAATTGAAGGTTAATTACTTAATTATTTAATAAAGCCTGCGCACGCTCCTACCTCAAATACTTTCCCAGCCTTAAAAAAGCCCGAGTTCTTCTCGTTGTGAAGAGCAAATAAGATGTTAAGAGTGACTTTGCCGGTCTGGTCCTCGTCGAACACGAAGCCATCTCCGCAACGTGAGGCTCCCGGTGATGACGAGGCGCTCTCCCGGTCTCGCCGCGCGTCCTCGATCAGACTGCGCTTCCTGCAGCTCAGCGGGATGTTCTGCTTCATCGAGTCCGACTTCATCGAGACCTCCAGGTAACTCTTAATCCAACGCGCCGATGCCAGATGAAAGCTGCACGATGAGCAAACCGTGCTTTCTTGTGCTGGGGCCCCGGCCAAGCGAGTTATAGATATATAGAGTCGAGATGAGATTTATGCAAATGTAGTGCGCAAATGCAGGTCTGCTTTTAGCCTGAAATGCGTCATGAGCCTGAGTTGATGTGTCGGGAAAACTAAACAAAACCAGGATTTCTTCGTTGTGCTAGATGCTAAAATAGCTTTTCATACTGCTGTAATGCATGCTTTATATTGCTGTGCTTTGTGGTGTTGGCATGTTCATTTCCCATTTATGTATTTCCATCAAAAATGACCTGCATGCCTGATCTATTTTTTTTCTACAGGGATTGGCACCTATATCCTTTCCAATTAAATTGCGTAGAAAAGATCCCCCAAAATGAGATCTAGCGACTGTCGCCAATACAAAACAATCACATCAATATAATCAGTATAAGACGGGTTTTTTTCGTCACAAAAACCGCTCGTCAATTTTCTTGTATCTTTTATCAATCGCCAGGAAAATAGTTAAAGTTTAATTTTGAAGCAGTTATTCTCTCTCATCCTCTTTTTTCTGTCTCTACTGTTTTGCGCTCTCTACATCACTTTTCTCTCTCTAACAAATGCAACAAAGTGTCTTTTAATCAGGTGAATACAAGTTGAATAGCATCATCTGGATACTTTTCCATGGATAAATGATACAGAGCCTTCAGAAACATAGATTTTGACTCAACTATTGAGGTCTAATTCAGAAAAACTGAACATTGTGAAGGAACGTAACTTTTTCTTAAAGCAGCTGCTTGATGTTAATTTGTTTAGTGGAGATTGAAGTTTTTACAGTGTGGAGAATTCAAACACTTACCAAAACCAACATTTTACAAAGAAAATTTGCTGTTAAATCTTTTAACAGTATGTAATAAAAACTACTATAACAATAATTAGGAACCAACCATCAAATGTATGAAATAAACAAACTTCGGGTGTAGTATAGTGCTCACTAACCC